>JAWZYV010013073.1:0-151780 GCA_038373885.1 Cheiracanthium punctorium | reverse complement strand
AGAAAATTACATATTCGTGGGTAATTTTGAAAGTTCAGCTTGAAATTTTTAAGGTTTAGATACGTCCCTAAGCCAAACTCCCTCCCCCCCCCCCACTTAAGTATGTTTTTTCAAGCTGCAAAGATATGTTCTGATTAAATGAATTTAAAATGAAATATGCTAGATAAATTTTAAGTTTATGAACATTTTCTATGCAATATGTGAAATAACCTTTATTAAAAATGAAGTCTTAAAAAAATGCAAGTCAAAGCATGACTTTTTCCATAACATTACAGAAATAATTCAGCAATCAAAATTAATTGAATGTCAACAATTGAATTCTCTTAGACTGAATTCTCTTAGACTGTATTTGAATTCTCTTAGACTGAACAAGTGTAAAGTAAGCTTTATTTAAGGGGAATAAATGAAGTGAATATTATCAAATACAATGAAGAACCGTTCTGATTATACCATCTTTAAAATAAAACAAACTACATTAAAATCGGCTCATCCGTTTGGGATCTATTTTGCCACACACACATCCAACAATCATATTACATTAAATTTTTCAGAAATATTTGACTTATTTATTAAGATATATTTTTCAGAAATTTTTATATGAATGCATTTAAAATTATTTCAGATTTTAAATGCAAAAATAATGTGTAACAGATAAACAGTGATAATTCGCAAATAATAATATATTAAGATGCTAACATATCAAAAATATATACTTGTGCAATATATATGAGGAATATTTGAAATATACACCCACTATTGTGGATACATTTTAAATAAATTTAATTTAAATTCATTAACATTGACAATATAATGGGTAAATATTAATTTGCTATAATTTACATTAGCATTTATTTCCAATTTAATGATAATATTGAATAATTAAGTACATGAACATGAAAAAATAAAAATACTATAAAATTAATTACATGTCAATATTAGGAATACATTAGAAATATTACCAATGTTTACCTAATATTGTGGATACATTTTAAATACATTTGGGCTAAATATTAACTTGCTGCTATGTAAAAATACTGGTTTGGATTTTCAATGTTTTACAATCCTGTGAGGGGCTATTTGAAAGTTTATTGGTAATGGAACTGGTACTTCCAATATGTAGCCAATATTGCAGATACATTTCATTTAAATTCAGTAGAAAAAGGATTAAAATTATTTTGAATTTATATCCCGGTTAAAAGTAAATTTTACCAATATCATAAATTTATTTACCCTTAATGATACCCAGTAGAAGACCCAAACTCTGAAATCCATGCTGTCTGCTTTCTCAACAATGTCAATAAATAATGAAATCTGTTCTGCTACCTGCAAGTTCAGAAAACCACAGAATAATATTAAATACTTGAAAAATATAACATTAATGATATGGGCACCCATAAGGGGGGGGGCAGAAGGTAGGGAACTTGATCCCCCGCCCAAGAGAGACTTCTATGAGGAGAGGAGAGCAGGGGCAGGGACATACCCCAAAAAATTCTGGGAAGGTCCAAACGATGGAAAGGGTAGAAATTTTCACAAAAAGACTTCACCATTATTGCTTTGTTAATAAAAACTGAAATTTCAGAGGTGTTACAGACCCCCACCCCTTCCTGGGTACGTCCTTGGCCAGAGGGTGACTGATGGGGCTTCAGCCACCCTCGAAATAAGTAAACATAAGAAATGGAGAAAATTACATATTCGTGGGTAATTTTGAAAGTTCAGCTTGAAATTTTTAAGGTTTAGATACGTCCCTAAGCCAAACTCCCTCCCCCCCCCCCACTTAAGTATGTTTTTTCAAGCTGCAAAGATATGTTCTGATTAAATGAATTTAAAATGAAATATGCTAGATAAATTTTAAGTTTATGAACATTTTCTATGCAATATGTGAAATAACCTTTATTAAAAATGAAGTCTTAAAAAAATGCAAGTCAAAGCATGACTTTTTCCATAACATTACAGAAATAATTCAGCAATCAAAATTAATTGAATGTCAACAATTGAATTCTCTTAGACTGAATTCTCTTAGACTGTATTTGAATTCTCTTAGACTGAACAAGTGTAAAGTAAGCTTTATTTAAGGGGAATAAATGAAGTGAATATTATCAAATACAATGAAGAACCGTTCTGATTATACCATCTTTAAAATAAAACAAACTACATTAAAATCGGCTCATCCATTTGGGATCTATTTTGCCACACACACATCCAACTTTTGGGAAAAAAAACAGGTATTTAGTATCTTAGAATGAAAATTTAATAAACTAAAATCATATTCTGAAAAAATTTAAGGACCCCTTAAAATGGGGTGTCTGGGGCATGTGCCCTCCTTGCCCCTGTGATATTCATGGTCTTATCATCACAGGATTTTCAGTAGTATTTGACTTAATTATTAAAATATATTTTTCAGCAATTTGTACATAAATGCACCTAAAATTATTTATCAGATTTTAAATTTTGAAATAATGAACAGTAGATAAACAGTCTTAATTCACCATTACTGTGATATTAAGATGCTGACACATTAAAAATATTTGTTAGTACAATATGAGGGAAATTTATAATATACACACAATACTGTGTGGATACATTTTAAATATATTTAATTTAATTCATTAACATGGACAATATAATGGATAAATGTTCCTAATTTTTACCAATATTAGTTTTTATTTCCAATGTAATAACAATGTGAAGGATTGAGTATATTAGCATTAGAAAAATAATAAAATGGCATAAAAATATTTTAAAAAAGTACTTGTCAATATTAAGAATACATTATAAATATTTCGAATTTTTACTTAATATTGTGAACACATTGTAAAGATATTTGGGCTAACTACTAACTTGCTACTATTAAAAACTTTATCAGTAATGGAATTACTTCAGAAACATTTCCAGTATATAGCCAATATTGTGGATATATTTCATATGTTAATTAAATTCAATAGAAAAAAATTAGCATTATTTTGAATTGGTATCTAGGCTAAAAGGTAAGTTTTACCAATTTGAGAATTTTATTTACCAATATTGATACAAAACAGAAGACATAAAATCTACCAAACCAAAATCTGCAAGGCTCTAAAATTAATATTGTATTAATAAATTTAATATTGTAACACTTACATTTATTACCAGTAATATTAAACTTATCCGTTACTATACTATTGAATTATCCTTAAACAGTATACAAACTTTTCAATTCCAAAAATCTCGCATTTAACACCAAAAACAATAACTTTTTTTCCGCGTTGAATCAGTTTACCAGCACAAGTATCCCTTGTGTTTTTCGTATTACTAATGAAAGCTCACTCACACATTCTGCATCACCTGCTACTTTCAGCTGGTTTCCCTGATTTAAAAGTGGACTTTCCTGAGGCCATCTGGGGGGTTCGATCGTAAATTATCCACTTTACCATATGAGAGAGAGGTTTGTGTACGTGTAAAAAGTGGAGAGGGAAATATTACACCACAACAACAGAGCGGTTATTGTGATCTAATCACGTATATATGTATATTCTAAGCGTGAATCTGTGCTAGAATGTGCAATAAGATAAAATGATGCACATAGACATATTGAAATTTAATCCCAAAATATTTTTTTTCCCACGTTTATTATTTATTTCAATATAAATTGCATACAATATATAATTGATCATTATTTTCTGCTTTTGATTTAAAATTTTGTTTATACTACTTGCAACAGGCGCGTATCCTTCCTACAAATCTGACCCTTTACTTAGTTTAAAATTTGATACTTAGGCTACAGTTGAAACAGCTTGCTTACAATTTTATACACAGATTACAGCCCTTTCCACCCCCGAAATAAAATCCTGACTGCACCACCGATTTACAAACACGCATCAAAGCATGCTCAAATATTATATACAGAAACAAAAAACGAATGCAAGATTTCAGCTATATAAGCATAAATAACATACTATGATCAAGTATAGAGGCGGATCCAAAGATCAATTTCTGGGAAGGGTATAAAATTAAAAGAAGCAGGCTTGTTTAAGTCTTAAAAACAAAATGTATAGTAAAGCAAAATGTTAACCCTAACCAAAGCAATGTCTGTCGGAAGAGCTGGAGTCCTAATGGATCCGACACTGAATCAATGTATCTTATATGTTGTGAATTATCAAATTTTAAATAACATTTACAATAATTGAAAAGTTATAAGGTTTTACTTACTTATGTTAGCTAAAAGTATTCCATTACTTGTATGCAGTTGGTACTTCGCAACTGCAGTCCAATTCCAATATGGGGTCGTTTGAGTATGGAAGCAACGCACTCACTCTTGCTAAAGTGAACGCATCATGGGAAATGTGGTGACTCTCTCGCTAGAGTGAGCAGATAGCGCCTTCACCCTTACTCTAAGAATGACATTGTCTCACTCTTGCAGTTAGGGTGACAGAATCCTATCGATGAAGAGTCATAATGCAGTTTTCTCACTCTTATCCCACTCTATCTGGGATCATTTGCCGGTGACTTTTTGTAAGAGTGACAATGTCACTCTAAATTTTTAAGAGAGTGCAATACAGTAGAAAAAGAATTACAAAGTGCTAAAGTGTGATCCATCAGATTATAAATATTGTTTATATATGCGCCTACTTATACCCGTATTAGTATCAAGACGACATCCAAATTCACACCACACTATCTGATAGTGAAGGCATCGTCAAATGCAATTGCCTCTAATATTTCGCGTTTTTGGACTTAGTGTTTATACACTTGGTGGACAAAATTAAGAGATGGAAAGTACTTTCACACATTTCTCGGAAAATATCACATAAAACCTGGACAGTTGGTTGCCATATAATGTCACTATGGCGCTCATATCGCTGAATTGAGTTTACGTATTTTTGTGGACGCTGCTAAGCCAGCAGGAGGTATAAAAGTCTGCATCCAGCTGCTCAGCTTATTCCACTCTGCAAGACAGTAGCGGTTTTCATTGTGTTTCTGGAATAATCTTGTTGTTTTTTGTTGATTTTTACGTGAAATGAGTGAACATCATCGCTTAGAGTAAGGTATGAGGTGGAGAATTGTAGGTAGACTTGAGGCAGGGTAATCCCAAGCTCAGGTTGCTAGTGAATTGGTGTTACTCCAAGAATTGTTCCGAATTTGTGGAGAAAGTATAAAAACAGTGGTACAGTGTCCAGAAGACCAGGACAAGGTCGTCCGAGAGCAACAACGCTCAATGAAGACCGGTATTTGGTACTTACAGCCAAGCGCCAGAGGACGTCTACAGCGACACAACTGTCTTGGGACCTCGCTGCTGCCACCGGAACATAAGTTTCAAGGAAGACAGTTGCCAGGAGTCTCGGTGAAAGAGGGCTGTATGCTAGGCAGCCCGCCATTTGCATCCCACCCACACCCTCCCGCAGAAGAGAGCGTGTACAAGGGTGCATACAGCACCAACACTGGACACAGCTCCAATGGGCTAATGTTCTCTTCACAGATGAGTCCAGATTCAGTCTACAACCTGATTCTCGGCGAATATTCATATGGAGGGAACCTGGGACCCGATACCATCCCAGGAACATCACGGAAAGGGACCAACCAGTATGGTGGTGAAGGACTGATGGTGTGGGCAGGGATCATGCTAGATACCCGCACACCGCTCCATGTGTTTGACACTGGTTCCGTGAATGCCCAGAGGTACAGGCAGGAGATCCTAGAGCCTTATGTGCAGTACATCTTTCAGGGGTGCTGTCTTTCAGGCCCCGAATTCGTTTTTGTGGATGACAGTGCCCGACCACATAGGGCTCGCCTGGTTGATGAGTATCTGGAAAGCGAAGATATTCATCGAATGGTTTGGCCAGCCAAATCTCCCGACCTTAACCCCATTGAAAATGCTTGGGATGCTCTTGGGTGGGCTATTGCGATACGCCAACCCCCACCCAGAACCATTCCGGCAGGGGTGTAGCCAATGGGGGATTAGGGGGGGGTCATAACCCCCCCCCCCCAATGAGGAGTTTTTTGCCATACAAAATGTATATTCTTCACTCCCTTATCACACACATGTATGCATATATGTGAGTTGCAGTAGTCGTAACCCCCCATGAAAAATTTCTGGCTACGCCCCTGCATTCCGGAGTTAAAAACTGTTCTGTTGGAAGAGTGGGAGGGTCTTCCACAAGCACTCCTTAACTCTCTTATTCACAACATGCATACTCGTTGTGCATGCTGTCTATCTGTCAGAGGTGACCACACATCATACTAGAGGCGACTACACGTCATACAAGCGTCACTTTCATTGCCATCTTTCATCATGAAATTCAGTCCACATTGGACTGTTGGCAATAACTGTTGCCAATGAATGGCACTTTAATTTTTGCTTTGCACACATTATTGTCATACAATAAGTTATATCCATACCAAATTTCATTTATATCTATCCAGTATTTTTCGAGATATTTGGGAAAATGCTTTCCATCTCTTAATTTTGTCCACCAGTGTAGTTATAAAATATGCACACGAGGAGCAAATGCGCAAGTCTAGTATTAAAATCTATTTTTGCAAATGAATATGTATATATAGCACGATTCTACTTTCTTGTATATACTTTGTAAAATTTGATAGTAAAATTTTTTCTAGATTAATATTTATCCTCGAAGTATAGTTTAAGTAGATAAAAACTGTAGCGCAGATAATGCTTTTCAGCAATCGTTGTATACTGCTTACTCACAGATATCACTTTCTGTGCGAATTATTAGCATTATTTTGAGATATTCAGATCAATTTGTGAGATTTTACAATCCAACGTACCTTTTGATTTTGCTTCATATTTTAAGCCACATAATTGTAGAAAAATGACCTGTATTGAAATCTGTTTTTGCAAGTGTATATGTAGTTGCAAATCATTTTTTAATTGTTTTATAAATTATAATTGTTAAAATCCTTTCAATGGCCATTCTTAAACAATTGTATAAATTTAGTTTTCCAACAGCTGTGCATTATTCTTGTTTGTATTTCCTATATATTACTTTACAAGATATGTGTTCTTCACGATAAATATTGTAATCAAGCGATTTCATTTTAAATAGTAACAATTGTGGAATTTTAATGAAAATAAATTTATTCATTCGAATTGGTTTAAACATGCGATTTGTTATCTTAAATTTATTTGTTTCATAACTACTTCTATAAAGATATTTCATACAAATGGTTATTCTTTGAATATTGGCATTCTTTTCTTCATGTCTTCAATGGAATACTTTTTTTATATGAAAGTATTTCATATAAAATTCATTAAGTATATTTTCGTCCGAAAGTATATTATAGTATACTGAATTTTCCAAAACTTAGGAATTTTCTTTTACATTACCCTGTATTACAACCCATTCAAAACATTATCATCCATCACTTTATGAATATTTTTACTGACAACTTGTCGGGGTTTAGGGTGCAAATCGTCAAACTTGGGTGCAAAACAGTGCAAACCGAGCTCTTTCGAGAACTGTAATTTGTTTCTAAATTTACGTTCATAGTGGAGCTAATTTAACGTTAAGTTGGTCCCCCACATATTGTTTTGCGCATAACTTTTTTGGATTTAGAGTGCAAACCATCGAACTTGGGTGCAAAACGAGCTCTTTCGAAAACTGCAATTTGTTTCTAAATTTGCGTTCATGGAGGGGTGGGGGTAACTTAATATTAAGTTAGCCCCCCCAAATTATTTTCCTTCTAACTTTTTTAGGGTTAGGGTGTAAAACGTCAAACTTTGGTGCAAATCGGCACAAAACGATGACATAAAAATATTTGTAAAATTCGAATGAGGGGTTTTAATGAATGTCGTTTAAATGAATACTTTGACCCCCTACATATTGTTTTGCATATAATTTTTGGGAGTTTAGGATGCAAACCGTGAAACATGGGTGCAAGACTGTGCAAAGCGAGCTCTTTCGAAAACTGTAATTTGCTTTTAAATTTGCGTTCATGGTGGGGCTAACTTAACGCTAAGTTTGCCCCCCACATATTCTTTTGCGCATAACTTGTTTGGATTTAGGGTGCAAAGCGTCAAAAATGGGTGCAAAACGAGCTCTTTCGAAAACTGTGTTTATAAATTTGCGTTCATGGGGGGGGGCTAACTTAACGGTAAGTTGGCCCCCCACATTTTGTTTTGTGCGTAACTTTTTTGGATTTAGGGTGCAAATCATCAAACTTGGGTGCAAAACGCTGCAAAACGAGCTCTTTCGAAAAATGTAATTTGTTTCTAAATTTGCGTTCTAGGGGGGGCTACCCTAATGTTAAGTTAGACCCCCCCAAATTGTTTTGCTTATAACTTTTTTAGAGTTATGGTGCAAACTGTCAAACTAGAGTGCAAATCGGTGCAAAACGGGTGCAAAACGATAAAATAAAAATATTTGTAAAATTCGAATGAGGGGGGGGGGCAACTTAATGTACCTATCTCAGAATCGTTTTCCTCCACTCTTAGCTCTGAAATATAAAACGCTCTGTTTTAGAAATCGCACATTTCGACTTATAAAATATTACGTAAAATAGATTTTACTCCTACTCCCTCAAGATAAGGGCATGAAGAGATTTTTTAGACACCCCTCCCCCTCCACCTCGGGATCCTTACAGAATAAATGGCCCCCTTAATTGTATTCCATGCATATTGGCAGCTATGCATAAATCAAACTTTCGGCAACTAATGGCTAAGACGAACATTATTCGCAAAGCATCCACAAGCATACTAATGATTATCAACATTCATTTTTAGTCTTTCAAATTTGTTGGTCAGAATCACTATCCCTTTTATACAGTGCTTTAAAACAATATTGTTAAGTTTCTTAATTTGCGAGAAATTAAACAAATTACTTACTTTTGGAAAATGAAATGCTTTAAAAGACGGTATTTCATACACATATTTTATCTGCGTAAGAGACGCAGCTATCACCTACGAGAGGTGCGCTACAGCTGCATTTGATCTATATCGTTATTCTTTAGTTACAATAAATGTTCCTTGAATTCACATCTTAAACGACATACCGATCACTGCCATATCTATGCAGTATCATTTGATCTATAACCTCTATCATTGGGCCAAATTTAGGCAAGACTGCATCAGCTGCCCCGGAGGAATCAGTGAACAAATGGAAAAGTTTTCTATTTTTCTGCATTGACATCAACAATCATTCCTATATTACAGAGGTTCCCAAACTGGGTGCCGCGGCACCCTAGGGTGCCACGAGCGTATGTCAGGGGTGCCGTGGAGATAATAAAGAAAAGTGTTTTGGTGGAGTATAATCAAATAACTTCCTCTGAACCGGTATCCCCAAGAAAGTGAGCCAAGCCGATCACTAAGTGGGCTCAAACAAAAATGTTTCAGTCAAGTTCAAGACTGTCCTGTAGCCTCTCTTTAATAGGAACTCCCTGAAATGGAGAGAGTACTTTCTTGATAGTTAGCCCTATAAACAAACAAACAAAAAGTAACGTAAAATGCATCCAAACTGCTTCATTCTAACCTTCATATTCATATTGCTTTAAAGGAAATCTTCCTCGGAAGTTTTTAGCCCGAAAAGGGTGCCGCGAAATGCTTTTAGCCTGACAAGGGTTCCGTGGGTAAAAAAAGTTTGGGAACCCCTGCTATATTACTTCATAAACTGTCTATGTCACAGCTACTATAACTGTGCTAAATTTGGCCATGATCACATAAGCGGTTTGGAGGAACAAACGAACAAATGTCACAAGATTCGATCATAATCCTTCGCTTCGCTTTCGGCTATGCTTAGCAATAATTTTTAAAAATTAAAGCTTCAACCATAATTTATAGATAAATTTATTTTAAGTTTAAAAAATTGTAAATATGTGTTCAAAAGTGTGACCAGTTCTACGTTACGTTACGTTGTGCTGTTCCCGTGAAGCTTCTGTTCTACGTGCGGTTGTTCATATTGGGTGCAGTCGCTTTTCCTGTAAATGTTCGTAGTGTTATTGAATTGTCACAGCGCGGCGTCCAGTAAGTTGACTTTCTTTAGATCACATTTTTATACTTCTGCAAAACTTCTAACTTGTACGGGGTTTTTTTCCGAAAATTATTCACCGCTGTATATTAGGCTCACTTTTACTTTACCAACTCTAACACGAAGAACCTGATATTGAACTTATGTGCTAACATAATTATCTTAAAGAAAATAGTGGTGAGGGATCTTCCGGAGAAACCGCATAAATAGTTGTTATGTTTTCAAAAGGGAAAAATATAAGATTTCTTTCATGAATTTGTTAAACTTCTTGTTCAGTTCCCACTTTTGTCTACGTTCCAATTACTTTGCTTTGATTTTATTTCTGATCTTTAGAGCAAACGGTAAACCGGAATGCCAATGGTACATGCCTAAAATGAGTAATATACTAGTTAGTAGATACTGTATTTCACGATAAATTTCAACTCCTCCCAAATCTTGTTAAGATTTTATAATATATTCATAGAGAAAGATTAAAAAAAGAAAGGAATTATGAATTACAATGATTTTTAGAAAAAAAAACAGCACATATAAGTACCGAAAATGTGAAATCACTATTTTACGTAAATAAATTGCAAATAAACGACATGTTCTTAGACATAAAGAATCTCTACTGGAGCTGAAATTTATTAAAATATTCATGTTTTAATAGCAAACAATAGTATATTAACTATTTTATCACAAACAAAACAAATTTTTTAATTATTTGAAGTGGAGGGGATATAGGTAGGCGACTGCTACACATTTCGCAGTGACGGATTAGATACAATAATCAAAAAAGCGGTAGTCATGGTTTCAAGATGTGTTTTGGAAATCAGGATAACATTGATTGTTGATGATTAATATACGAGAAAATACGTTATTGGTAAATAATTCAAAGACTATTCCTGGAAGTTGGTGGTTTTGTGCTGGACTGGTTCATATTTTTCTCAAAGAAATCCAGTTGAATTTAACAGAAAGCTCTGATGAATCAAGGACAGACTTGTACAGGCAAGTAATCACAATATTAATTTAACTGTTAATGTGTGTTAAATATAAGTCACACACAGAAAATCTTGAAATGTTTTAATCATGCAGAAAGAATAAGAACCAAATTTTACGACATATTAAATTCTTAATAATACTAATGAACTGACGAAATCAAACAAATCAATAATTGGCTCTTCAAAAAAAAAAAAAAAAAAAAAAAAAACGAGTGCTTTGAGTTTTGTGACCTCTTATATATAAAGAGAAAATATTTCTTTCATACAATATAGCTGCAATTTTCAGAATACATTGATTTTAATATATTCAAGAATATGTTTGATAATAAATAAGCAAAAGATTACATCTGTTAATTACAGATTATAGATGCACTATTTAAGCAATTTTGATTTTGATTATTGATTTAAGCAGTTTTACCTGCAGATATCCGTCAAAACAAACTTATTACAAATAGCATAAAAACATTCGTACTTACTACTTATTGTTATTTGTCTCTTTCTTCAAGAAGATATTTCATTTCTCGAAAAAGATACTACACAGAAATACGATGAAACCTACTGCATTAAACAGCAAGGAAATTATTCCTTGAAATCAAATTGCTGGCAACCTTGAAAGTAAGAGAAGTAGTAGTAAATACCGGTCTCTGTTTCAACAGAAGCAGTTGAACGTATCAAGTACAAAGAAATGAATTCTTTTGGTTGATCATTTTCGTATTTGGCACAACGTTGTGTGTTTTACAGGTATATCAGTTTCTATCTTCTTACTTTTATTACCCTGTGGTTGTAGACGTAGAGACAAAGCATAACTATTCCCTTGAGTTTCCTGGTGTAACTATTTGTAACATGAACGATATGCGAAGCGAATTCATGTTATGCATTGAGGAAGGAAGGAATTACAAAGATTGTCTTAATATGAGCCAAAGTGAAGAATCAGAAACTACATCAGGCGACAACACTGTACCTGTATGCGAAATGGGTGACGACATTGATTCAATTAAATCCGGACTAAAAAAACTTGCAAGTTTAATGGGCCCGTACAGCCATTTAGATTACGAGACTCGAAAATGGTATGGACATAATGCTTCAGACTTCATAAGAAAGTGTTCTATCAATAAAAATGACTGTAGTGAAGCTGACTTTGAAGTTTCCATTAGTAATCATTATGGAAAATGCTTCACTTTCAAACCAGACAAAGACAATGTATATTCTCCATTTCCTGGTCCCCAAGCTGGTCTGGAATTAGAAATTGATGTAGAAATTTCCAAATATTCAGCGCAAACTTCATCTGCAGGAGTCAGGATTCAGGTGCACGATTCTCACACTCCGCATAATGTTGATGAAAAATGAATCGCTCTCGGACCAGGAACTAAAAATTATATTGCGGTCACAAAATCTGTATTCTCACGGCTTCCTTCCCCATATAGGGGCAAATGTAAAGACTATGGCACAGGAGGAAGTCAAGATGGATGTATTGAGAATTGTCTCCGTGAAATTACGACGAAAGAATGCTTTTGTACGACGGAAAAAAATCCACCAGACGATATTAAGAAGTGCAATGTACAGAAAGATGGCGTTACTTGTTGCCTGATAAAAAACTTGGATTCAAGCTTTTGCGACTGTCCTCTGGCGTGTGAAGAAACAGTATATAATTTGCAATTATCATCTTCCGCTTTATTTACTGAAAAACATCGTAATGAAATGAACACCAGTGAGTTTGGAAGTCGTTCACCGTATTTCTATTCGCCTTGTAATGGCAATGTAGATTCGTGCCTCAATGCAAAAGTATATTATGACACGTTTCAATACACTGTATTAAAGCAACATCCGATGTATACAAGCGAACAAATGATCAGTCAAATTGGCGGCCTCATGGGACTTTGGTTAGGTATTTCTTTGATAGCCATTTTTGAACTCTTAGAAAGTGTTATATTATTCTGCTTGGATCAGTTAAAACGTACGCAATGTTTTACTTATTAATTATTTAAAGTGTAGTGAATTTAATTTCTTAAATTCGTTTTTATTACCCAGGAATCTTAAAAAATTTAAGATTTTTAGGTACTATTTAGATATATTCGAAGCAATTAGACTTTATCCGCACATGGAACACGAAACTGCAAAATAGAGCTGTTCTGCTGGGGAAATGTTTTCATTCACAGCATGCACAATAGGTTAGGCACAAAAAAGGTTAATGTATAACAAAATTCACTCCGATTTATATCTTCCAACCCAATCCCAAGAGGTTTGAAACATTAAAAAAAACTCCTCCCAATTCGGACAAAAGTGATTAAAAATAAGACTGTTTACACACACAATAATATTCTGATAGTACGCAAAAGTTCTTTTAAACTGCCCACTACTCGATAGAAAAATTAACAATTTACTTTACACGGAATCTTTTTCATCACATCACAGTAAATTTTTGCGACGAATGCAATTGCCTATAATATTCCGAGTTTTTGGACTTAGTGTTTATAGTTAAAGTTCGTACGGGTAAGGAAAAAATCCTCACCAAAAGAGAAGGGGGAGCTGGTTAGGTTCTAAATGACGCCCAAGAAAAGAAAGTTATCGTTTGATTTTGTTAAACGGACTCTCATATTGTAGTTCGCAATTTTTCACCTAGCCCTTTAAAGGGCAGCCGTTTTCATCGCTCTAAGTTTTGTACATATCTGTAATAAAAAGTAATTTCCAGCATATATTTTATAAAGAATGGCCACTCAGGTAGTGTAGCAATTAAAGAATAATTCTATCTGACCTTAGATAAGCGTTCCCTCCTGACTTTTTTATTTTCGGTTTTTACTATTAGGACTTGTAAATTGCACCTCGCAAAATTCAACGCATTTCGTATGGGTAAGAAGTTATTGATTAATTTTCGCTCATTGATTTAGAATTATAGCAAACAGAATTTAGAATGCACAAGTGCATTTGTTTGTAAAATTAAAATGATAAATTGATCTTTCCTGCCTTTATTACTTATATCTTTCACTTTTGCAAGTGTACTTTCATGACTAATTTTGTAGTAGACTAATTGCATGTGTTTATGAGAATGGATATGTCGCCTTCCACCCCCTATATATATCGCATGTTTTTCTGTCTTCTGACAAAGCCGATATAATAAAGAACTATCATACTAATAAATCATTTGAAGCCTATTTCATCGCTGCCAACGTGTATGTTTTTTTCAGAAGATTACATAGCACTATTTTTTTTTTAGTTAACTTGATATTAAATTGAATACAAATTATCTTATTATCAGGCGGCCTTGAAGACAGTAATATGTAATATTCCCGAAAATCGCACAAGTTGACCTCTGTGTCTGTACGCCTAAGACTTTATTTTGCTGTGAGTACTAGCAAAGCGACGAGTGGAGACGGTAAATACTAGCAAAAAGGCGAGTGGAGTTTTGTTTAAATAATTGAAAATAAATTTTAACTTTTCACAACACACGAGAGAGAAAAAGTCATACTAAATTGCATTACAGTAATCGATTAAGTGACCAAGCATACTTCCGAAAGCATTTCTTTTTATGACGAGTATTTAGGTTTTTCAAAAATTAAACTGTGCTTGTGCAGTATTTCCTTCGGTTACGATGCGATGGGATATTTTTAACTTTTTCATTCCATTAAAACCCATAGTACATAGTTTCAAAAGAAACTCATATTGTACCCGTCTACCTGTAAATTTGTACACCTACAAGACATTTACACAAATATAGCACTTTTATTAGCGGATAGTTACACTTTATCAACACCTCCTAGATATACAACGCCTGAGAACAGAAATTTTTACATCACTAGGTCCACTAAAATGACGTCATCGCACATTAAATTCCACAAAGTAAAACTATTCAAAGTTTGTGGTGAATTTATTCCAGCATAAAAAATTTTAGTAATTTAAGATAGAAAATTTAATTTTACGAAATGTTAGGAAATTTTAACTATCACTAATTATATAATATGATATAGAAATTGATCTCAGTAAATCATTTTTATTAGAAAGGTATTTTAATTTTTATATTTAACTTAAGATATTTTCTAAAATTTGTATCATTCGCTAGAAATTTTGAATAGTTTCACTTTATGAAACTAAAACTGTGATTACGTAATAATAATATCCCTAACATTACATACTGGAGGTACGCGCGCTGCGCTGGCACTCCGAGAAGCTAGACCTCAGTCAGTTATCTTAGAAGACCTGGTGATGACGTAAAAGTTTGTGTTCCCAGGCCTTCTAGAGCTTTGAGGTGTTGACTTTATTCAAGTGCTACGTATGGGACATCTCACACCGAAATTTTGAGATATTAGCACATTTTTCAGTGTCAAGATACAAATGAGAAAGATTGCAGTTCTTTTTCAACGTTTCGTTTACCATTTCAACTAGATTCTTGTGATATTTCTTTTTGTTGGGGCCAGTAGTTATTTTTAAAACTTGATTAAACTTTTATTCGATGTGTTCATGCTGCTGTTGATAATTAGCCTCGATTAAGGACTGTCAAAGCAACCAAGTCCTCCCATTTTATTGGAAGATTTTTTGCGATTATTGAAAGATCATATTTAAGACTTAATATTTGGACTTGTTTTAAGTTTAAATTGCTTACTAGAAGTTTGTGATGAAAAATCTTCAGCTGAATTCGGAATAATTAGCAGTTATGTGGACATTAGACACACCTTTTACCACGGTCTCCTCACAAATTCCTGCAAGATTAGGTTTTTCCTTGTAATTCCACAGGGTAACTGTAAAGAATTAGAAACAACAAACAATATGCGTGGAAGCTAGCCTATTGAAAAACAGCAAAGAAGTTCTGCACTCTCTACAAACTATACCTAAGCTGAATAAATGTACAGACTACAATTCTGCAACAATGCAATAATTAAATACATAATATTGACTTAAACAAAAGAAATACCTTGAACCATTAAATTATACCTATTTAGTCTATTATGTTTATTTATTTGTTTGTTTTGCGTTATGCCAAGCTTACGAAAAGGGCATACCTTAATCCGAGGCCTATTTAAGGGATTCTAACGAGTATACACGTTACATCTGAAGAAAATCTACCAAAACGGGAAACCATTTGATCGACAACCACATGGTGGGGCCAAATGCGGGACCTTAACGCTTTTGCCGTCTATCATATTCAGTACCGTATCACTCTGGCCATGGTAGGGCCTACAGTCTATTATGAAATACATTGGTACATGTATCAATCGTACCCAGATCCCAACTAAGACATCATGGAGCCTCTTTAATACATACCTATATCCATAGAACCATAAGAATCCATATTACATACTTGTTCAGTTTACAGAAATACTGTAAACTGAAGGAAGGAACTACAAGTAAGGTAAGTCAGGAACTACAAGCTAATTTAAGACTTTCTACACTTGTGGATGCTTGAAGCTTTTCCGCAACTGAAAAAGGGGGGAACTTTGGTACCGCCCAACATGATTATGTTGACTAGACACTCATTATTTTACTCAAAATGTTTTATAAAAGCCTATTTTCGTTTAATAATCGCCTTTTTAGTTTAATAACTTTTTTTAAATAATTCTTCAAGCAGAGAGAGAATAATATTTTTCTAGATACAAAGCATTTCTACAAAATACAATAAGTACATTTCTTGATTTGGGACACCCTCCCACCCAGAAATGAAGTCTAGAAATAAAGTCTTCAGTGTTGCAATAACACGCAGTGAATCTATGAAGGGCACTTAATAAATAAGCTTTGTGTTTAAAAATGTAATTCCGTTGTCTTACCCCGTGAAGAGAATTTTTCTTATATTATAAATACAAAACTACGACTTAAAGTGTTTAGGTATATTCCTTAAAAGTTGGTAACTCGGCGTTTCCTGACCCGGCCACCTATCGGGTCATTCGTTTATATGAGATTCAGATTACGGTCCACAGATTTCAAGTAACTAATCCGTATCTGGGTAACACATTTTCAATAATTTCTCATAATAATATTCAGCGAACTTGAAACCATAAATGTCTTAACGGTTCATGTGTTGTGTAACGTCTTAATACAGCATTTTGCAGCAAATACTACTCTAAGACACGCTCTTTAGAATTAATAAAATTTTCTGAGTAGATGTCTGAAGTTTGTACACTTGTAAATATAATTCAGTATTTAAAGAATTCCTATTAAAGTCAAGTAAAAATATAAAAATAAAAAGTGGGGAAAATTGCGGAGTTAACCCTAAACTAAATACAAATGTTCAGAAAGATTCATAGTTGCCAACTTTTACGGAATATAGTTAACCACTTTTTGTTAGCAGTAAAGTTTTAAGAAGATTTTTGAATTAACTTTCCTCAAAGCTCTGATCATTGGTAGGTAATTTAACAGGAAAATTGTTGTTTGGAAAAAGTGGTTGATTATTTTCCGTAAAAGTTGGTAGGTATGCGAATCCATTTATAAAAAGAAACAGAACATTAGACCGTGAAGGTAAGTTTGAACAACTTAATGAGTCAATTAGCTCTCAGGCTATCGTAAACTTTCGATTTTCGCTTTTGATGTATTGTGCATTACATGCATGATTCCCCTAATTTTTCTATCGAATAAAAAGTGGAAACGTAAGTATTATAAATTTCAGTGTGTATGGTTTCAACGCAATACGTCAACAGTTCCCAACCCCATGCAATTATCGTAAAATTTACTAAATGATGTTCATTCAAGTTGAATTTATGTGCATTTCAGAAATTAAAGAAGTCTACAAATTAATGGAGGAAAAAAAAACACATGCATAATCGGATATCGATTCTGCATACTAATAAATTGCATTCAGGTACACCTTTTGGAAGGAACACATACGGGCGAAGAATCAATATCGCATGCAAATTTGATTAAAAATTTCGATTTTTGAGTAGATTGGATGCACAGCTCCGGTGGAAAAAAAAGCCTACTTGCATTTTATTCGGCTGTCGTTCATTGGACAGCAAAGTTAGATATACTAATCGTTTACGATTAACGCACACCATATATTTGGAATTGAAATCTATATTAAAATTCGCCAACAAAAACAATTTTAAAATCGTCGCCAGGGATATTCTAAGCATACTTTTCCATAGCTGCCAACTCTCCCGGATTTTTCGGGAGATTTCCCACCACAGTTTTTAAAAAGTTTTGTTTTGGATTAAAATTTCGGACTTATTTTAACCATGAATTGCCAAATGAAAATCAGTGGTGGAAAATCTCCCGAAAAATGCGGGAGGGTTGGCAGCTATGCTTTTTAAGCATGGTTTTTGCGAACTTGGCGATTATTTATCAAAAATTGCAAACCTTGTGCGAATTTCAAGATTTTAATTTTCTTCCCCCCCGAACCTCCATTTTATATGTCAAATACATTTCAAAAGATCATTACCGTGAGAGTTCATGTCTACAAATCCTGTCTACAAATCATGTCTCCAAAATATACAACCTACAAATCATGTCTCATGTCTCCAAATTATACAACCTACAAATTATGTCTCATGTCTACAAATCCTGTCTACAAATATTCTTTCGACCAGGAATCTTTCTATCCCGCATTTTTTCCGACGTAGGAAAAGCTGGGTAGAAATCAGCAAAAGTTCCCGCATTTACCCTGTATTTTAGTGCGTATAAACAGGCCCGAGGAAATTACCTTAATCTTTTGACATTTCGTCCTGTTCGGTTGCTATTTTTTCAGTAAGATATTTTAAGGAAAAAAAAAACAACCAAAATTTGCACTGTTTTTAGCAGGATAATAAATTAACAAGTAAACATGGAACAAGTCCAACTAACTGCTCAAGAATGTCCACGTGAGGGCAGCGTGTTTTTTTTTTTTTTCAGCCAAAATAACCAGTATGCTTTCTTCATGTGAGGTCACATGAGAGCGCAGTTATATTTGGAAAACAAAAATAATCAGTTTGCTTTCTTCATGTCACGCCACTGAGTTGTTTAGTAATGAACAGCCAGCAAGACACTAGAATGTTCAATTTACTGATTTAGAAGATATAAAATTAGGATTTTTTTCAACATAAGATATAAAATTGACTATCTAGAAAAACATCTCGCTGAAAACGTCGGTATTAAACAATGATGTTAAACAAGTGATGTATTAAAAAATGCTTTGAAAACATCCTCATCAGTGTCGAATCCTAATAAATTCTTCTCCACTAAGTAGACGACACAGTGACAACAAAACCAGTAATCGATGATTGATAAGCACATTTATTTATGCGTTATTATACAAAGTTTTTATTTATATATCAACACATTAAGAGTTGCTACTGGCAAAGAGAAAGGAAATTTTACAGTTCATAGGAAAGTGGCCAGTAATTCGGGCCTAAGTAGTGGCGAATGCTTGAACCAGTGCCCGTCCACTAAGAGAAAAAAATACAGTTCTTACAACACCTCGATATCGAAGGATTGAGAACACAAGCTTTTACGTTATCAGTTTTTCTAAGATGACGCGGATAAGAATTGTGTTGGATTGGGAGTGCCCGGGAAAAAGATCCCACAATCTCCCATTCAATAACAATTAAGTTTAATTTGGCATTAAGAAGTATTAAAGTTAAAATTAGGTTTCAGAACAAGTAGGCAAAAAAGAAAGTTACGTTAATTTTGAAAAAAGCAAAATAATAGTTGTAAATAAGCAATAGCAGCGAAATCACTGTTACCAGTGATTTCGCTGCTACTGATAAAATTTAGAAAAAAGGAAACGTTTTTCTTGAGTGGTGTTTAAGTTTTTTAAATTTACAAGTAAGTCTTTAAGTTTTTCAAGTAGATCTGTGAGTGAAACTCCAATCTCTTTCTCTATTAATTTAGTGACGTCAGCAAGTTCGTTAAGGGTGTTTAGCGGGGAGGGGGTGTTATTATTGTTATTGCGTTTTACTGCATTGGCGTAGGAGAAGGGTTTGTTTACTTTTTCATTAGAGGTGTTGTTATTTTGGAATTTTGGGGGGATCTGTTTGCGGGGGTTGTCCGGGAAGGATTTGCAGCCTTTGTAATTGGCGGGATGGTCTTGTCCGCAGTTGCAGCAGTTTGGGGGTTGTTTTTTTCTTCGTTGTTATTGTTATTAATTTTAATGGGGCAGGCTAGGTGCTCGTGTGAGTCTCTGCATACCACACAGCGGGGGAGGGGGGACATGGCACAGAATTTTGCAAAGTGAAAGAAGCCATTGCAGCGGTAGCACTGAACGGCTTGTAAGTTAAAAATTTCCTGACCTTGGGGGTTGTTGACAAGTTGAATTTGGAAAATGGGAAGGGAGGCTTTATCTCGTTTACTTTTAAGTTGGTTAATTCTGATTACGGGGTAATTACTGCAACTGAGGGCTTCTTTAATTTATTCGGTGGAGGTAGAGATGGGAATACCTTTAATTACAACTTTAAGGAGGGGGGGGGGAGGTCTCAGAGTTACTAAAGAAATGGATGTTATTTTGCTTGAAAAAGATCAGTGATAGCGTGCTTGCTTTTAAAGTTATGGGGGAAGATTTTTAAGTTAGAATTCTGGATGGTGGCATGGGAAATTAGCGTCGGTTTTCTCATTAATTAATTGGGTTATACGGTGCATTTCGGGGGTGGGGGTTAGGGATAATTAAGGGCTTTGGTTTAGGGAAGAAAGAGCTCGGAGTTTCGGTAGTTTCTATTGAATTTAAGTTATCAGAATTTTCTATTGAATTTAAGGTATCGAATGGGTTGGGAGAGTTAAAGTTTACGTTAAACACACTCTTATTTTTTGTCTTGCCTTCTTGGTGGCTGAATAAAGTCCTGGTCGTCGTCGATCGGAGGGGGGGGGGGAGGAGGAGAGATAGGAAGCGTTTCGCCTGGTTCAGGTTCTTTCGAGATAGCTTCTTCCTCGGCAGCTTGATTTTCCTTGCTTCTTTTTTCGTTCAGCAGGTCTCTGAAGTGGCTAAGGGCGGCCATGATAACGTCTTTCTTCTCGTAATTGTCGAAACGGTAAGCTAATCGTGGAAATTCTTTGAAGCTCATGGTGATCTCCTTCAGTTCCGTGAGATATCGCCAAGTGTCAAACTGGTGAAGAAAATTATAATGAAGATCGGGTGGATACTTGACCGGCCCGAGTAGACCCGATACCAGCCCTGATAAGGGCTTTTGTCGGCTGACCTCCCTTTGACATGTCTTTCCTCTTCGGAAGCTTGAGCACGACTGTATGATTCTAAGATGACGTAATCACAGTTTTAAGTTTATTAAGACCGGTCAAGTAAAGCTATTTAAAATATCTGGTGAATGATACAAGTTTTAGAAACTGTCTTAATTGAAGATAAATATTAAAATACCTTTCTGATGAAAAATAATTTATTATGATCTACTTCTATATCATACATATGATTAGTGATAGTTAAAATTTCCTATTTATCGTAAAACTAATTTTTTTATCTTAAATCAATAAATTTTTTTATGCTGGAGTAAATTCACCACAAACTTTGAATACTTTTATTTTGTGAGAATAAATGTGTGATGACGTCGTTTTACTGGGTCTAGTGGAGGCTTAAAACTTTCTGTACTCAGGCATTGTATATCGAGGAGTATTGGTTCGTAGTATAAGCACAAACAACCAACATTTTACTATTGAAAATTCACCGCCATTTTCCAATTTATAGATCCTGGAACATTATCCTGCAAGTGAAGCTTTATACTGCAACATTGTAGATCCTGATGATTAAATGTTCTGTTTGGATCTATTTGACCCGAACAGAACATCCATATACTATCCATCCATATATTCAGAACATCTATATACTATATTCAGGCAAGACAATGTTGAACTGAAGATTCACGTAATATAGTTAAAACAATACAGGGTAAGAGGTGAAATGAGTTACCGTGAACATCCACAGTTAAGTCACAGATGTGTAACAAAAGTGCCCGATGCAGATTTTGCCCATGCAGCAATGATTAAATATATATAGTGCAAAAATTGTAGCAAACATATATGGAAGCTACATAAAACTAATTTTTTGTCCATTTTGTCAATGAAAAGAGTAATATACTCATGTTTTTGTGTTTGTTATATTAATTTTCAAACACATATTATGTTTTTTTCGTTTGGAGGAATTACTTATCTAAAGATTAATATAGTTTTATAATCTTGTAAAAATCGAACTCCTGTTGTTAGTATTCGATGTTCGAGTCACATTGACCCGAACGTTTCATGTCAGGGACGTAGCCAAGGGGGGGTTAGGGGGGTTATAACCCCCCCATGAAAAATTTTTGCCATATAAAATGTATATTCTTCACTACATTATCACATACACGTATACATATATGTGAGTTGTAGTAGTCGTAAACCCCCCCTCCCCCATGAAAAATTTCTGGCTTCGCCCCTGTTTCATGTGTATAGTAAATATGAACAGAACACCAGGGTTAAAAAAGAAAAAGAAGGCCTCCCCCCCCTCCCCAATTTTTCATAGCCTTTTTATCGAATTCGCTATGAGATTGTTAAGTTTTGAATTTCCTGTTCCCAGATTTTGTTCTAAAAGACAGTTTGTGAAGAATTCTATCGACTTAAATGAACTATATTGTTGGTGTCAGTATTGTATCCTTTATAAGTACGGTGTGACTTGATCATAACATTTTCTCATAGATCCTGCAACAATTAAAAAAGAAAAAGGTTTTTTTTCACTAAAAACTATATTATTAACATTCCCGGTGACATTGGTGCAAGATAACTTTCCGCATAGAAACATGTTATTGGAGGGCGGTATGACTCTTGCTTAGCAGAATAATACTAATAATTTTCTAAATGATGTTAAGTGTGAACGATAATTGGTTACAAAAATATTCCACACGATCAAATCATTATTTGAGGGACGATGAGAAACCTATAAGTTGTGTAAATAAGTTTCATGACAGTAAAACCATTTGTAGCATGTGAAGAATCAATATCCCAATTGAAATTGCATAATAATGTTATTCCTCTGTTACATTTCGTGCATTTCTTCAATTTCTTCTGATTGAATTGAGCTGCGAAATGCGGAGCGATTGAAATAAGATCGCGTGTTTAAATGTCGGAAATATATTAATGTGTTTTCAACAAAAGCTAATTTTATACTAGGGATTGATATAACTTGATGTCACTAGAGCAATTAGTGTTACCATATCAACACAGTTTTAAACATAAATTGATTTAGACCGTGATTTTCTGACATTTATATTCGATTACGCTTTCTTGAAGGATTGCGCTTTTAAAAACTTCAAACTTCTTATTTATCATGCACGTATAAGTTTTTAGTACTATATCCATTAAAGACAAATTATGTGAATCCAATTAAATAATGATACTTTACTGAAAGGGATTATATTTACTAAGAAGGTATTTACGCTGGATATTCAGTATTATGCATAATACAATACTGGCAACATTTACTGAAAAGTAATAATGCTATTCTTTTCCGTTTTTGATAAATATATTTTGGAATAAAATCTATATTCTAAAATAGTGCTAAGCTTGATAAAACTCGCAAAATGTTTAGTAGTTTTGATTTATGTGATTTCTGACAGTATAAACTCATACAATATCTTTTAGACTATCGTTTGAATATTGCTAGGCGAAAATTACTGTAAATTTGTGAAGATATATTGCTCAATACGCAAACAATAAAGAGCTATATACTTTTGTAATAACTAGCCACAAACACAGTATTTAAGCAAATGTATGAGAATTCCTGCATTTTCTACGAAAATCCTAAAAAAGTAACTAGTTGTACTTGAGGTAACAACGCAGCCAAGTACATAATTTCCCACTGTTTATACTTTGTATTATGATAAAATTTACTTGAAGATATAGCTTCTAGAACCTCCGTATTGGAATACACGAAAGATACGACTTAATTTATTAGTATCATTGCTTGATATGGAAAATAGGAGCAAATATTCATGTTAGTTTTTTTAAGAATAGTAGATAAATATAATAATGCCAATAATGAATGACAAAAAATCGCATAAAATAAATTATTTGAGTTCAAGATATGAAGGGCATTTTAATAGTGTACATGTTTTGCCTACTTCAATAATTAAACATCAAAAAATTTCCGATTTAATCTTTAAGAAAGTCATGAATGTGCAAATGAAAGACAAAAATAGAATGCATAACAATAACAACTGGAACAGTACCTCTTCTGACAGTAAGAGAAAAAATCGCAAAACATTGGGCAAAAACTCGATAGATTATTATCTAGGAAATTCTTCAATTTATGCACTTAATCGGATAGGTAAATCAGAAACTGTAGCTAGAAAAATCTTTTGGGCGCTTATTTTGGTGTTTGGCACTACACTATGTGTTTTACAGGTATGTCAGTTTTTGTCTTCTTACTTCGATTATCCTGTAAATATAGACATAGAAACAAAGCATAATGAGTCCCTAGAATTTCCTGGTGTGACAATATGCAACATGAATGACATTCAAAACGAATTTTGGTCCTGTGCGTATGAAGGAAAGAGCTACAAAGACTGTCTCAATTTAAACGAAAGTGAAGAACCCGGAAGCTCAGCAGGGAATGACACGGTACCTTTATGTAGTTTTGATGACTTGGATTTAATGGTAACTAGTACTTATAAATACTATGGAACATTTGGTCCCTATGCCAGATTGGGTTACGATTCTCGGATACGATATGGACATGAAGCTTCTAACTTCATAAAAACTTGCTTTATCAATAAGTATCAGTGCGATGTATCTGATTTTGAAGTTTCCCTGAGTAACCATTACGGAAAATGCTTCACATTTAAACCGAAAAAAGAAAATGTGTATTCCACATTTGCTGGTCCCCAAGGTGGTCTGGAATTAACAATTGACTTAGAAATCTCCAAGTATTCAATGCTCACGACATCTGCAGGAGTCAGGCTTCAAGTACACGATCCTCATACCCCACATAACGTTGATGAGGAGGGAATCACCCTTGGTCCCGGAGTTAAAAACTACGTAGCTGTAACAAAATCTATTTTCTCGCGTCTTCCTCCACCTTACGAAGATAAGTGTAGAAGTTATGGTACTGAAGAAAGTCAGCATAGATGCTTTGAAGATTGCCTTCATGAAATTACAACAAACGAATGCTTCTGTTCTGCCATGAAGAATCCTCATGACAGCGTTAAGCAGTGTCAGTTTACTTCTTTCTGCTGTCTGACTAAATATTACGATCGGAATCTTTGTGACTGTCCACTCGATTGCAAAGAAACTGTGTATAGTTTGCAGCTGTCATATTCTTCTTTATTTACAGAGAAACATCGTAATGCCATGAAAGCCACAGAGTTTGCAAATTCATCAGCATTTCTTTCTTCACCTTGCAATGAAAATGAAGCTTCATGTCTAGTGATAAAAGTATATTATGACTCGTTTGGGTATAGAGTATTTAAGCAACGTGCTAGGCATACATTTATAGAAATAATCAGTCAAATTGGGGGTCTGTTGGGACTTTGGTTAGGTGTTTCATTGATAGCCATTGTTGAACTTTTAGAGAGTGTTGTACTTTTCACTATTAGGTGGTTTAAACGTATTTAATGTACGTACGTATGATGCAGCATTTCGAGATTGGCTTTTTAAAGGCCAAAGTCACGAAAGGAGGCTTGCCAAGTTTTTGTTTAGGGCTAAACTTGATAAATAAAGCCGGTCATTCAATCCTGCTTTGATGCCTTACCGCTGTAACGTATTTCAGATAATATTAAAATAATGAACTTGTAAAACTTTTTATTTGTCCTTTAAAAAAAGCCAATCTGGAAAGCCTGACATGTTGTAGAATTTCTTGTTTATACAATAGGATTAATTTTCTCGTTCTCTACACAAAGAACTTACTTGTAAATTTTTTAAATAAGAAAGAATTTAAATATATTAGGGTTTCTTAAATCACATTACTATATATAATATTCATTACCACTGGCATCAGATTTATTGCTTTAATTGTCTTCAACATTGACATATTTCTAATATGTTAAAGTTACAAAACTAACGCTTAAAAAAACCCTTTATTCGAAATTGTAAGCTGTCCTTTCGCCATCGGTTATTCATAATATATAAAATACAACATTTATTAAATTTACAAAAGAGTGATCAATTATTGCGAAAAATACGTTTGAAATTTTAGCTTTGGCAGCCAGCGTACGTACCAGAATTAAAATATGTGCAGGCTTATTAGTGAATTGCATTAAAAGCTGCTAAAATATTTAGCTTACATACATTAACGTGAAGGTCTGGTGGTAATATGGCAAATATTTCAAATTATATTCGTATGCTCATTATGCCAATTTTTATCAATTTCTGAAACTGGTATACTTTTAAAATCGAATTAAGTTAAGCCTTTTTAAAACTTAGGAAAATTAGAACATTAACATTTGGTTTACAGAAAAACAGATTTTCTTTCCACCCCTTTTATGCAAACAGCTTTTATCAGTTTCAGAAGTATTAATTTTTCACAGGATCTCATACAAGTCTCTATGTACATAATTGCAATTGTTTATTGTCAGTATTTATAATATAACTTAATTATAATTTATGGCATTTCAATGCACTCTAATATTTGTAGAAATGTAGTAATGTTTTGTAATTCACATTATATAAGAACGGTGTTAGTTGCAAGCCATGCTATTTATTTATTTATTTATTTTTTGCAAAACATGCCATGTCATGTAATATGTTAATCTGATATATTTTTAACTGGTTTATCGCATTGCAATTTAATTGTCTTTTATAAACAAACTTTTTTATGCATGAATTAGATGGAATAACAATGAATTTCAGCGCTACCTTAAATGAGCGTGACAGCATTCTGTTATTTCTTCTAATTGTAAACAGTTTTAATAAATACTGTCAGTACTTCTACTGTTTTTTTTTTCTAAAATGAGCAAAACAGAACAATACTTAATCGCGGTAACATTTATATTTCAGCCATTGTTTATTATAACTAAAATGTCTAGAGCTGATTTGAAGAGATAAAATACAAGGTTTGTTTGGAATTTGATACGAGTTGAATTTTAGGAATAAAAAGTATTAATCGTTATAAAGGCTTGAAGAAACTCTAAGTAAACACAATGTTCGTTTGAGCACTTTTGAGAAAGCATTTTCTATCCAAGTTATATATTCTGGAAATTAAGTTTCGATAGGTTGAAAATTGTTTGGTTTGGTTGAAAATATTTTCAAAAAATTCTGAATTAAAAAAATATAATTTGAAATCTTTAAACACTGATTTTTGAGCATTTGTATTAAGGAAGATATAATTAGTGCGCAGTACAAATGAAGCCTCATGTCTAGTGATTAAAGCATATTATGACTCGTTTGGGTATAGGGATTTAAGCAACGTGCTAGGTATACATTTATAGAAATAATCAGCCAATTTGGTGGTCTGTTGCAACACCTCCTGTATATAGAAAGCCTAACAACTGAAGCTTTGACGTCATCATTAGGCTTTCAGATAATGACTCCGTCAGAAAAATTTACAGAAAAACTGACTTTCGTTCCATCCGTTTTATGTAATCAGATACATTTATCAGTTTCAAAAGTATTAATTTTTCACCGAATCTATCTAAGTCCGCGCATGTTTAAGGTGACCATACGTCCCGTTTTTAGGTGGCTTGTCCCGTTGTCGCCAAGCACAGCTTCGGGACACCGTAATGTCCCGTTCTTAGAAAATGCCCCCTTCAATGCCCCGTTTTTAGAAAGAGCCTCGGTAACGATTTCAATAAAGGCTGCTGAAAATCTAAAATCATCCAACGGCAGTGTCTATTAAAAAACAAAAAAAACCTGACCTCCTCCCTCCCCTCTTGAGACGCAAAGAAAATGCCTGGGGGATGTATTGTTTTTATGTTTGTTCTTTTTTCGTCAACTATTTCAATTTATTTAATTTTTATTTCTTTTTTCAAAGTCATGCTCCTCTTTTTCTTATTCCTCCCCCTCCCCCGATCTCCACTTTATTTTCCCTTTTCACTCTGGTTTTCTAAGAATCTTTTTCCTGCCGAATGACAACTTCCTTTTTTCTGTGTGTCCTTTCGTTTACATTTCTCACTTTCCTACCTACCTGCCTTGTGTCGGATATTGTTTTTGTAGTCGAAGAAGGGCCTACTCCTTGTACCACCCGAAATGTACGTCTTGCACTATTTTTTATAGTATGTGTGTGTTTTAGCAAAGTTTTTTTTTTCATTTTATTTTGATATTAACATTAACACAAGCTTCTTTGCGCATTTTCTTAACAACTGAAATATACCCAGACTTGTAAATTCAGTCAAACTACACTATTACCTTAAAAACAGTAGATGTCCCGTTTTGAGGAAGAAAATAAATACACTATTGCCAAAAAAGTAGTAGATGTCCCGCTTTGAAGGAAAAAATAAATGGTCAGGTTATTCATGCCAAACGTATTGATCATGAAATACTTTCCAACACAGCATTTTTGTATTTAAATCTGAAGAAAAATTTAGTTTAGCGACTAAGGCTAAGTTGCATGAAGACTCTCGACCGTTTGGGATGCCTTGGGTAGTGGACTTTTTTAAGGGTTTCTAACGCGTATTCATGTTAAATCTGGAGAAAACCGCAAAAAACTCCGTTTGATCGACAGCCATGCTGTTAGCCAAACAGTGTTGGTGCCAGTCCAAATGGTGGTTCATCAACACTGACGGACTAAAGGCAAGTGAAAGGTGAAGTCAGACGTATTTTTATTGGATTTTCTTGACCTCTAAAAGAGCGATAGTAGGGAATCACTATTGAGAAATGCTCACTATTGAGAAATGCTTCTGACGAAGGAAATGTCCTTCGAGATAAGAGGAGCTCTGACTTTGACTTTAGCTCGTCACAGTAATTTGCTAGAATGGAAATGTTCTGCATTTTTTTTTTATTACCTCGGCAACGAAAATTCAAGTCGGAGTCCGAACATACAAGCCACCCCTTCTCCCTAATCTTCCATACCCTCACTACCTTATTTCTATGTTTGGAATGTAAAAGCATCGCTTTCATTTCATGTGTGTTTTAAAAATAAAAATACAGTAATACTAGTAGCGTAACCAGGATTTTATTTTGGGGGGGGACTGGGTATCAAATTTAAAGTTAAAGCTCAATTGTATGCTAAGTAAAATGTCCCATTTCGGGGTGGGGGGTGTGCAGCCCCCTCAGGCTAGGCCCCAGAGTAATAGCAATGTCTTGCGATTTGTGGGACTGAACCATAAACGCGCAAGACGGGGTATAATTTCGCTAGTAAATATACAATTACAAATTATTTTCATTGGTGCTGGAGAAAGATGAACATAAAGACTAAGGAAAACAATGATTTAGGAAAGTTTAGTCTTACACAGGGCCCGATTATGACAAATCGGGGACTGGGACAGAAGTCTGAATGGGGGCTCCCTACATGTTGTTACTGAGTCTGACAACTACTTTTCGTATTTTTTCTATGTTCGCATATAAATCTGTGTCATGATCAAACGTATCTAACATGAAATATGCTTCAATACTCATCGCCTCTTCGTCTCCCTCGCAGGACAAATCTTGTCCCAGGACAAGATTTTGAGTCTCCTCAAAAAGTTGAACCGAGACAAAAGTTGAGGAGTAGGACAAGACCGCGACAAAATTTTGAGTTGCCTCAGAATTTTTAAACCACTTCAAATCGGGAAAACGAGGCACTCCCTCTTTTGTCCGATTGAATAGGACATTTGAACAGCCTCTTGAGTGAGTAGAACAACGCCACAGGGTTGCCAACTTAGCTACGTTGTGGATAGATCTGGCCACTTTAAGAACCTAACTAGACAAAAAAAATTAATAAATAAACAAATAAAAAGCAAATAATAATTAAAATCTGAAACACTTTCATATTTTAAGTACGCACTAAAGTGCTATACATTAAAAGCTTATCATAATCCATGCGTCATCCCTATTTTCCTTTTCCATTCCATTAGGTTGGAAAGTGTATCATTATTCATAAGTATGCCGTATTTTTCTCACTTGTTCCATAAAACTCATCTTTGGAATCGAAATCTGCCTTAAAATCGTCTACTGTAGCTGTTTTACAATCTTCACCAAACATATTCCAACGCTACTTCACCGTTTTAAATACTATTTGGAACGTGTATCATAATCCACGAGTGTGCCGTGTTTCTCTTTCATGGTAGATTCCTACTTCCACTTCCACTTTCTCGCCAAGGTGGCGGTAATTAAACATTTTTTGTATTTATGTTTCAACCGTAATTTAGAATTAAAATGGCGATTTGGAACAACATGTAAGTACAGCGTAATTAATAATTTATTTGGGGTTTCCATTTAATCCTAAAATTCCCTAAAATCCTCCAGAAAAATTATATTTTCTCAGTGAATAATATTGCCTTAAAATTTTGACTTTTCATCCTCATCGGTTCCTATTATTTTAGTGCGATATTTTAAGAAAAGAAAAATCAAAAGTTGCTTTGTTTTTAGTAGAATGGTAAATTAACAAGTAAACATGGAGCAAGTCTATTAGAATATTTAATTTATTATTTCATAAAGTGTTAAAGATTAAACCTTCTACAAGGTAAAATCTTAATTGGACAGTGTGAAAAAATATCAATATGCCCGTCTACATGGGAAAATGAAAAATCCCGGGTGAATGTTGTTGTTGTGGGATTACGGCCAATTATCTGCAAGAGGGATCTAGGCCAATAGGTGGGGTGCCCTCCGTGGAGGTCTTTATAAGGGGCCCTAACCCGTATTTACGCTATGTTTCGGAGAAAACCACGGAAAACTCCGAACGGTTAGGTCGACGGACGCGTGATGGGACCCGAACTCGGGACCTTCACACTTCGCCCGTCTACCATTTCCAGTGGCATAACCACTGTGCCATGGTGAGGCCACGCGACCTGGTTTTGAGCCAGGCACCTTCCGTCTCCCAGTTCAAAGCGCTATGTGCTAGGCCACTGGTCTGGCTAATCCTGGGTAGAAGCAGAATGTAGGGAAAATCGCGTAATGCATCATGGGATAGCAAGTTAATCCCTGCATTTATCCTTCTTAGGACTAGGAATCTTTCTACCCCGAATTTTTTCAATAAAGGGAAGCGGGGTAGAAAGCAATAGAAGTTCCTGCAATTACATTTTTGTGCGTGTAAACGGGCCCAATGTTAAACAAGCATTTGCTTCCCAAACACCATAACCATTGGTCACATGAGGGCAACATGTGGCGTCAGTAATATTTGGTAAGCAAAAATAACCAGTATGCTTACTCCATGTGACGTCACTGAGTTATTTAGTAATGAACATCCAACAAAACTACTAGAATGTTCAAGCGATTTTTTCGAAATTTGAATTATTTTAGGAGATATCGATAAAAAAACGTGTCGCAAAAGGATAATTTTTGCTCTCTCCATTTCCCCCGCAGTGGAAAGAGCGAGGTTTGAGCATATCTAGGTTGCCATATTTGACAAGTTTATTAAATGATTCAGACTCTTGAAGTAAAAATAAAAGAATAAAAAAAATTTTTTGTTTGGATTATTTGTAAGGTTGTTTTTTTAATTAAAATATCGTGTGCACGTGAAATCAGAGCAGGAATGAAATGTTTTATACTCAAAAGAAAATTAGGATTTGGAAATTTTCCGAAACTAAAATGTGCAACTTTTTAATTTGGCGAAAAATAAAATGGTTGTTGTTCGAGTTTGAGGAGATGTGATCCGAACGCTTGCGCAATTTATCGACTGCTTCTGCTACATCGAATTGCACATTTTTCTGCGCAGCTTTTTCCCATCGGTTTCTAATGTATTACATCCAGAAAAAAGGTGTTAGAAATATCAGTTTTATTTTCTTTAATCACACTCATGAATAATGATATACTTTCCAATTTAATGAAATAAAAGAAAATAGTGACATGAGACAAGACAGTCCATGAGCCAAGACTCATGGATTATAATACGCTTTTAATATATAGTTCCAAGTTAGTTTAATATAGTGTTTCAGATTTTCTTACTTTTTTTTCCCCCTTTCCTTTTTTTGATAAAGGCCAATATATCCAGAATCTCTTCAGAATTAATATAGGACGAGAATAATTTGTACCTTTTTGTAGGTTTTTATCATTTAACCATCTTATTTTTGAACCATGGGCGGCCCGAGAGGGTAAGCATCTCATCTGGGCGCCGGCTTCAAAGGGGCGTCATTCTGAACTCAAAAACTAAGTAGAGCATAAAAAGGGGCGTCTTTTTTACATTAGAAGAGGCGCCACTTACCCTAGGGCCGCTCCTGTTTGTAACCATCTTAATTTTACATTCCATACAGAATCTGAGAGATTTCAGTGCCAAGGAAGCCGGTGAGGAACAGGATTCTCTTCGAACAAGATTTATTAAGATGGCGAACCAACTGGTCGCCGGAGGCGGCTAGTAAAATATAAAATTGACCATCTGTAAAAACATAGAGCTGAAAACATGGGTGCTGAACATCGATGTTAAACAAACAATGTAATAAAAAAAATCAATATTTTGAAAACATCCTCATGAGTGTCGAATACCTAATAAATCCTTGTCGAATAAAGTAGGCAACACAGTTAGAACAAAACCAGTAATCGATGATCGATAAGTACCTTTATTTGTGCGTTATCATACAAAGATTTTATCATCAACACAGTGACAATCTCACTGGCAAAGAAAAAGGAAATTTTACAGTTCATATAGGACAAACGCAAAAAAAAAAAAAAATTACTATTGAAAATTCTCCAACACTTTTCCTTTGACGCTTGTTCCACAGAACTTGACTTTCGTTTCTGTTACGCTCTATTTTCATTTCGTCTTCGCCATTTGAATGTAAGCTTCCATAAAACCGCTAATGGGTGCAGCAACATAATCCTGTTCAAAAAGCATTATTTTTGTGTTTTAAAGTTCGTTTAATTTTGTTGTTGGTTAAGATACTTAATAGATATACAGTAATAGGAATAATAACACCTTGAGAAAATATTAATTATAAATTAAAATTGTTTTATCTAATATGTACCAGTACTTTATTTAATATATATATCTTTTATATGGATTAGCGTTCCTCTATTTTAGAAAGCCATATTTTTTAATATAAAGAAATATTGTTACGAATTTTCGCTTTGTTTTGCCTTATAGAGGTAAAAAAAAAAAAATTAGTCTAAAATTTGTATTCTAAGCGTGGAATACTTAAATTTTGCAATTTGTTGCATCAAAATCGGGTAACTAAAACGCGAGAGCTTTGGGTTTACCCGTTGCTTAGCTCAGGGTTTTCTCGTAATGTCGGGAAATATTGGTGATATAGCTTTGCTGACTGCACTTTAGTGGATTCACTTTTGGTACCAAATTTGGCAATATTTCGCGAAAAAGTTGCCAAGTTTATCGACAAGTTTGTTTCCTTTCTTTAGTATTTCGTAATAGCGTAGTACTGCGCATTTATATTTGTATGAAGTAATCAAAATTCGTGCTTATATCGGGATTCTTCGGGAAATGGTTCTTTCAGCGATACCTTTATAAACGAGGCAGGACAGGTCATCCGTTAGAGCATGCTAGAGCAAAAGGCTCTGTAATGGCGCTTATAGAAACAATATTTTGCTTGTTTTTGGAAGCTTGTTTTTGAATGCTGTGTGTGAATTCTTCATTGCTGAATCCTCAGGGACTGTTTACGATTTCCCTCGTGAATGTCCACAGAATTTTGGCCTATGAAAGTATTTTATTTTGTGCGTGAAATGCAGGTTCTCTGAAAGCTTCTGTACTAAGTGGACTTAACAAGCAAATTACTGGTTGTTAGTGCTTGTGAATATTGTGCAGCAGATTGTTCGAAAAAGTTCTAGAGAGAATAACATTTGTGTTCCATCTTGGCAAATGGACTTTTTACTAGAACTTTCTACATACATTGCACTTTAGAACGACGAACCCGAGAATTAGTAACTCCTTTTCTGCAACAATATAGATAAATATGTTGTATAATACGGATATTTTAAATATGCGTCAACAACTGAGATAAAGCAACATAATATTTGCGCTTCTGTGATATATCATATCGCTATTCATTAAAATGGTACTATTCTTACTTTATTCACAAGCGAAAATAAAAGAACAAGCCACACAATCTGGATATATGAGGAAGGTGTACCCATCGAAACATTGTTTCATATCTGCAACTTTCACGTAATATAATTAACCACTTTTTTAAAAAATAGTTTTTCGTTTTAGATTAAACTACAAATCGGAAGTTTAATTTAAGAGGCAATTGAAACAAAAATATTTAAAAATAAATGTGCTGTTTAAAAAAAGTGGTTGGTTGTATTCCGTTAAAAGTTGACAGCTATGGTTGTTCTGTTAATTTCTTATACACAGGAAAACTTTTAGGCTTCCTATTTACTCCCATTATCACTATGCAGTTATTTTTGCAGCAAATCGTACAAACTATTCATGGAACTAATTTTATTTTTCATGTCATACAAAAGGAAAAGAAGCAATTGAAAATAAAAGAGTAAACATTAGATAACAACTTAGAGAGAGTAACAACTAGATAAGTATAACTACTAGTAGATAAGTTAGAAGAGTAACAACTAGATAAGTATTATATATTATTTTAAAATCTAGATCAGGAGACTTCAAATATATTTGTTGCGTATCGCTCAGACATAATTTTTCTCAGCTGTTCTCTTCTCCTTCAGATATATCTTTACTTCTGAGGTTTCCGTGAAGTTAAAATTTTCCTTTCCATAATTGCACTTTGGATGTTTCTTCCTTCATATTATTTCTTTTTTTTTTTCATCTCTTTTCGCCATTCTTTCTTGGTCTTCCTGTCCTTACCTATAAATATAGTTTCCAATTCGTTTTCTATTATGCTCTAGTTCATAATAGAAAACGAATCGGAGTCACTATCAACTTTTACGCTTTTATATCGAAATTAGCAATCAGTGTAAAATCAAAGAATTGTTAAATAATCCGTAATATTTATTATTATATGAGGTACTAAAAAGGTACTAGAATTTAATATGAAGTATCAGAAAGGACCCATACTTGTTTATCATTAAGTCAATGAGAGAAAGTATTGTTTTGAATATGCATTTTTTTCTGGTCTTTATTTTTAAATATAGGAGGATTGTTAAGCATTATGAGTAAAAAAATTAAAAAATATCATTTGAATGTCTTAAATTAATTAAGTATTGGCGTTAAGTGCAGAAACAATTCGGATGTACACTTCTCTAGCTTTGTTTCTATTACTTAAGATATAAGCAGAAGGAAAGCATAGAAGGTAGAAAAAGTGACACGAAATCTATGAAAACTAACGAGTTTTAATTCGAGTTATTTAAATAAAAAATACAGATATCAATTAACAAAAATTATTGCAGATTAGTTCTCGTGTACTATAATTCTGAAGAAGCACTCAGAAATTAAAAAGAATTCTAAGTTCTTTTCGACACTTTCAGGGTTCCAAAATTTAGCTTACGCTGATGACGCATTTGGTTTGAAAATAAGAGCAATAATTTTACCAGGTGTTCCAAAAATGACTGATGGATTTTGAAAATCAATTAAAAAAAAAAGACGGAATGCAATAGATATGTATCGTTTGCGGCTTTATGCTTAGCAATCAGGGAATTTTATACCACCAAATTTCAAATTTAGTTAATATTTTCACCCATAGGTGGCGCTGAGAACTATGAAAAAATAAAAACGATATCAAAATTTTGTAAGGACTGTTGCAATAAACTAAACAATGAAATTTTCAATTTAACCCCCATTTGCTGCAACATCGTGGCGCAGGCTGAGGAAAAAATTTCTAGATCTCCGTTCAAACATGTCACCTGGAATTGTCTCACATGCAGTACAGATGTGCTGCTTCATCTCCGCAATTGTTTGTGGAGTTTGGCGGTATACCAAATCTTTCCAGTACCCCCAAAGAAAAATGTCGCAGAGCGTCAAGTCTGGCGAATAAGGAGGCCATGCTATGCCACTTCCTGTATGCACGTTGTTATCCAAGGCAATTACCCGCTCACTGTAATGTTCGTTCAAGAAATCAAATACTGGAGACGCTCGATGTGGACGAGCACCATTTTGCATGAACACGGAGGTATTCCAACAGTCCTCCAAAGCAGCAAGAATCCCCCACAAATTCTTCCAGAATCCCAAGATATCGTACAGCATTTATCGGTTGCTCTAAAAAATGGCCCTATTATTATTTTGGAGGAAACCGCAGCCCATGCCATTATTTTTGATGAATGCAGTGCTGAAGGTTCAGCAATATGAGGATTTTCGCTTCCCCAAATTCGCGAGTTCTGCTTGTTGAGATAGCCATCGAGGTGAAGATACAATTCGTCTGAGAACCATATGTTGCCAATATCGAGTTCATCATCATCCACAAATTGCAGCATGGCGCTCGCGAAATTATAGCATGCATTAATGGCATTTGGACTGAGGGTTGGTGAGTCTGAATTTTGTACGGGAACATGTGAAGGCTGTGGCGCATGAGACCGTGAGTGCAGAAATTGAAAGCCAGTGGGGTGGAGCAACACCTTTTACATACAGATAGCCTAACAACTGAAACTTAGACGTCATCACAGTTTTACTTTCATAAAGTGAAACTATTTGAATTTTCTGGTGAGTGCTACAAATATTAGAAAATATCTTAAGTTAAAGATAAAAATTAAAATACCTTTGTGATACAAAACAATTCATTATGATCTAGTTCCTTATTGTATTACATAATTAGTTAAGATTAAAAACTTGCCCTCTGTAGCAAAATTAAATTTTCTATCTCAAATCATTAAAATGCTGTTGTGCGTGAGTAAACTCACCAGAAATTTTAAATAGTTTTGCTTTATGAAAGTTAAATTGTGATGACGTCAATTTTGAAGGCTTACTAATGACGTAAAAGCTTAATGACGTAGCAGTTGTTAGGCTTTCTATTTCTAGGATAGAGATGGGCGGTTCGACTCATTTTACTGATTCGAATCTCGACTCACTCACTACTTCGATGATTCGAATCAGTGATTCGATTCTTGAATCAATAAAACAACTAAAGAAATTTTCCCTCTCTCTGCGCCGAAAGCCGTACTATTTAAACACCCTTCACCCATTCATCGGGTTTCTTCTCCGCTGAGTTCTCGGGCAGTTAGCATCTCTCTCTCCTTGCTCCAGTAAAACTAGTGTTTAAACTGCCCGAAATGAAAATACAGGGGAGCTTCGTATGACCCCCTGGGCCTGTAAGATTAAAAGGTTAAGTTTGGTGTCAAAGTATTCGAAATTTTATGTATCGATGGGGGTCCCAGAGGGGGGGTCGAGAATCAATAAAAACGCGCTCCGATGGATAGTTTCCGAGATATACGTTAATTAATTATGGTAATTAGACTAATTAACCATGATTGAGGCTTAAAAGGACTGCAAACATGTAGAAATTGGCTCTGGGATGGTTTCCAGACTTTGGAGTTGCCGCCGGAGGAGGCTAGTGTTTAAAATGCCCAAATTGAAAATATAGGGGAGCTTCGTATGACCCCCTGGGCCTGTAAGATTAAAAGGTTAAGTTTGGTGTCAAAGCATTCGAAATTTTAAGTATCGGTGGGGTGTTGAGTCTAGGGGGGGTCGAGAATCAATAAAAACGCGCTCCGGTGGATAGGTTCCGAGATATACGTTAATTAATTATGGTAATTAGACTAATAAACCATGGAGCTGTTTTTTCTGCGATGAGAGAAGAAGAAGCTTTCCGAGAGAAAGCAGTAGCAAAAGCATCACAAGCTGGTATTGATCTCAGGATTTTCTTATCGCCGGCCTCAGAGGCGTAGCCAAGGGGGGGGGGTTAGGGGGGGCATAACCCCCCATGAGGAATTTTTTGCCATACAAAATGTATATTCTTCACTACATTATCATACACACGTATACATATATATGAGTTGCAGTAGTCATAACCCCCCCCATAAAAATATTCTGGCTACGCCCCTGGCCGGCCTGTATTTTTGCCCTTTATCGAATTCGAGATTTCACTGAAATGCAAATGGGAATATCGGATATTTGATGTTGAAATAAAACCGATATGTCGATTTTTGGCCCAGTCCTACTGAGGGGCTGCTGCCCCCCCCAAAAAAAAATGGGACCCTTTACTTAGCTTACAATTGAACTTTATCTTTAAATTTGATACCCAGCCCACCCCGAAATAAAATCCTGGCTACGCCACTGTCAATAACACTAACTACGCCACTGCTTTAGGCCCTATTTTGTATTTCTCTGAATTACGAAAGAAAATAAAATCATTCCCCTTAAACGAAAAACAAGGTAAAAAAAAACAAGGAAATCTGCTGCAATAAAGCGAAATGTTATTTTGCTTACTACAAAGTCCTTTTGTGAGAGCGCTTAATACCGCCCCTGTATCCTTCATTAAAAGTGACAAGCACAATCCTAACTTTATTTCATTCTATTTCCCTTCACATGAAAATCCGCCACCATGTAAACTTAACGTTCCGTTTTTTTTTTTTTGAGGGTGGGGGCAGGGGGACATATATTAAAGTTAAAAGTAGAAAAGGGATGTTTCATTAAATTTTAAACAAATATTAAATCAGTCAGACAAGTTGGAAGGAGGGATTTTCTTAATTTTTTTTTCGGGGGGGAGATTGACCCCTCTTGCCCTTAGGAAGTAACGCCTATGCCACCCGCCAAAAGCAAACGATGTTCGACCCACTCCACACCCACAGACAGATAAAACTTTAAAATCCGACCACCAACCAAGAAATGAAACACCAAAGATTCGAAAAAAAAACTTCAATTAAATGAAACATCCTTTCAACTCTTTTCGACTCCTTTCGACTCTGAGTCGATAGAAGATTCGAAAAAACCCCTCCAATTAAATGAAACATCCTTTCAACTCTTTTCGGCTCCTTTCGACTCTGAGTCGATAGAAGATTCGAAAAACTAACGAATCTCAACGATAGTATACAATCACCGAAACAGAGCGAAACACTGAATCAGTAAAGATTCGTTGCTGCACCAACTCAGTGACCAACTCACCCACACCCACTCATTTACTGTTTCAAATCATCTATCGACTCAGAGTCGTAAAGAGTCGGAAGGAGCCGAAAGGAGTCGTAAAGAGTCGAAAAGAGTTGAAAGAGTAAGGGAAAATCCCTGGGAACGGCAAAGGGAAAATAAGTTTTTCTTCCCTTCGCACTTGGAATGTATTTCCCTTGAGGGCTTGAGATTCGAATCAGTAGAGAGTGAGTGTAAAGACTGAGCCACTCAGTACCAAGATTCGAATCACTGATTCGACTCATCGAATCATTGGCCATCTCTATTCTAGGAGGTATTGGGTGGAGTTATCGGACTCCTTTGATTACTTTTTTGCGTTTGGCTACTTTGGTTTATTGTAAATAGGTTTGTTCCATATTACATTACAGCGTTTTTTGGTAGGCTAAAATAATCAACAGACTTGGAAATTTGGTTTTATGTGATATAACCGAGATTTTTATTTGTAAGATAAAATATAAAATAGACTAATTGAAAAAAAAATGGATGTTATACAAATCTTCCCACCTCAAACACCACAACTTTAGGTCACGGAACAAACCTATTAGAACGTTTAATTTTCGGTTTTAAAAAATGTTAAGAGTTTGGAATTTTTCCAACGTAAATTCATTTTTATCAAGCGCGAAACAACATTCACGACTTTCTGTTAAAAGTATTTCTCTTTAATACTGTACTTGAATACCTACACATCAAAAATTACTTAGTGAAAACGCTCATATTTTTAATTAAAAAGTTACTGTTTACAAAAACTGGTTGTATTTCGAACATGATGGCAATGGAATGCATTGGATAGTCCACTATTTCAAATAACATCAGACTCAAAACATCGGTGTTAAACATCGATGGCACATTAACATGGGCTATATCGATGTTTTTACAAAAACATTGATGCTGCATCCCTACTTTCAGTAGTCTCAATATTACAAGTTTGATTGATTATCAATTAAGCCACATGATCGCTATCTCTTGCTGAAGGATGTCATTGAGGATGAATTATTAAGGGGTTCCAAAAAGGGTACAATTTTACAAGATTTTAAAATTTGTCACATTGTGTTTTGATTTTTATATGCAAAAATTTTATTTTGTATTAAAAGTACTTTCAAGAAATTTTCCATTCTTGTTCAAGATTTACTTGTGAGAGTTGAGAATTAACAATATAGTCCAGTCAAAATAGACTTTCAACATCCGAAAAATTCGCATAGAGCTGAAAATTGGTACAGACCTTAACATGTCATTATGAATGAAATGACAAACGTCCCCATCGATCCTTGTGCTGCTAAAAATTTTATACGAGGTCAAAGGTCAAAAAATCTTTTTTTTCCCAAATATCGCTTAAACAGTAAGAAATACAACCCAAAAAAAAAAAAAAAAAAAAAAAAAAAAAAAAATGAGACGAAGTTTATAAATAATATAAAACTCCTTACAAAAGAGATTTTTAAAATTGATTTCAATGAAACAAATTTTATCAAACAATTTTCTGCTTATTTTTTAATGAATTTTGATATCATTAATTTTCAATTCTTCAACAGTCATCTGCTCTTGTCCGCTTTCTTCTTCCCTTGTTGTTGGATTTCTTTAGATTGCTCAAGAAAGAATATGAATCCGATATAGATCTTAATTGATATCATAAGCGGCAGCGGATGTTGCAGGAAGACAAGATAAGTGTACAGGTTTATTGTTACGCGTATTTTTCAGAAAACTTAAATATTCAAACTTATCTATGGAATGAATTTTTGGGGGAGCTCCATGCATAGCAAGAAGAGAATGAACTCCATTTTTGAGGATAATATCAGGACATTCCGGACTACTTTCCGGAATACTTTAGCGCAATCGATTAAATCATGACGTTTTTCAAATAATTTAAAAACTTTTGCTTTCCTCGTTTGAAAAGCGCTGACGTGGTATCGCATCCAGTTATTGCATGTAAAAATAAAATATGAGCTTGACATTTTGGATATGAAGTTAAACTTTGCGATGAATACATATTTGTTTCGGTTTGAGCTTTGCCAGGTTTCACAAAGTAAATAATTCAATCAGTAGGAGTTCGTGCAGTCACTAATATTAACAAATCAACATCTTCACCAACAACAATAGTTGTATCCATATTGAAGTTTTCTAAAGCTGTTTCAATTATGAGGACATCAGCGTCATTATTAGCTTGTCTCACAAAAATATCAGCCGCTTTTAATTTTTCAGATAGCATTGAAATGAAGTGAGACTTGCTATGAGTTTTAGCAAGAAATTGCTGCTGGTTTGTTGGAATATTTATAAATCGATCAAAAAGGACACCAGAAGTTGTAGATGTTTTAGCAATACGACCACGCTGTTCGGCAGCTTTGACATTCTTCCAGCACTGCCAATTCTTCCGTTTTTTCCTGGAGATTTCTCATCACAATTTTTAAACAGTTTTGTTTTGCGTTTGAACTTTGACTTTATCTTAAGTATAAGCCACCAATAAAAAATTAGTGGTAAAAAATCTCCCGAAAAAAACGGGCGAGTTGGCAGCTCTGTTCTTCGTATCATCAGAATAACCATCAAATACAATGATAACTTTGTGACCAAAATGTCTATGTACATAATGAGCGCATTTCTCGAAAATAGTATGGAATATTTTTTTCTCGATCCCATAGAACGCGATGTAAAAGATATCCTGAACCGATGATAAAGGTGGTATTTATGTTATCAATTTCAACACTTACACATTGAAAGCAATCATAAATGGCTGTTTTTTTGTGTTTTACGCATTCCAGTTGCATCGAAGAATGATAATGGATAAGGAGCTAATTCGTATTTAAAGAATGTTTCAAGGTCATCTTTAAAGGACTTAGTAATACTCATGCGTTGAAATAATAATACAGGATCTATTGGTTCCTTTTCATAGTGAACTTTTATAGCACTGCTGATAGTTAAAAGAGGGAGTACTTTATCAACGCGTTTCAGTTTAATAGCTTTAAAATTCTGGCCAAACATTTTAGTCATGGTATTAATTCCTACTTCATGAGCATTATGACACAGTTTATTTTTCATTTCCGACGACTCCACTTGAAATGGAAATTATTTTTTCCATTACAAGGAAAAGCTCGGGAAATCAGCAGTCAAGAAGTTTTTTAATATCTTCATTATCTGTTCTTTGACGTGAATTAAGTTCATCTACGTGCTGGCCTGTAGTGTCCATTCTTTTATTAGTAAGATCTTCTAGTCCCTCACAGAAAGTGTTCATTGCATACATACTATAAACCTATTTACTTATGACACTGTCTTGTATACTTCTTCCTGGAGCAGTACCTAAATCTGTTTTCATCCATTTCATTAGTGATTGCTCAATGATTACATGTTACAGGACATGCTTCATGCAAAATAGTTACATTGGTAGAATTTATGTCTGGTCACATGGTTGAACTTGTTCTTTTGATAAGGGTAGAATGCAGATGTATTTCGTTTGTCTGTGTGGTCTTGAGAAACGCAGAACTACTCATTAGTATAGTATTTCAAAAATTTTAAAACCGCTATATATCATAAATGATGATTTATAGGAAAAAAAGTATTCATACCTCTTTTGCAGAGAATCGCATACTACACAAATTTTGTATGAACTATTTTTACAGTAAAATTTACCATTTAAGAAATATTTGCGAAAAAATGATTTTTTGACGAATTAAAATTTTTAGAGGGATCGATGGGGACTCTTAGCATTTCTTTTATGATTGCATAGTTAAGGTCTGTACCAATTTTCAGCTCTATGCGAATTTTTACGAACTTTCACGTTTTATTATTAATTTTTTTTTTGTCTATTTTGACTGGACAACCGATTTTTCGACCTTTGACCTCGCGTAAAATTTTTAACAGCATAGTGCTCGATTGGGACTTTTGACATTTCATTTATAATGACATAATGAAGGTCTGTACCAATTTTTAGCTGTATGCGAATTTTTCCGAACTTCACGTTATTTTCGTCTATTTTGACTGGACTTTTGTATTTAGGCTATTATTATTAAGCACCAGAAATTAAATATAGAATTTTTGTAGTAAATATTTAAGGATGCGTAGGATGTTTGTTTATTATTTTCATCCATCGCATTCAAGTTAACTCGACGTTGGTATCGGGTAGCTTCTAATGGTAGCCTCTCCTTCCCCGTGCATCGCCAACAATTAAGTGTTTCATGACCGAAAGCACTATAGGGGCAGAAAAGCGGCTGCTCTAAAGTTTGACTTGCAACCGTACTTGGAACACTCCCAACATTACAGTCTTTATTCATTGTTATGAAAAACGTTGAGTAGTTGATCCCTATAAATTTAAGATATGATCAAAAAGAGAATAGTAGTAAAAAGTATGCCCAATCTCGGATGAAATTTATTTCTTACGGCAGTGAGTGCCCTCGTCAAAGGAACAATATATAACAGAAATTACTGTGAAATCTTACCTTTTGAAAAAACGAGCAAAGTTGCAATTAAATGAAGCAGTCCACCCAAAGCTGAATTAGAAAATTAGGGTGATTATAAAAAAGAACAAAGAGGAGTTCTTTCCCTCTAAAAATGAGATAAATACTAAAACGCAAGTCTATCTGAAAATAAAACGAAGTTAGAAGAAACGCGGTTGATGAACAGGCTACGGAGCTGGAGGTTTAGTCACACCCCTTTGCACTCGAACAGCCAGGTGGCCTAGGGGTTGTAAACCACATTAGTAAGGCCATCTTGGAGGAAGATGGTCACATGACTTATCGTGTTCAAAGGTGTGACTAAAATTTATCAGCAGCGTAGAAAAAAGATATTACTCCAAGTAATTTCCGTATACTAATCAAATCAGAAGTCGAATGGTTTCCAAACTAATGAGCTTATATATATATAATTTTGGTAAAATAGAATATATGTAATACTGCATGGAAGATAATCCCATATGCTTGAAAATATATTTCACAAAACTACTCATATAGTACTTACGTATTCGTAAACAGTGTAAAAATTTAAAAAATATTTATTTTCTTGAGAGGCACTAGAAAGTAGCCATACTTGTTTATCAGCAACCCATTGAGAGGATTGACCTCTTTGTTTTTTTACTCCAACAGGCAAGTACATGCTCATCATGCAGTGTTTCACTCCCTATGAAAGGACGGATTATTTTACGCCACTATACGAACGATAGAAATCCAAATTTTTAATTTAAGTAAAATTGTGGTGGGTAATATTAAAAAAAGAGTGTTAATTTAAGTTGTCTTTTCCGTACTTTTCATTCACGTTTCTCCTAAAGTGTCCAAGCAATGTTAAGCCATTTCAATCTATGCGAGCTATTATCGTACGATCTGTCTATGAAACGTCTTTCAATTGAATGTTCATTGTTCTTTTTAATCGAGATGTTCTGGTAGCTCTTCTCCAGTAGTCCATCTCGCCAAAAGTTTACCAGTTATAGTTTTAGCTACTGATGGCTCACCTAGGTCGAATATTACAAAAGGTAGGTGCCAGACGAAAAATACTTGATTCCCCAGGTTGGTGGAGTTGTCACGTACGGCCTGTTCCCCGACTGGAATAGAAGAATTCTTATTTCTCGTAGACCGAAAAGGAAAAAAAAGTATTTGAATTCGCCTAAACAAAATCTACTTTGGTAAAGAAAAAGTACAAAGCTTTTCGAGTGTTCTAACATACTAGACATTCCAGCGAAAGTTGATCATCTTCGTATTCTAAGATGTTACAAATTTAATTCCTTCTAAGTATGTACTTAGATCTCTACTCGTACCATTATGGAGGGGACTGAAAACTAGATAATGAGATTGAAATATAGTTAGAATTACGTCTCACTAAAGAGGAATAAAATTTGTTCTCCCTTCAACGTTGCCAGAACAATTCAAGTGTTAACTGATTAGTGATGCAAAAACTAATAACATTTTGCCTTGATGAGCATTTTCTAATGACTGATTTGTATTTGGAATGGTCCAACGACTTTCGCCGTGGTTTGGGTGCAGAAAGTTCTAGAACTCTGACACATTCTAAACTGATAGCGATTTTAACTTCCCAATCATACTACCCATACGATGAACTTGGATGTCGTTGTATACAGGGATGAGACAATTGCGTACTCATCTGCTTTCTAATACACAGATATTATCATGTTTCTTAAATTCAAGACAAAAGACTCTTTCGTTATAAGTTAAATCATTATCATTTTCTCTTTAATCATGTTACATAATTATTGATAATAAAAATTGTTATTTGTTGTAAAAGTTCATTTCTCACTCAAATTATTAAAAAGTTTTCCCTGATATATTCATTATTTTAACAAAATTCTGACATGTATGCTAGGCTCCGATTCCGGTTTGAAAATATTGCTGTGGCTCTAAATTCTATGTCATATCTTCTAGTGAAGGTTTGTCTGTTTGTGTTGTCAAGGCAAAGGTGCACATGGGCTATCAGCCTAGGGTAAGTGTGCGTTGGTCGGAGAACTTTCTATAGGGTTCAAACGCGTATTCTGTTTGAACTGGAAAGAAACGACCAAAACTCCATCGACAGATGGGCGACCGTGACCGACGTTGGACATTCGCATTTCAGTCGTCTACCATGGTGGCTTAGTGGCTTATCCACTGGGTCATGGATGAGGCTCCACTGAAGGTAGTGATATTAAAGGCAGTCGGATTCCCAATGGGACTGTTAAGTTTTGAATTTCCCGCACCCAGATTTTGTTCTAAAAGACAGTTTGAAGTATTCTATGGACTTAAATGAACTGTATTCTTGGTGTCAGTATTGTATCCTTGTCAAGTAAGATGTGACTCGACCACAACATTTTCTTTTTGAACCTGAAACATTTAAAAAATAAAAAGGATAAATAAAAAGGATCCCCCCCCCCTTGAAAGCTATATTATTAACATTCGCAGTGACGGTATAACCATTGGCACAGAAACATATGCTGTTGATGAAACATATCTTTGAGGGGGGGGGGGAGGAGCCTTGCTTCTCAGAATATAGTAATAATTTCCTAAATGATATTAAGTGTGAACGATAATGAGTTTCAAAAATATTCCGCACGATTAAATCATTATTTCAAGGACGGTGGAAAACGTATTAGCTGTGTAGGTAAGTTACATAACTGTAAAACGATTAGCAACATGTGAAGATTCAATATTCCAATTGATATCGCATGATAACCTTGTTTCTCCCAACACGTTTTGTGCATTTCGTTAATTTCTTCTCATTGAATCGCTATCAAATTAGCTTGCGTGTTTAAACTCGGAAATACATAAATGTGTTTTCAAGAGAAGCTAATTTTATACTGGGACGGGATATAACTTAATGTCACAACAACATTCGGTGTTGCCTTGTCCACACAGTTTTAAACAAAAATTGATTTTTCCCCCCTAATAGCCGGCCTCTGCCTTGAAGGCTTTGGCCACTACTAAGGCCCGGAATTGGTGAAATAAGGTTGGTCTCTTTATTACGGGGGCACCTAGTAGGTGGACCAGCATCGCCCCCTATGAAGGGACGGACACATTGACAACCACGATCAGTCGAGGATCGTTCCCCGACCGCAGGGAGTTGAACCCGAAACCGTAGTACGGTGCTTTACTCACAATACAATCTGGCCGAAACAAAAATTATTTTAGACCGTGATATTCTGATATTTAGATTAAATTACGCTTTCTATTCTGATATTTAGATTCAATTACGTGCGTTAAGAACGCATTCAATAAAATGTACCAATAAAATGTACCATTTCTCATGAACATGCCATAAGTTATGTGATCTTTTCATAGTTCTCGCTGATTCGTAACAATAGTCGTAAAGAAAGGATGCTACAGTAAAAAAACAGGGAACAAACTTTTTTCTATGCTTTTCTATGAGTGTAATCGTAAAATGTCCTCATTTTTCTTGAAAAATATACAATTTGAAATTTTTAAATTACTTATTAAATGTTGGAGATAGCAGGTGCGCACAAGATAGGCCAGGAAAAATGATATTCTGGAGTTCGATGTTCTTTAGTGCTGTATCCATTAAAGAAAAATTATATGAATACGATGAAGTAATGGTATTTACTGAAAGGGACTATATTTATTAAGAAAGTCTTTTACACTGGATATTTAGTGTATTATGGATAATACAATATTAGTAACATTTACTGACAAGTAATCGTGTTGTTCACTTCCGTTTTTATTTGATAGATTTTGGAATAAATTTAATTTTCTGAAAAAACAGTTACGCTTGATAGAACTTAGCCCAGCAAGCGCACACACGTATATATTACGTATTCCCGATGTCGAAATGTCGAAAATAGGTCGAGGAAAAATTACAGCAAAAAATAGCGTTTAAAAGAGATCAAACATACATTGTGTTGTCGACGTTTTAAAGAGCCGTTGTATACTGGTCAGGGAGGCGGCTATCTTCGACTGTTAATGTTTGTCACCCTCACGAGGTCTATAATCCGTCAATATATCGCCGATTTTCCGCTCATAGCTTCGGCGATCTGGAGAGACCCCCCAGCCAGCCAAGAAAAAACAGATGGAGCACCGAGAAATTTTTTCAGCTTAGTTAATAGTCAGTTTAACGTCGAATAAACAGTGCAGGGGAGACAAACGTTACCGTGTCCTTTCACACGACCTTTGACCTGTCCACCCCACGCGATTTCTCAGAATTTTGGAGAACGCTGAAGTCACGTCACAGATGCCTTTTTTTTTTCTTCTTTTTGTGTGTGTATTCCGTCGTGGTTCGCTTCGCAGTTTTTTTATGCAAGGGCAGATCTAGCTTCATTTTCATCGCGTGGTCACTGGCTGAGCTGCTGCGCTGCACATAAGAGTACATTTTCGATAGTTTTAACTATAAAAGTGGATATTTTTCAAGAATCTCTTGGAATATTTTCAAGTTTAATGCTAACACGATTTATCGTTAGCTTGACATGTATTAATAAGTTTGTCTGGCTCTCTTTAAATTGTGTTGGCCGGTGTTGTTAAAGTTTGTCGGGGTAACTACTAATTTTAATTTCGGCTGTCAAAATTTTAGAGGTGAGTTACATAATTACTTAACTAATACTTATGTGCTTTGTTTCTTTTAATCATTTTCTTTTTAATCGCTAATTATAAGTCTTGTTATTCCTTATTATAGAGTGAAATATACAGGTACAATTACCATAAAATCAACTGCTTACCTTAAACATATAAAATATTTTTTTCTCATAATAAGCACGATTTTACTTAATGTGAGCTTACTATAACAAAAGTCAACCATTATTGCATTATGGCTTAGAATGAAATAGGTTAAGCTTTTTTGTGCAAAGGTAATTTTTTTTTCTTTTTAAATTGTATACTAATATGTATGCATCTAGTATGTAATATAAACCTGTTTGGAGTAGTAAAATTTAACAAATCAAAGAATTAAGAGAGATAAATAAAAAACTGTTTGTGTAATGAAGTAGACAAGATTTTTCTCGTGGGACGGGGGGGGGGACTAAAATTTATAGATAGAAAACTTGTTCTCATTTTATTACATGGAAAAAGTAATAAAAAAAGCAGGCTTATTCGTCTAATAGGTCGTTCCTTGACGATTTCGTCGAATCCTGACAATTTATAAACGTTCTAATTGTACCTCAATTCTAGATAATTAGAGAATGTGTGAGTCACATACTATTTACATACATCGTGAAAGCATGGAAATTCAAGCAGTTCTTATCTTGCGCACATGCCGTTTAAAAAAAGGAAACACTTTATATTTTTAAATATAAAACATTTTACTACTGGTTTTAGCTAATGAAAAGCAATTTTGAATTAAATGTTCAGTAATAACAAGTTTTAAATTAACTTCTAATCGTTTAGATAAAGTTATAAAATATATATTGATAAAAGTTTGAACATATACAAAAAATATATTAAAGTTAAAAATATAATCTTGATTTTGAATTGAACTCATAAGTAAGTCGCATAAACAGCAGATGTCGCTTTTACATATTAAAGGGTTTCCATTTTTCCCTGGTACATTTTATTAATCATTTTGACTGTATTGGGTATTTTTAATAAAAAATTATTTAATCTACTGTTATAAAGAATCTATATATTTTCATATACTGGTGAAAAAGTAACTTTTTTATATAAAATAAGTAAATTATATTTACTATTAGTAAAATTGCATTTTAAACTGTATTAGTTAACTAAATTTACTAATATTTATTTAATTTTTTAAGTTACCTTTTCACCATTTTTCAACAATATATGAAATTATTTAGATTGTTCATAACTTTGAATTTAACAACGCTCCCCCTTTTTTTATTGAATATACCTAATACAGTTAAAACAATTCATAAAATGTACCGAGGGAAAAAGTAAATCCTTTAAAATGTAAATTAGACTTAAGCTATTAATGCGAGTTACTGATTAGTTAAATTCAAAAAATCAAGATTATATTTTTTCTTTCATATATTTTCTCTGTGTTCAAATTTTTATGAATGTATATTTTGTAACTTTATCAAAACAATCAGAAGTTAATTTAAAACTTGTTATTTCTGCATATTGGATTAAAAATTATTTTTCATTAGCTAACAAACTAATAGTAAAATGTATTTTATAGAAAAATAAAGTGTTTCCTTTTAAACGGCAAAAGTGCACAAGATCAGAGCAGATTGAATTTCCATTCCTTCACGACGTATGTAAATGGAATGTGCCCATTCTCTAAAGGTCTGGAATTGCGGCATAATTACTACGTTTATAAATGGTCAGAATTCGACAAATTCTGTGAAGTCTTTAAGGAACGACTTCTATTAGACGAATATAAGCCGGTTTTCTCTGTCCTGTTGAAGCAATTCGACAATGTATAACGTAAAATCAACCACTATGAGCTGAATTTTATAAACGGATTCTGAGAATCTGTCTCCCTTTGCCATTATAGCGACGAGTGTTCGACCAATGTCGGGGATTTTCTCTTCCTGGCGGTCACCCTTTTCCATTCTTGCGCCGTAGTTAAGCGAGATTGTTATCTCTCACGGTCGCCCCTCGCGGGTGATACGCCGTCGAGAAGTTCAGCGCTCGACGGGCAAACAGGTGGACATATCCAAGGATTTTTAACGTCGATGATTACGTCGAAATTACGTCGACGGCGACGTTAATTCGATGTATCGTGGCTGGCTGGGTAGTGCATTAAACTGTGGTGTGTTTTAAAGTCTAAAATAGAATTTTAATAGCCACCTTTCTTTTTTTATTGTAATTTTGAAGGGAAAGTAGACCATTTGCAATATTTGTAAATTCGGATAGTTTATAAAATCACACAACGCTTTTAAAAGAGCTTAATTATTGAAGATTTATAAAATGCGTCGTTAGGTTTTTGTTCATTGCTTTCAATTCTGATATATTTCCAAAAATGTGTGATAGGATTAACTAATCAGTGCAAGTTTTCTAAAATTTACAAGACTTCTCTTTATTTGGCTCTTAATTTATGCATTACAATAATGTACCTGTACGTTGTGTAAGGTAGGCATCATTTATGATTTGGTATTTGTTTATTTCTAAAAAGTAAAAATAAAAAATAAATCGAATTAGATTTACATCGATTTTTTTATACTCTCGATGTTAAATAAAGTTTGGCTGTCTGCTATTTTTAAACGTATAACATTTCAAATACCTTAATTTTTTAACGGCATATATTTCAAATTCAATTGCACTGTGAAGTGTCCAAGAATGGCACGTTCGGATTCTCGACAAAGGAACTCTCATGCGCCTTTTGCTGAAAAGATGCGTAAATGGCCCACTCTGCAAGACGTCTGTATACTCTTAATCATACGTAATTGAAAATTCATTCTCCAGTCGCTGTAGCGATGTCGCGGACCTCTCCACCAGCACACTGGAGTCTATCTCCATTATCATAGATGCAACTCCAAAGCTCATGATAACGTCTGCGTACGCCCGAGTGCGCAACTCCTTCTCTGTACAGGACATTAGATATATTTTTGCGAACTGTGATAAAAACATTATTATGGGGGGTTTTAATGCCCACCATTTTGCCTGGGGTGGCAAATACAACAGCCATTATGGCAGAAGATTCCTCAATCTCATCATGGACCAACACATCCTTCTGGCCTATCCTCCGACACACACTCATGTTGGTGCTCGCCCTCAGGACGCCAACTCAAGTCATCGACTTCTTATTGCATAAGAACTTGGCGCAGTACCACGAGGTATTGCACACTCCAACAGCTCTCGTCAGACCATCTGCCAATCCTCACGGAAATTGATCTGCAGTATGAAATTACTTCTCCAAAGCCCAAACTCAGGACTGATTGGCCCCTTTTCCACAGCCTGCTCAACGCCAAGCCTTTGTGCTTCCCTCTGCTCAGGGACGCCAACTCAATTGATCGTGAGACGGCCGCCTTCAATTCCGATTTAACGGTGTTATTCGAAAAAATCATGTGATTTTGGTACATAATTACAAATAAACTAATTATACCAGGCACATCAAAATTTTGAAACTGTCTCTTTACAATCTTTATTACAAACTGCGAAGACAAGCCAATCTGTATCGGTTTCAAAACTTTTAGAAAAAATTCTAAAAAAATCGGAAATTTTCACAAAGCGCGTCAATCTTCGAAAAATTTTGCAGCTCAGATCCATGTTTAAGAATTTTTTCTGAAAATTTCACAAAAGCCACAGCGTTTTCGCTTATCGCAGTGTGTAAAGCAGCTTATGAAGAACCATGTGGAACTTTTTGGAGACCATGGTGCTATTAGTTTATTTCAATTTGTGTACCAAGACTAAAAACAGAGTTCTTTTCTTTTGAAGAACAGCCTTAAAGGATGCTCTACGCGATGCCTCCAAGAAGGTCAGCATGCACCACAAACGACTTCCGCACGACATCAGACTCCAGATCCGCGCCACGAACAAAGCCAGGTGCCTCTATCAACAGACCAGATGCCCCGCAGACCTCAGAAAGGTATCAAGAGTTACAAGCTGCCGTGAGATCGTCCATCAGAAGTCACCAACAGGAGATCTGGGCCGACCATCTTGGGTCCCTCACGTCAGTGGACTTCTCCATCTGGAAAGCCGTAAAAAGAATCTCCAAAAATAGCTACGACTTCCCACCGATAAAGACTGGTAACTCCTCTGCTCTGAACAACGCTGACAAGGCTGAGGCCATCCCCTCGGTCTATCGTGACCAATTCGCCAATGATGAGCCCACGCCCATATCTATTGACGGTATTGTGGACTCTGTTTTGTACCCCTTCCTCTTAGCTGAATTCTATGGTAAAAAGTATTTCAGGTAAATGTCCTTTGGTAATCAACTTAAAACGCAGACTATTTTGTTTACTATCTGATATCTTATCTGGTTATTTTATTGAATGGAAGGAGGTTGGTTGGTATTGAGACCCTTTTTTTATTGGGTTATTTCATCAAGTTATTTATCATCAACTTTTGACGCACATGACCTTTTATATGATACTTCGCACAGCAAGCCCTGATGCCACCCGATTGACGATTTTGGAGAAAATAATAAACTTTTAGATGAATATACAATCCATAACACTGTGATAAATTGATACTGGCATGACACACTATGTAAAACTGAAAGAGAAAGTATTATTTGATATTGACGAATTTAAATTAAATGTCCGATACTGACATGTTAAGAAAACTTTATAGTGCAAGGTCGTTACTTTATTTTAATGTAATATCGATTAATATGAGAAAGCAATTTAGAGGAAACATGTCCATAGTTTGTAATAGCTCTTACGAATCCATATAAAATATTGTTCATGTAAAATATTGTTAATCTTTCAAGAGTTACTTCAAAATAACCTTTAGCGAAATCCAATTTACTTAAATGTGTGTTTAAAGGTTTGGCCACATAAAAGCGAGATCACGGAATTTTAGTCTCATGCAATACAGGATAGATTAGTGAGTGACTTAGTGTGATTCGTTTTAATACATATTCTCTCTCAACGCTTTCAAAATAAGCATGATTTCTTAAGGTATGGATTTGCAATCCGACATTTCTAGACATGATGTATGAATTGGAACATTCAGGTACCATAATTTGTATTTTAAACTACATGAAAGAATCTTTAAATTTATAGTACTATATAAGAACAATTATTAACTTTTTAGGACTTAGTAAATCATTTTATAGACTAAATGTTTTATGATTAAAAATGAAAAACTTAGCACAAAAAATATGCATCGTTTATGACATTTGTAGTTTATCATAATAACCAAATATTTTATCAGCAGAAATGGAAAGCTTATGAGAACAAATACGAAATATTTAGAAAATTTGTAAACAGGCTTATCAACCAAATATTTTACCAACGAAACTGAAAAACTTATCGGAACATATACGAATTATTAAGGAAATATTTAAATAACCTTATTAACTAAATATAATACTACTCTGGAAAAGTCATCAGAAAAAATACGAACCATTTAGAAAATTTGCAAATGATTGTAATGTCCATTTTTTTTAACGGGGAACTTTTTAAGAACAAAAACGAATTATTATGAAAATTTGCAAATATCAATCAACTATTTTACCAACAAAAATTGAAAACTTATCAGAACAAAAACGATCTTAGGAAATTTGTAAGTCATCTGAATAATCACAAATATATTTTAATAAAAATGGGAAATTTATAAGAACAAATAAGAACTATTTAGAAAACTTGTAATAATCTTAGTAATAAAATGTTTTCTGAAACGAAATGAAAAAGTTATCAGAACAAATATAAGCTATTAAGAAATTTGTAAATAATCTTCTTCACGAAAGCTGATTTGAATAACGAGGTAGAGTTCGTTTGAAAAACATAGTTAACTGCAAAATTCTTATACAAAAATATAGTGCTTTTGGTATGTATTTTTGTATACAAGAAGTTTATGGTAAGAATTTTAAAATGGTTCATTAAATTTTTACGATTTACTATCCTCTGTTTTGTACGATAAAAGTTAAAGTAGTTTTAATTAGGAAATTCTATTACCCGAATGCAAACGATTACAATATAATCCAAGAAATGATTGCAATTATACATATTTTTTCTGTAAGTGTACGTTTGCATTCCCATGATGTCATTAGATTAATCAGCTTAAAATGAAATCTAAATCACATTGAAACAGAACACTGGCTACATTCTTGTAACTTTTTTTTTTGTTTAGTTTTGATTACTCTTTTGCAAGCAAAGTACTAAAGTATAAAACTTTTGCATTGCAGGAGTTTGAAATATGGCATTGAATTATTTTGGATCAACTATACTAATTTACGGAATTTATGATGTACAATGTGCAAAAATATACAGATACATGCAGAATTTTTGTTTTAGCAACTTCATAAAAAGCCTACAGCTGTTCATCGAAGTAAATAAGTGGGTCTTTGAACTCCAATTATCAAATAATGAATGAATCATACGGTTGTATAGAAATGTATTTCAGTTATTAGTCAACATTGTTTTAAATATGAGTTTAAAAATAAATAAATAGATGCATCGGTCAGTTCCAAATATAAATTGAATACTATATATTTAATGAATTGAATAAAGCTACAAGTATAACACTTTTAAAAAAGCATTTGAAAAAAAATACACACCTTCATCAATACTTTCCAAATGTAAATGAATAAGGAAACAGTGCCAAAATTGCAGCGAATAATAATAAGAAAGTTTTAAATATTCATTCAAGAAAACACAAACAAATGAATGATTTTTTCAGCTTGTGTTTATTTTAGTTTGAATACACAGTGTAATCAATGAATTTGAAGCATAATATAAAAAAAGGAAAATAATTAATGTTCTAGAATTGTGTTTCAGTAATCAGTGAAACGTTCTTTTAATGTTGATTTGAGTAACGAAAACACAGGCGTACAAGCGTAGTGGGTATTTGAAGGAAATTCTTTATTTATTGCATCAAACTACAGAATCATGTATACGTCAAACTGCATCTTAAATGTTGATATGAGCATGATAACACAAGTGTAATAGCGCACTATACTTTGAATTACTTTATGAGTGAATTAAATTACAGGAACATATTTAAGCCAAACTGCGTTTTAAAATGCTAATTTGAGTAAGAATATCGATGGGTTTCCCGGAGTTCTTAAGAGTCGTCTCGATACCTAGCATCGTATCAATCAAAATAAACGATACCCATTCAATCGAGGAGCCGGCTTTTGACAATTACGATGACACGCTCACGAAGATTCTTTCGCGAAAAATGGGATTCAAGTACGAGTTTGTGCCACCAGTTGACAGAAAATGGGGAAGCCTTCAACATGATGGTAACTGGAGCGGAATGGTCGGTGTGCTCCAGCGCCAAGAAGCGGACCTGATCGTACGCGCTCTGACCATCACCGAAGACAGACGGCAAGCCATAGACTTCAGCTTTCCGTACTACATAGGTCACACCGTCTTCGCGACGAGGAGCCTGGAACGTACCGTAGACAGCGAATCCTTCCTGAAGCCATTTTCCGTTGGAGCGTGGATTTGCTTGCTGGCGAGTGTGCTCGTGTTTCTGATTCTGCATTCCGCTTTGCTCCGAGGCAGGCGCAGTCTGATAAAAGTCCAAAACGTTTACGCAGAAATTCTACAATCTTCCGATGGCGCCCCGGTGAGTTTTGGAGAATGCGCATTCAGGATGTCGTGGGCGATCGCAATCGCTTTCGTCTTCTGGATGTACGCCGCCGTCCTGCTGTCTTTCCTGACCATTCCGACGCTGAAGGGGGTTCGCAGCATCCCCGAACTGGCGAACTCTGTCCGGGAGGGCAAGTACCAGTGCACTGCGTACCCGGGGGCGTTTTTCGCAGACAGTTTAGCCATGTCGAAGGACCCCGATTTCAGAGATATTGGCCTAAACTTGAAAGAAGACGGAGGGAACGTGGATTTTAATGTGGTGTTAACTAACACGGAGTTGCGTAAAACGCCAGCGTACATTGCAGAAGAGAGTAAATTTTTCGGCCTGCAAACGAAGTATTTCGTTTCAGGTGACAGTTTCTTTCAAGACTTCAGATCAGTTGGCATCCGGAGGGGATTTTGCTGCACAGCTGAGCTAGATTCTGCCATACACGACATTTGGTCATCAGGCATTTACATGAAATTAATGTCCGATTTCAGATTTAGAGACGCAAATAAAATTCTTTGGCAACCAGACGCTACGAAAGATGAAAAGGAAAGAGCACTAACACTCGCACACTTTCGAGATATTTTTATACTACTTGCAGGTGGGCATATTTTAGCCACCGTAGTACTTATTTTCGAAATAATGCTGAAAAAAAAGCATTTTTTAAAAGTAGTATTATAGAATTTACTCTTGCTAAAGATTAAGCGAAAAACTAATAAACATACATATTTTAAAGTTTTATATTACTAAAAGTTTGAAAATCTGCTAGTAATAAAGTTACATGTTTATTGATAAGCTATATAGATCAGCGGTTCTCAACCGATGGGGCGCGCCCACCTTGGGAGACTTGAGAAAAACAGTCAAAGTCGAATGGTGACGATTGTTTAAAAAAATGTTATTCTTATTTTAACTCCAAAGACGTCTATTTCCGCTTAAAATATTTATTCAAACTTTACCGATAACCAGAGCGTCCAAGTCTCCGGCTTTTTCCGGGAGATTTCCCACCACAATTTTTAGACAGTTTTGTTTTGGATTAAATATTTGGACTTATTTTAACAATAGATATTGTAAGTAAAAATTAGTGGTGGGAAATCTCCCTAAAAAAGCCGGAGACTTGGCAGTTCTGGATGACCATTATTTTGTAAGAGCGACTCAATGTTGATTGTTGAAGAATAAAAAACTGTATGTTTGTGAGGGAGAGAGGCGTCATTCTAAGTTATCCTTTGGTCTGAGGTGCGCAATGGTAAAAGTGATGGGAACCGCTGATGTAGATGTTTGATTTTATTGATTGATACTTTCAGCCTGAAAATAAACTATAATATAACGAACGGCATGTATTGGAGAATTTCGATATTCGAATGACAGGAAGGTGTTACTTATTCAATAAGGGCATTGAAGTCTACTGGACACTGGGAATAAAAGGCTTAAAACTCTTTTCGTGTTTCAAGAAACAGCTTACAACGAAATGTCAAGTTCTAAATATATAATAGTCCAAATATCTGCACATTTCAGACTTTAATATTTTTCGCATTCCGGGTAGTTTATTTAGGATTTTAATAGCACTTACCTGCCTGTATTTCTAATGGCTGACAGAAATCATATTAAAGTCTTATTACTGATGCATTATTGTTGCCTTCCTAATATTTTCTTTCAGTGTTACTATAAAACATCATCTATTGGTAGCAGTGTTATTCACATGAAAGCTCGCGTCAACACAGTTGTAATGGACATAGCAACTTTTTTGCAATCCCACCAACAGAGTCTCCTTTGGCACAAAACGAAATAAGAAGAGAGCGAGCCGTGGAGCGCGAAGCATGTTGTTAAAATGGCTTATTGGGATTATTTGTAAAAAGTTTATCATTTGTTGATTTTTTGTGAATACAATGCTGTTATTGTGTCCTTAGGGTTGTACTTATTCTAATTTTATGAGAAATCTCGTAGCTACCAACTTTCGCGCTCTCTTCGTCTGGTTTGTTGAAATTGTTTTTAGAGGTAAATGTTCTGAGAGCGGCCATTACCGAATTAGATGACAGTGACATATATCCTGACTGGAATTGTCCAGTGAAGATTCTGAATCGCCTGATAATCAGAGATGATACAGCTTCTGTAAAAAATGAAATTTACCATAAATTAATGACTTGCGTTGTTAGCTTAACTTGTTTTATTAGCTACATTGTTAGCTGAACTTGTTTTATTAGAGCTACATTGTACGATATGCAAGATAATGGTAAGCCTAAAAAATTGCGCTCTTTTAAACCCTCTTTCTGCCACTTAAGTTCGTTAGAAGTTCATAAAACTTTTTTTTCACAGATAAACCACGCGTCACTGAGTATTCTCGTGCAATTTCAAATAGATTGAATGACACGTAGATTTTAGACTTCCAAAACCTTTAAATTACTCCCTTGTAAAATATCAAATTCGTCACTTAACACACTATATGTCGACAACCTTATGCTTAGATTAAAGAGAATTGACGTTACATCTCTCCCTACCTTTAATGTAGCTCCAGTTCTGCCCCTAAAACCCAAATTTAATTTACTCTTAGAATACGTTGCTCGAATTCTCTTTTTTTTCTATACATCTTATTTTTATGTCAGTAAACTGCTATCAATTCATTTAATTTCGAATGTTTATTACTAATAATGTGGAACGAATTTTTTCACTGAGGACGTTAATTGTCATTATGAGGGCGAAACTTTTCTGGTTCAGAGCTCTACATATAGCTCGGGAAAAATGTACTTATATATGAACGGCGTGTAGAGCGTAACGTAGGATTGCTTATCGTTTACTTAGCTGTAAGCCGCCAGTTGAAAATCGATGAGTCTAACAATAACTTTAAAATTAATATGCACAAAAAACATTTATTAACTTCTTATATTGTGCTTTAATCTATATTACCTTAACAAATCTAGAAACCTTTTCTGTTTTCAAAATTCCTAGTCTAATGTTGCCATTAAATAATAAAATAATTAAAATATAGTACTGGTGTCTAAAAATAAAAACATTTCATGTGTAATCTGAAATGCTCAACTCTTTGTGGTTGAACACATGAAAATAGTTTAGTTATTTTAATCGCGTGAAAAATGTCAAACTATTTAATTTCGCGGAACTATTTAGAATTTCCCCAAAATGCAAATTTACTTTAATATAACGTAAATTTTACGGCAGAATTTATCAATTTTACCCAAATTTCAATTTATTGCTTCAAACGTTTTAGTGCTATAAAAGAAATTACGGTTTATTTTCTAACGGAATTATACAAGCGCCTTCCATTACGAAATATAGTCAACCACTTTTCACAAACAAAATTTATTTACTTAATTACAGCAAGAATTGTGATTGAAAATAGCTTTCTGAACAATTTTTATAATATTTACCGTTTGCAAAAAGTGGTTTGTTATATTTGATATTGGTTCTAATTCTACAATAATATTTCTATATCTCAGAATTTATTTTTCTTTATACATAGTACTCTTAAAAAAGAACGTAATTCTACATTAAAAAATCAAATACTGCTCTGAAAATCGATGAATAACACAAACCCAAAATCCTAACAAACGAAAAGAAGTCATCTGGAAAACACGTTGATGCTGAATATTTATCTGTTTCTGTATTCTTTCAAACTTCCGTAAACATTTCATGGTCAGCATATGAAATGGGTGAACAAACTCAAGCATTCGTACATGCATTGCGTTCTTTCCTTTTTCAAGTAAAACCCGTATTGCCTGTTCATGAAACCGAAATGAGATTCTTAAATTTTAAATAATGCAGGCTTGTATGTAACATTATATAACAACTCTATTATACTAAGTAACTGCAGTATTGATTTTATGTTCTTTGCGTGTGTCCGAAGTATTTTTGAGCTGCATGATAGTTTTACTATACAAATATATACATATAATAAGCATAATTGGACACAAGGTCGGAATATTGTTTTTAGGTTAAATATTTTCTTGTGTTCGGTGTTCAAACATTTACTTGCCATCACTTTATCGATGTTTATATTTTGGAATATTAGTACGCTGAAATTCCGATGAAGGATTACGTGTAGCTCGATATCCAGATAGCTCCACAAAAAGAAAATAAGCAATTATGGGTTTTATTCTAAAATCTATTCATATATTTATCTTGGAAAATATGCTGATAGATTTATGTTCACTTAACACAAGTATTATTAACAGTACATTGTTTTGTTTTATTTTATAACTTTCAACTAGTCAACGAGATCGTGCTTCAATGTTTTACATTACTGAACACACATGCAATTTTAACGCATATTTAAATTCCTCCATGACAGTCCAATGAAAAGAAAAAACTTTTAAGCGTCGTCATAATTTATAATATTACTCCGTTAGAAAACTAACTGGGTAACCTAACTTAGCCAACTAGTATTTCTTTTGTGGCTGACGAAAATAATGACGTCATCAGTTAGAAATTGGTTAAGGCAGATGAACTCTGCCACAAAAGTTTGCGTTATATCGAAGTAAATTTCTAATTTGTGCGATTCTAAATCTTTCCTCGAGAATACTAAGTTTGACATTTTCACAATATTAAAATTAATTAACTATTTTCGTGTATTGAATTCGAGGATTTTACGCCCGACTTTTCTTCTATTTCTTTTTTTTTCTTTTTTAGACACGAGTATGATATTTTATTTCTTTAATTATGCAACAGCAACATAAGTTAATAAATTTTAAAGAGAAACAGTTAATCAGAAGATCTGCTATGGCAATATGCATCAAAAAACAATATACCAGTCAACATTTCGACAATATTAAACTAAAAGTGCTTGTTACATTCATAATTTTTCAACGTGTGCCTTACAACTAACTAAAAGATAAGTAATCCTGCATTAATATATTTCGCAAAAATTTCTACGAAAGAAACTTTTTTACTATACAAATAGTTCATATTAGTTTATGCTTCTACCAAAGTTAGATAATTTCTGAGACATTACAAAAGAAAAAAAAATTTCAATATAGTACTAGTTACACATTATAGTAGTATTTTCATAGTACGTCAGATAAAATAACGTGAGAAATATGATAGCTATCATAAAATTTGGACTATTTTTGCAACAAGTAAGTGGAAATATCTTACTTTCTTAGGTGGAACTTGCTTTCTATGCAATGCTGGGAAAAAATAGACGTTTGAATTTGCCAGTAATAATGTTGAGAGTTGTGAATACAAAAAATATTGCATATGTATGGAAAAGTATGGAAAATGTTCATACGATTAGTTGCGCATGCTGAGAAGTTTTACTTTTGGAGTATAAACGTTTGACAGTGGGCAAGAAAAAAAAACTTGGAATAGTCAGGAAATTTTACTTCATTGTAAAAAATCAAAAGAAATTCGCAAATTTGGGATTACAAAAGAAAGCAGTCTCCGCATCTGCTTGCTGGGATTTGTGTACTTCAAACTGTCTTTCAAATACGTAAACAGTGCAAATCCAGTGATCTGCAGCAATCAAATGGTAAGAGATTTCCCGCGCTGAATCCAAGCTGTTTTTTGCAGGATTTTAATTTCCCCACCTAGCATGTGAACGAGGCTATGAACGCGACGAGCACAACATTTAAATTATGTTTTTCACTTTGCAATGTTGCATTTAGCATTAAAGGAATAAAAAAAGGAGAAATATGTTCTGTCGTGAGATGATTAAATTGAGTTTACATTTGTTACGAGTGTATATGTTTCCACCAGAGAGTGGCTTTGAAATCATTATTGAGTTTGTTAATGTAATATAATTTTGATATTTTAATACAAGGTATGAGATTTCATTAAGAGTTTAGAATGAATTTAAAACTGTGTTAAAATTGTTACTGCGTTAAAATAATTAAATTAATTATTAATATTTTTGTGAATATTGTCTTCTATTCGATGGCTGCTCCGTGAACTGACGGCAGCTACCGAGTGACGTGTTGCTCCATTTGTATACACCAATGGCGTTATCCAACTTAGCAAAGAGAGTGTAACTTCGAACTGGAGTGGATCTTCTAATGGTCTAACTTCGTGGTATTGGCTATGTAAATTGTGAATTTTGTCAATCGACTGTTGCCACTTTTCACTTCAGAAATGAAGCATAATTTTGTGACCACGAACCTGTTTTAAATGATAAGATAGTAATAATTATTATTATATAATTATGACAGCTTTAAATTTTTTTTAAAATGTTATTTTTTAGAAAATCTTGTAATGTATTTTTCGATAAAAGTTAGCTCATAAGTTGCATGTTTGTGTTGACATTCTAATGAAGTGTCCTGAGTTTGTTTCACAACGCTCAGAAATGTTGAATATTAAAAAATATCTTTCAAAAATCAATTCTTTCGAAGTTTATTCAATAGTGCGACACTTTTAAAGCAATCAATGCCAGGATCATGGTAATTTTCGCTTCCGCGATTGAGCGATGACTTACGTCACATGTTTTTGATCGATATGAAAGTTGAAAGTCATTATGAGTCCCGGTTGATTATTGGCCAATTATAAATAATTTCCTTATTAAAACTAATTCTGATGCACTTCCTTAAGAGTGTTTGTTAGGCAATGAAATTTGCGTCATTGCATACGATTTCTATTTCAGCATGGGAATGAGTTGTAATATAATGCATTTTAAATATTACATAGATAAGCCATTACTATATAGTTAAGTAACTAAGAGTATGTCTGATATTACTATAAAGGAAAAAAAGAGATAATTTAAAGAACACCAGTGATCACCCATTCTTTTATATATATATATATATATATATATATTAGAAATAAACAAGCAAGTACTAATAAGAACCCATAATTTATTAATTTTTTTAATAACTTTTTGGAAATTTTTTATGCAAGCCATCGACCAACAAACCCAACCTCTCCAACCTACTATTTATCTATCCATCTAACTATCTATTTTTCTATCTATCTTTATACATATATATATATATACAGTACAATCTTGATAATCCATAGGTTGGTTAGTCCGGTAGCACATTTCGGAAACACACGGTCCGATTTCATTTTCCGCTTACGATGGTACAGCAAGTGATGATGTCCTAGATATTAAACGTTTACAAGGGTATGTTTTTAATAAAACTTTTGAATCAAAGACACAAAAAACAATGACTATTTTTCAAATACAAATCTTATGGTTATTTTTTCCTGAAACAAAAATTCCATAATGTCTCAAAATTTTCTATATTCGAAATATTCCGGAACTTTTAATTCCGTGGTTGTCTAGTTCCATATATGTCGGATTATGAAGACTGAACGGTATGTTATTTGGTATAAAAATATGAATTATCTTTATCAAGCATAAAAAAAATATTATTATTGATACTATCTCTAAAACTATTAATAGAAATGTTGCGCAATTTTAACCGATACTTCAAAGACCAAAGTAAAACTTTTGAACTTTCAATAAAAATTATACAACTCTGTGAATTTTTTTTAACTTATCTGTTAACTATAATAACATTATGTTAACTATAATAACATTATGTCAAAGTATGTAATATTTTAATAACATATATTTTAAAAACATTATGTCAAAGTATGTAATATTTTAATAACATATATTTTAAAAACTTTTGATTTTGTATTTAAAAAAACAACTTCCTTTTTGTCTGTATTTGCTAACTGGTTTTTGAAAGGACAAATATAAGATCTGGTGCATCAAAAATTTGTCCAAAATAAAAAAAATTCGTTAAAAAATAAAACGTTTACATATAGCAGTTTATACGTAGGATAAAATGAAGATGGATTTTTGAGTTAATGTCGGTTTTCTTTCTTAGAAAAAAAATCATACTTGTGCATATTCATTTGAGAAAGTACCACATTTTTCATAGCTCACTAGTATCAGCAATTTCTTTCTCACTACAGGCATTAGCATAAAATGAGAATGTGATGAAAATCGCTGGGTGCTACAAGGTTAAACATAGCTGCCATATTTTACGGGATATAACTAACTACTTTCTATAAGCAGTAATTTTCAGCTTTTTATACATCAAATTTTCCGTGAACACTCCTGGGAATAATTAATAAATTTTAAAATACTTAAGCGAAACTGCTGTTCACAGAAGCTGGTTAATTATATTCGCTGAAGTTAGGCAGCAATCAATGTAAGAACGATGATTTATATCTACCACACTAACTTAGGACATCTGATTAACACTCGAACATTTAGTTCAGAGAGTGTACAATCCCAGTCATTACTTCTATCTTTTATCAACCATTGTATTTACTCAAACAGTTTTTGTATTCTGGTTACGCAAAAACATGTTTTAACAATAAATTCTAAATAAATATTGTATGAATGATGTTATAAATATTGCTGTTATAGTTGGAACATTTAGTTTCGAATTTGTTTCATTGGTTCCAAGAATCCGCTTATAAATCCTTGTCGAATCAACTGGACAACACATCAACAGTTTTTTCTAGCACAGAGAAAGAAAATGTAAACAAACAAGGGATGAGCGAGAATCGAACCCACACGCTCAAGCGATTAGCGTAGAGGTGGACAGGCTCTTAACCTCTAAGGTTCTAAGCCACAGGCTCCCCTAAATATTGTTGTAATAACAATGTACTTGTAAATAAGGTGTAAAATACTTTTTCTCGCTTGTATATCAAGAACAACCGGTACCGTCCTTTCCTGTTGCAGCTTTTCATTCTGACAAGGCCGATTTACGTCGAGAGTTTTTGCTCCTGGAAAAGAGATGCCTCGCCAAATTTTGACCTCTTTCCGCTGAGGGGAGGTTCTGACGTCACGGGAGAAGTGAAAAGGTGAATGAATCTGTCCCAAGGAGGAGAAAGTCTCATCTTCTCACCTCAGGAGTGTTCGATACCAGATATGAGAAGACAATCTATGGAGCCGTGGTAGTTGGAGATGGGTGTTTTCTGGATTAGAGATGAGTTTTCTCTAGCATAAAAAGGAAACTCAATAATGATTTCCCCAATAACGTTAAAGAGTGTTTCATAGCCCTATTTTCGGCAGTAGTGCTTTTACTGCTGAAAACAGCCATCGGTTGAAATAGAAATGTATGCACCCTAATATCACATTCGTCCATTTCATGCCGATTTTTACTCCAAACACCCATAATACATACGTTTCTATACATACATAGCTGCCAACTTTTTCATTTTGGAAAATTTACTCATCACTAATTGAAATAAGCTATTATTTTACATTAATTGATTATATGTAAGCAAGCTGTATTAAATTTAGATAAAACAAACAAAAAGAGAAATAGTGGTGGTTAATTTTCCGGAAAAAAAATACCATATGTTGATAGCGATGTATACAGATATCTATCTATAAGGTATCTGTCTATGGACACGATCTGAAGAATCTTGAAAATATCCATAAACGGATCAAAACAAGATCACAGTTCGTACGAATCCTTGATTTGCTAAAATTGGGAACTTTTGTAAAATTGGTCAAATATGTCCTACTTTTTGAGATACTTGAGAGAACTTCTGGAAGTATGTTGAAAAAAACAGGACTACTTTTAAAATATCATACCATTTCAGGACAATTATTTTAAAAATTCGGGATTTTAGCAATTACAGGACTCGTAAGAATCCAATAGATCAGGGCCGGCCCGAGGGGCGTACGGGGCCCCAGGCGAAGTGCAAGCGCGGGGCCTCTTCTCTATCATGTCTTATGTAAATTATTACTAGCATTGCTAGTTTATATTAGCGTTATTTCTCGGCTTTTTTCGGGATATATCACAACCATATCTACCAAGCTCTGTCTAATGTGATATTAAAAAAATGGCCCAGGAGCGGGGCCTCTTTAAGCGCGGGGCCCTTAGGCGATCGCCTACATTCGCACCCCCCCCTTGGGCCGGCTCTGAATAGATACAGGATAATCAGAATCAGTCTTTTTACTCACGTATTCCAGACGAATCCACGCCGTCGATAAGTTTTGGTCCTTTTATGGATGTGTATGAAGATACTGATGCTTGCAAAAAGGTTTAAAGACATTATAACGACGACCATAGCTACGGCTATGTGAATGTCTATAAGACGTCATATGAATGTCGTGCACTGCCAAAGTGACATGCAGTGGATGGCAATTGAATAAACTATTATTTTAAATAATACAGGATAATCAGAATCAGTTAATGATTATCCTGGTTTAATGGAATAGTTAGTTATTTTATGGAATATTAGCATGCCTGTATTACGACTTCTACTGGTGTTTTGCACAAGTTTGCACTATATGGGTATGTTTCTGGTACTACGTATTGTACGTCCTTTAAAAATAGATAGATATAGCATGAATACGGTCGCGGAAAAATGATTCCCAATTAAGATTTATAAACAGTCATCGGGTAGGGACAAAACCTCCTAGATATAGAAAGCCTTACCACAGCTACGTCATCGAGCTTTGACGTCATCATTTGGCCTACATTTAAAAGTTTGATTGTGATAAAATAAATAAATTAAAAATTTTTGGTGAATTTACCCATAATTGGCAATATTTTAATAACTTGAGATAAAAAATATAATTTTACGATAAATGGCAGTTTTTAACCATAACTAATTAGATAATGTGATAAGGAAATAGATCATACTGAATAATTTTGTATGAGAAAGATATTTTAATTTTAATGTTTAATATGAAATATTTTCTAATATTTGTAATAGTTACCAGAAATTTTTAATTTATTTATTTTATCACAATCAAACTTTTAAATGTAGGCCAAATGATGACGTCAAAGCTGGGTGACGTAGCTGTGGTAAGGCTTTCTATACCTAGGAGATCTTCATGCATTTCAAACAAAGTAACAGTTTTAATTGAGTGGTACTTGAGATTCGAGTATAATCCTTTCCTTGAATGAGCTTGATATTCAAAATACTTGTACTACGACTGGATTTTCCCAATTGAAACTGTTGAAATGCGACCAATCTTGGAAGATATCATGATTTGCACAAAACACACACATTCACTGGGCATAACCACACACATGGCCATAACCCATTAAAGTCCACGTATTCTCATCACATTCTCTAATTTGTGTTCATTCCTGAAGTGATAATTAAATTTCCGAGTGACAAAACAAAATTTTTGAAATTCTTGAAAGATTGATTTTTCAGCAATCAACACATCTCTCAAAAATATTCGAGTAAAAGCAAAATTTCCTATTTTAGCTTAGAGAATAACTAATTAGTTTGTGAAAAACGCACAACTCGACAGAAATAATTAGAAATATGAAAAATTATAGTAACAGTAGAATTTCGATAGTTCGAATTTCCCACAAATCCTAGTTAGTGAAAAAAATCAGTTTATTTCCTGAATAATGACCAACGCATACGAAACATGTGAAAGAATTTTTTCGCACCACAAAATTCAAATACCTGGAGCTCCCGGAAGCCCCATGAGAAATCCCCCTCCCGCAGAAAATGGAGATATTCTTTCTATAGATGCCCATCACGCATACATTTCTGTGCAGTTGCGGACATGCTGCTTTGGCAATGGTGGGATATTGTTGCACGGAAACAGGTCAACGTGTTAATACAAAAAGTACTTGACTATTATTTTCCGTTATGATTAATCCATTCTAATCATAGGTAGTGCAATAATATTTAAGTATAATTTTTATTTAAATATGCAGTCGAATTTCAAAAATTTCTATATTCTTATTAAATTTTATGATTTATATAATTCGAGTTTTCAATAGTTCGAGGCAAGCCCGGTCCCGTCCAACTCGAACTATACAGACTCTACTGTATATCAAGTTATCAATATATATAATTGCTTAATCTGCATTGGTATGTTGTGATAATTTAATATTTTTCTAATGCACCAATGACGAAAACAACTTGAAACAATTTATTTGGATTGTTTTAAAGAATTATAACAAAATAAGAATAAATTTTAATAAATTAAGAAAAAACGGACAATTTATTCTTATCGTAAAAATAGCAATATTCAAATACAATTGTTTTTCGAAAAAAACCACACCTGCGTGTTACAAAAATTAACTTATTAGCCAAAATGTTTTATTTAAAAAACATCATCTTCACGATTCATACAAAGCGAAACAAAACAGCAAGCAGTACCAACTAAAAAAATATTCACTTTTCTGATCGCGACAATCGGCGCTCGCTCAAGCATGGGTTGTTTTTTCTAATTATGTAAATTTAAAAGATGATTTACATTTCAAAAGATAAATTTGATTTATTCTCCATCGTTAAAACGTGCGTCGAGCTCAGCTTATTTTAAGAACAATAAAATGAAATAGTATCTTGGTGAAAAACAAATTTATAACCTGAAGAATATAAATTTCTTTTTAGCTCACCACGCTTGCATTAATACAGAATTAACGAGGAGGACTTTTTAGGTATTTTGAAAGTTTTAATTGGTTATGTTATTAGAGTGTTTAAAATACGATGGAATAAAATTAGATATGCAATTTTATTTAAAGTGTAGATCGGTTTGTAAGAATTTAATTGTTAGTATTATACATAGTTTGAACACTTTTTAATAGCTTGAATTTGTATGTTGGTTTGTCTTTGTCATGATTTAAAGTTCGTAAGTATGCGTAGATCTAAACAAAATTTAAGTATGTTATTGTGGGTTACTACAGCACGTTCCCTGTTGAAAATGTAATTTAATTGTAGTACTGCATATAGCTGAAAATATTTTATTATCTGAATTTATGAATTATTTTGTCTTTTCATGATTTAAAGTTTTTAAGTATGCGTAGATTAAAACAAAAATTTAAGTACGTTATTACTGTTTATGACAGCTAATTCCCCGTTGAAAATGTTGTAACCTCTGTAAATTTACAACATTTATTCTTTATGAAGGAAAGTTCCTTAATAAACTGCAAAACATCGATTTCATAAAAATTGTATTTTGGTCTAGTAGCATGGGCGCCGGCAGAATATTTTCCAGGGGGGGGGGACAAAGACTACTTCAACCAGGGGCGTAGCCAGAAAGTTTTCATGGGGGGGTTTCGACTACTGCAACTCACATATATGCATACATGTGTGTGATAAGAGAGTGAAGAATATACATTTTGCATGGCAATAAAATCCCTCATGGGGGGTTATGACCCCCTAACCCCCCCCTTGGCTACGCCCCTCACTTCAACGTATAGTTACCATGTTGGAAAGAGCAAAAAAGCAAGGGAAAACACTGTATACAAAAATCCAGGAGGGAGGCATTGCCCCCCCCCTTGCCCTATGCTGCGGGCGCTCATGTCTTGTAGTATAAAAAGGTAAAACTGAAAATGTTTTTATTGCTGATTATTTAAAAATAAGAGAATTTTTTCCGTTTTATAGCATGAAGTACACCGCTAAGTATAGAGAAGTACTGCACAAGTGGTGAAGTGGCTTAAGAATCATTCTATCACGGTCCCGGGTTTGAATCCCTTCTTGGGCATGGATGTTACCTTGTCCGTCCCTACATAGGGGGTAATTCTGGCAACCAATAGTGTGCCTGTCTGAAAATAAAAGTGAACTTCATTTAGACTTACTTATGCTAAGAAAAATATTTTAAAGAAATTTCAGCATGTAGTTTCCCGAAAAATTACGAAAAAAGTTTAAATTCGAAAATTAGAATGCCCATCCTATAGCTCTCATAAAAGAAATCAAAGTAGTATAGCCTAATTGTACTTTATTTAGCCCCACACCACTATTTTTTGATAGTTTTATATTTATGTGCTTTTAGCTATAACATGATATGAAATCAAAAATTCAGTAAAATTCAGTTTCAGTGAACTGGAGGCAAATACCATGAATTCGTGTTGGCTCAAAAATAATGCTGCCATATATTTTTAAAAACTAAAATTTATTTCCATAAGGTCTTATATTTATTTTAATTGCATGTTTTATGGGAAAAAAACTACAGCATTTTCTTTTTATCACGATAAAATGAAAGTGTAGCCAATTGGCTACATTATGAACAGCAAGGTTAAAGTTTTGGGTAAGGTATCTTATCAATGACTTTAATATTCGGGTTTGGATCAATCCGCGTGTCAAGTGTTTGGTGAATAACGCCAAAAGGTAGTCACATGACCCTTAGAGTTCAAAGAGTTGTGATCAAAATGTGAGCGTCATATATTGTAGCCTGTATATCTCTTTAGCAACAGTTTGTCACACAGGCAAGTTACATTTTGACTAATTATCACTTATACTAAGAGTTCACCATGCAACGTCACGTGTTTGATACGAAGGGACGTCACAGGAAAAGAGCATTTACATCACGTTCGTGATGTAAATGCAAACATGATTAACGTGTTCGCAACAATATAACAACATCATATCATCATGATGTTTGTTATCATCGCAACATGATAACAAACATTACTAACGTGTTCGCAAAGTCACTGAAAACAACATTGCTGAATGGGCATATTCCTGCATGAATGTCTACTTCATAAATTCTGTTGCTTAGCTATTGTTGACTGCACAACCTTTTACAGAAAGCCGTTATTTGATACTTTTTGATTTATTGAAATAGGAGAAAGTCACAGGGATCACATTTGCATGATTGCGTGATGTTCTGAATTTGTTTGTCTGTTGATCATGAATACTTGAACAATAGTTGTTGATCATGACATGAATATTGTAGTTCTTCAATAATTAAACGATGTTCAAGAACTGCTATTCGAATTTGATTGACAGTGTGAGATAATTGGTAACAGTATGGTTTTTCTTGATTATAAGATGTCTAACGTGGAAGTTTGTTTGTTTTGGGAGAAATAATATCTCACTTGACGAGTTTTATATTAAGTAGAAAATGCAATGTGCTCAGTGCAATTCAGTTATTAGTGGTTTTACAGTGGTTTAGACAGAAATTAGTTTGTTTAATTGAAATTGCAAATTGGCATGCTAAAAGATTTTCAAAACTCAAATGGGTACAGCTTAGATATTTGCCCTCAAAAGATGATGAAATATTTGGCATTCCTAAATATCTCAGTCTGCCAAATATTAGGTATAAAATTATACGAAGAACTGTTTTAATGGTAACCATACTGGGAAATAGTTATGAATTCTGCGCATGCTTAAATCCCCAAAGAATGAGAGAACGAAAAGTCACCAGTGGCAAATATCCAAGCTATTCTCTCAAATATTGTAAATGGGGTTTTAGAAATCAAATAATTTCCTTTTCTTTCACCGGATGACTCACAATATTCCTACACTAATTTTTAGCTACGAACCTTATCTGTCTCTTAGCTTACTTCGAATTATACAATATTTTCAAACTGATAAAAACTTAATCAGTATTTCTCACTGGTATTTAATACAAGCACAGTATTAGATAGCCCAGATATGCGTCTGAATCCATGACTCTCCCTATTAAAAAATGAAAAAAAATCTTCTGCAATATGTCTTATCACACCAAACTTGAGGAAGAAAAAAAAGTAAAACTATTTTAATAAGCGGCCATCACTTTTAACGACATATTTTCCCTATTCATCCCAGCAATCTGGGTTTCTCTCAACTCCAGGAGAGAGAGAACGGCGGGATGACAGAGAAACCGACTTCCGCCGGCAGAGGGCGCCCCCTTACCAACCGGTTCCGGCAACCCCCCGCGCGTCAAGGTGATCCTCACTGACTCCCGATCCAGTTTTCTCCCGGATTCCCTCCTGGAAAATGCCGCCGAAGCACGGCAAAAAGAAGATGAGCCCCAGGACTGAGAGTCGTAAGTCCAGATTTATTTTTTTCTCCTTTCCCACCAGTAACCCCGCCCCCCCAGTGTCCGCACGAAAAACTTGCATGCGAAAAAGGAAAGGTGGTTACTTTCCCCCCGCACCCGAAAAGTCCCGAACGTGGTTATTGTCCGGTGGGGTTCTAATGACCAGAACGTTCGTTTCTCTGTGTCTGTGTTCGGGAAAGTTTCTTCCCTCTGTTCTCGGGCCCTCTTTTCCATATGGTGTGGTTCCTATGAACTGGATTATTTTGGTACTTTTTTTCCTGGGATTAGTGCCGAACACTTTGTTGGTGCAGGGGTAGAGGGATCAGAGAGTATTTTTCTGTTAGTGGAAAAAGTTAATTGCTTACTTTTAACAGAGAAAGTTCACCGTCCCGTTCGGATAGTGCTTATGAAATAGAAAATGGGGGTATTTGGGTAAAGCTGAATTTCTGTTATCTTTGCAATGAATTTCACATTTAAGGAGTCAATATAGGCTCATCCCTACTAGCAATTTTGCTCGGGCCATCATTGGCTGGCTACGTGGCCGGTGGTAGGCCGAGCAAAATTGTTAGTTAGGTTAGTTAATTAATTAAAATTATTCAGATTCTATCGGTAGTTTCATTTTAATTAAATACAGAATAATGAACTACAGACACTTACAATTCATTACCCCTTTAATTACTTCTTGCAACCTATGAAGCTCTCTTAATAGAACATTATTTCTTTTCTGGTTTGTTGGAATAATCAATGAACTATAATACATGAAACTGTACAGAGTATTTGGTGGTGGTGTGAAATATTTGCATATTATGTGTAAGCATTATATACTTTCCTACAACCCAAAGACGTTAGGAAAGTTATTAATTATGAATTAAAATTCTCTGAAAAATATGATATTCGTTATAATTTGAAAAGGGGAGCAACCTTTCATGAGGTTTACAAACAATTTTTTTTTTTCAGTTCGAATTGTATCAAATAGTTTATGAAATATTCTGTTGTTGAAAATGTATTAATAACGGGATTTGGTATTAGCACATAAAGATCACTGCTAAAATTAAAAAAAAAATTACATTGAAGCTATGGCGTTTTTCCACAGACGAGATGTATTTCTAAAGTGTAATGTTATTAAGTGATAGTTTCTTTAAAATAATATTAATAATAAAATTAAGAAATGAAAGCGTTCTATTTTGATTAACGAAATAATGTTTCACGCGCTGATAGCATATGACATATTTTGTTGAAAGCTTGATATCAATGGAACCCTGGAAAGAATCAGTAAAATATTACAGACGGAATGCGTTAAGTATTCATAATGCAACTGTTTCATTTTAGTTTTTTTCGCCTTAGAAATTGACGATAAAGTAGTTGGATGACATTGTTTGCTTTTAGTCAGTTTGTGAGGTTTATATCACAATCATCACTCTTTTTATACATATTTTTTTTAATTATTTAATAAAGTATTAATAACTTTTTTTGTGAGACAGCCATATTAGATTCAATTTATGATTCAATTCAGGTTTTCATTAATGTCAAATATTTGAAAACAAACTGTTAGGTGAAAATTTGTCAGTCTTACAAGTAAAAAAATGTTTTCAAAAATTATTGATACGTGGTTTTATCTACAAAATTAAGCTTGCAAAAATTAAGAAAATTATAAACATAGATTCTCTTGGAACGTTAAATAATACTATCTAAATAAATACGTTTATAAAATAATCTAAATAAATAAGTTAAATATAATACTATCTAAAATTCTACGATGATGCTTTTCTCTGTAGCAAAAATTAGTTTTTATTTAAATGTTTCAAGAGTCTTCTCAAGTTTTAGTGTATCAAATATCTTCTCATAGGAAACAAATTTTAAAATAAATATCATTGAAATATTATAAAATATCTTAAATAAAATTGTGCAAAGTATTTATTGTGAAATAAACATGTTACATACATTGTTTCAAACATTACAAGAGAAAGTTTAATGAAATATATCCATAAGTATAAAATTACATTTTTGAGAAATTTCATGTTGATTTTCTTACATGTATTTGAGTTCTTAGAAAGGAATTTCAGATTTTTCATTAGTAATTTAATCCAATATGTTTATTTGAACAAGGGAAATATGTTACTTTGTATTCAGTCTAATTTTATCATAAAAAAAACAAGGAGTTGTGTTGAATGTTCGGAATTATGTTTTCAAATGAGAAGCTGATGTTTCTCTGACAATTGATAATAAATTATTAATACATGGTCCCCGACGATACATCTTTAATTTTTACAAGATTAGACTTGACAGATTGTAATTTAACATTTTTTAGTAAACTTTTCTTGTGATTTTCTTTCAAAAATAGTAGAATTTTAAATTAAAATGTGGATATTATGTATTTTAAATGTGTTTGTTAACAGATGCAATTTTTATAGTTTTATAAGATAGGGAGCGAAATAACATTTCATGAATTAAATTATTGTGCTTAAAAATTATTTTTATTTTGAGATTTGAAACTTTTCTGCAAGTATTTGCGGCTTTCAATTAAAATATATATTTTTATTTTCAACTTACAGCACGGCTACATATTATCATAGCTACATATATATATATATAGCTACATATAGATATAATCATAGCTACAATTCTCAGCATGTAAACAAACACCAGTTATTTTTGTGTTACAAAATAGCGAAAATTGCTAGTTCGAAGTTGCGGTATTAAAAAAAAAATGTGTAAAAATGCGCGTTTCACGTACAGTGATTTATTAAATACCCGGAACAAGTTATGTATATTAATAGTAATATTATATTACTTTAAAAAATTGTTTTTAATCAATTAAAATGGTTGTGGCTGCACTAGTTATTCGCAACTTGTACCAGTTATTGAGACTGGAATTTATACTTAGATCCTTAATTCTTACAGACCTGATTAAATAATTTCTTTCTTACAGATTATTTTTGACGTACTAATACTGGTTAAGTCTGCAATACAAAATTCTGATTATTAAATTTTCGTAAATGTACATAGCCATTTTCAGCTTAAAATTTATTTATTTTCCATAATTTACACATGCTATACAAACTTTGTACTCTTAAGTTGTTGAAGCAATGTCTGAAAGGTTACGGAAGACGGTAATAATGCAATGTTGTTTTTCTCTATAGTAATCTTCGTACTGTTTTTTATATTATTGTCAATTCTGATGCTTATGATTAATTTTTATTAATTTGTGTTAGTTATTGAGATTAAAATTTGTATTTGAGCTTTTAAAAAAAGGGGCATTAACATAATGCTAAAAATAATTCAGTTCTGAAAACAAAAGTTTAAAATATCATTTTTCTACTATGTAGTAGAAATGTGATATACACGAGGCTTTATTAGTTACTTTATTTAACTTTAATGTAAAGTGTTATTTAGTTTTCCCATCTTAAATCAATAGCACTGTGTTTTTTTTTCCCTTAAACTCTTGATAGAATGCCGATTTATTAACCGCGCATGATTTTTGAGGACTAAAATGAGAAATAATATTATTCTCATAACATTTATGAAAGTAAACTAACCATGCTGCTTCAGGACAACACTTGACATTTAAGGAGAAATATGGTACTTTCATACCTAGTGTTTGTAAAGTGTTAGATATATAAACTAAGAACAGCATATAATATTTTTCTGTAACATAAGGATAATAATTTGAGCATTAGATTAGTTTTCACAACAGTATTTGTAATGTATTAAAGATAAATTAATACATTTAATTCGGATTAAAATAGCGTTTAAAAGATTAGTGGAGATACCTTTTGCACGTACTGCAGTACAGGTTAATAAGTTAACAAAGTAGCAATTTTTAATTTTCTAAAGAATTCATTTCAAGTTTCTGGTTGTTATATATTCCAAAGCCATTTTTAAATTGCACACTGTATTCTAAAATATATTTTATTTTTTCATGCATTATTTGTAAATTAATTAGCATCAACATATTTCATTTATATATCTCTGAACTTCTTATTTAAGTTTATCTTATTATGTATGAATATTACTGCCGTTAGCAACTATGTATATGTAACTAAAGCTTTCTAAAGAATAATTCCATATGTGTACAAATATTTTTGTGTGTTATATTTTATCCAATTTTTCCATCAAGCTGTTTTCAATGTTTAAGTCTGATCGTGCAAAATATTTATAACAATGAAAAGAAATAAGCGGTTTTTAAAACAAACATTTTGGAACTTAAGTCAATTTTTCAGGAATCAATAAAATCTGTAGAAAACGTGAATTATAGTGAACTATAGAGAAATTATTTAGATTTAATACAACACTCAGATTTAAAAACATGCTATGCTTTTGTTTTAATTAAATTAATTTTAAAAGTACATATAAAAAACTGTATTTTAAAATATTCTTAATTTATATTTAATTTTTTTTAATATTTAAATAAATCATAAATGGCATGTTTTTAAAATGAAGGATTCTGCTGATCTGGAAAATCCCCACCGCAAATTCAATATTTTTGATTACTGAAATGCGCAAACCAATTCGTTTTTTCTTCAAAAAATGTTTTAAAATCATAAATGGCATTCCAATAATTTTATTAATTTACATCGATATTTATCATGATTTTTTTTAGCATACTTCGTGTGACAATTTCTAAAATAATACAGAATGTCTCAGTTTTAAATTTTAAGGTCATCAACTAATAAACGCTATTGAGTGAATTGGGACTCCAGAGGACAAGGCGTTCATCTGGATATATTGAAAGAATGCCATTTTCTGAAATTACAAGAGGACCAGCCTGTAACCTATTCTGTTTTTCAACAAGATGTGTTGCCTACCCATTGAGAACTTTTTGCAGGAGAATCATTGAAAGTCGAAGTTCATGACCGCTGGATTGATCGTCAAACATCACCTGATTAATGTATGGGGCGCATTTTACTAATTGGGAAACTTTCTGTAAGACGGACGTGTAAAACTTAAATTCTGTGTTTATTTAAATTTAATATCCTGAAAATTTTAATCGATATCATAAAACTCTGCACCTTTTCACGTAACATCGTAACGTATTGCACATATCTGTGATCATTATTTGAGGAATAAAAGCCTGGGACAGCGTTTTGGGACACCCTGTGCATAGATACACGCAACGCTCAAAAGGTGTCGTTTGGTCGGTTAAAATGCTCTAAAAGGAGTTCGAATTATTAATTAAATACACCACGAAAATGAGTAGTTTAAAGAAAGGCTGAAATCAGACACATACTGTTCACCCACCTTAAGAGCGCCCATAAGTGCAAACGCGCATGCGCTAATTGAACGACTCCACTGGCAAAATAGGATACAAAGCAGAGGGAATCTTTACAAGTTGTGGACAGTTTCGGAAAAATGATGGCCACAAACGAGCCATTTTTTTTTCAAAGAAAAAGAAGAAAGAAAATCAATAATGATGGTTCAATGCTTAAAAATTGGTTTTTTCACTTTAGATCGCAGCCCAGCAAAATTGGTTCTGGGCATTTTTGTGGCCATAGCCCCTTCTGCGTTTGAATTCGTTCTTCGCAGGTTGGAACACTTAACGTGGAGGAACACGATGTCCTGCCGCTATCTCATTATTATCAGAAATGAGACACATAGTTGAGATTTTTACTTCCCATATTTCGACTCGTTCAAAGTGTGAGAATAATTAAACATTTTACATTTGATATGTGTCCTAAATAGTCATATAGAGTGAAAAACTGCTCTAAATAACGCAGGATAAAAGACTGCGTTGAGGAAAAAACTCCGCGATCGCGTTGATTTCCAATAAATGACATTTTTCAAATTTGTTTATGACTCCCCGTACCAAAAAATTAACAATTTGTAAAATGCGTCCCCATACAGTATGAGATGATGTGCGAAATTTTAGAACTATATCCTAAAAAGTGTCGGAGATATGAAGATAAATACATGCATGATTAAATCATTTTTCAGTGTTTTCTCGAAGGGAAAAAAAATCTTGTTGGATAATCGCGTTTCAGGGGTCGTACACAAAATGAACTATTCTTTTGCACTCTAGCAAAAAGCGCTTGCATTGAAATGCATGTACATACCATGACCAACTTACTTTAAAGATATCTCTGAGACGCTTTATGATGAAAGGCTGAAATTTTGTTTCACCTTGTTAGCGTATGGAGCACATATTACTAATTGGATTTTTTGTACGGCTGGTCGTACAAAAATTTTAAAAAATGCCAATTTTTCAAAAAGTAGAGTAATTTTTTTCTTTAGTAGTCTATTCTACTATCTTACGTTGAATATATACAATACATAGCTACCAATACTTCCGGATTTTTCCGAAGAATTCTCACCACAATCTTTAAACAGTTTTATTTGAAATTAAAAATTCGGACTTTTTCAAAATTTAATTTGTGAAGTAAAAATTATTAATAAAATCCGATGTGTTCGCACCTATGTATACATACATCTAATATAGAGTTCTCGTGCCACAGTGTTAGTTACCATACTCCTCCGAATCGGCTCGACCGATTTTAATGAAATTTTATATGTATATTCGTTAGGTCTGAGAACAGGTTTTTAACTATGTCTCATACCCCTCAGTCATAAAAGCGGTCCACCCCAAAATTTTTAGCACTAGAGTGCTATTAATGTCAATCAGGTTTTAGTGTAGGCATTAGCGCGTCGAGTCACTTTTCAAATGTGTTTGCCAGATAATGTGGTGAGGGGGGGGGGCGCGTTAGTAAAATGTTGAAAGTCGCACAAGGTTTGCAATTTTTGATAATTGATCGCTAAATGTGGTGCCATAACGTGACAATTTATTGTAAATATATTTCGAGTATAGTTTGAAAACGCCTGGCGTATATTGTAAAACCGTAATATTAGGCGATTTTAATATAGATTTCTATTCCGAAGAAGTGCTTTGTGGAACAAGAAAGAAAAACACGGTTCACTCATGGATTATGATGATGCCCATTCCAAACAGTATTTAAAAGGTCTTGGCGGTATAGTTGGAATATGCCTATAGGACGAATATGCCTGGCGACAGGGGAGTAGCCAAGGGGGGGGGTGTTAGGGGGGTCATAACCTCCCCCATGGGGAATTTTTCGCCATACAAAATGTATATTCTTCACTACATTATCACACAAACGTATACATATATATGAGTTGTAGTAGTCGTTTTTATGGTTTCAAAATTTTTTATGGAATGACTATCAATAAGTCTCAAGGCCAAACTATGTATGTTTGTGGCTTAGATTTGAGCAAACCATGTTTTTCACATGGACAATTATACGTGGCATGCTCTCGAGTGGGCAAACCATCCAGTTTGTTTGTGTTAGCTAAAGATGGGATAACAAAAAATATTGCACACTCTATTGCGTTAAGGGATTGATGTTATTTTTTAGTAGAATTACTGTAATTAGCGATATATATATATATATTTAAGGAATAAATTACAATGAATTAAAAATATAAATGTTTGGTATTGTGTTATATTTATATTCCAGCATCGTTCACAGCGCTCCATGCCTCTTCCACTCATATACCACGTCCTCACACACTTACAATAAGTTAGTCATTTCTTTCTACTAAAATAATCCTAGGAATATTTTATATGGCAAAACAACATTTGCCGGGTCAGCTAGTATATATATATATTTTCAATTTACATTTGCGACTTACCTCTAACGAAGAAAAATTTAAAGTGTGTTACAATTTTTTTTAGACTCCCTGTATATATAATTTCTTTTATTTCTTTTTAATACAAAACTACAAATATAATTTGTATAAACCAGTTAGTAATTTTTGAATTTCTCCATAAAATTAGCTCAAATTAAAAAGACATTCTATAAATGTTCAATTTTAATAGCTAGAAACCATTTAACTGGATTGAATATTGAGATATTTTAATAATAAATTAGAAATATTCAGAACAACGCACATAATTAATTCGCTTTTGAATGATATTTATTACTGTTGCATAACACAGAAGGCAAAAAAAAAAATGTAATTTTTCTAAGTAATTGCAGCACTATTTTTAATCAAATTTTCATATCGGTCGAAAACAAAAATTAAAAAAAAAAACCGTCCTCCTCTCTTAATTTTGATTTTCATGATTAATGTTTTGTTCCATGTCAAAAAGCATGCATTATGCAACTTTCACTAGATAACTTTTTTTTTGATTAGAATAACCAAGTTGCCGTAATTGAAAATATAAGAAAGAAAAATACTTAAACGTATGTACTTTTAAATGAAACGTATTTCAATGAAAAACAATTAATAATTAATGAAACAGACAGGTTTTTTTTTATGAAAATTTACTTGGACGCTAAGCACATTGACACTGGAAATTATAATTATTCTTTTTCTCAAACTGCGTTTATATGTTGGTAATTAATTAATTTAAACGTGCAATATTCTTAACTGCAAAATGGAATATTACTAGTTAATATGTTTTGCCTTACACTTCTTTGCCATATCGTTACGGCCAATTATTGAGCATAGTCATGACTCATTTACACAGCTGCCAGCACTTACGAAATGCAATTGGCAGCTTTCCGTAAGGCGCAGCTCCTTTTAACAGTTTACTTATCTGTCTGTGCAAGGTTTGCTAGTAGAAATTTTATATTTTATAATAACAAAATTACTATTTGTGAAAAGTGGTTGTGTTGAAGGTGAACGGTTACTGCTGTATATGTAACAAAGTTATTCTTTTTATGAATCTCAGATTTCGGTGTATAAGAATTTTATTGAAGATAAAAAGAAAGAAAACAACTACTATTTTAGCTTTGCGTTATTTTTAAAAAATATTGTAAACTTTTTTCCCTCTCAATTTTATATCAGAAAAATGTGCACCTTTGCTTGTAAGTATCAAGGATTGTTTATTATTTTCATGTATTATTGTTATGGTGATATCATCTCGTTGAATTACCTTGTTATATCATGGGAAAAGTATGTCACTCATATCAACCACAATTATTGATATTTTGTGCGAGGTTTTTTCTTCATTACCTTACTACTGACACTATTCATAACGTATCTTTCCTGAAATTTGGATAATAAGTATTTTTAGTATAGTATAACATTATTTATGTATATACGTATACACACACACACACACACATATATATATATATAAACATATGTTATAGTTAGAATCCGAAATCAGTCAAAACCCGAATTAACTAGGGAAGACGCGCTCTAACTGAGAGCGTTAGGCAAAACCCGAATTAACTAGGCAAAACGCGTTCTGACTGGCAGCGCTCGGGAAAACCCGTTTTCCCCAGTGAATTCCGGAATGTCAATGCTTCATGCACTGAAAATTGGATCTTGCTCCCCCCCCTTCATCGAAAATATGATAACTTTGGCCGTTTACGAGACCAAAAAAAACATCAGTGGGTACGGCCATCGCTTTAGGGGCCCCCCTGGAAAATATGCTAACGCTGGCCTTTTGCGAGACATAAAAAAACATCAGTGGGTCCGGCCATCGCTTTAGGGAGGGCCCCTCGAAAATATGATAACTCTGGCCGTTTGCGAGACTCAAAAAAACATCAGCGGGTACGGCCATCGCTTTAGTGGGCCTCCTGGAAAATATGCTAACGCTGGCTCTTTGAGAGATCCAAATAAGCATCAGTGGGTCTGGCCATGGCTTTAGGGGCCTTCTGAAAAATATGCTAACGCTGCCTTTTGCGAGACCCCCCCCTCAAAAAAAAACATCAGCGGGTCCGGCCATCGCTTTAGGGGTCCCCTGAAAAATATGCTAACGTTGACCCTTTGCGAGATCAAAAATAAACATCAGTTGGTCCGGCCTCCGCTCTAGGGGCCCCTCGAAAATGCTTTACCGCTGCCCGAATAAAACGGGTTTTCCCTAGTTAATTCGGGTTTTCCCGAACGCTGTCAGTCAGAACGCGTTTTGCCTAGTTAATTCGGGTTTTGCCTAACGCTCTCAGAACGCGTTTTCCCTAGTTAATTCGGGTTTTGACTGATTTCGGGTTTTCACTGTAACATATATATATATATATATATATATATATATATATATATATATATATATACATACATATATACATACATATACACACACTACTGGTCATTAAAATTGCTACACCAAGAAGGCGACATGCTACAGGCGTGAAATGTAAACGGCAGAGAAGATTCTGTGATACGCAAATGATTTTAGCTTTTCAGCGCATTCAGACAAAGCAGGCGCCGGTAGCGGCACCTGCTTTGTCTGTATTGCATGTGTTTTTGTATTTTGTATGTGCTTAAATGAGGAAATTGCTTAGCCGGTTACTCATGCGCAATTTGAATTTGAACGTTTTTGCTTGGTGAAAAGTTGTGATGCCCTGTGTAAGAATGAGAAATACGTACCATCACGTTTCAGATTTCGATAAAGATCGAACTGTAGCCTGCCGGGATTGCGGTCTATCCTATTGCCGTATTGCTTCTTGCGAGAGATCTAATGACACCAACAGAATCAGGGCCCGATCATCACAATATTGGGCCCAGGGCAAACACAAATTTTGGGGCCTTTGCACCGGACCATAAATATTTTACGGGAAATTGCAGGAAAACAGTATTATGAATGTAAGTTATTTTAGATATATATATAGCTACTTAAATATACTGTTTGTTTAAACACTAAATATAAATACAGTGCGCACCAGTTATAACGGACCTGGGATATAACGTACTATCGGTTATAACGTACGTAGAAGCTAGGTCCCGATTGAAGTCCTATATTTATAATGTTATTTAACTTTGCATAAAACGTACTTAACAAAAGTACATACTACGGCTATAACGTACTTTTTATACCAAAGCCAAAAATAAAATTTTGCTTTTCTTAAGAATTTTATTTTCTTGTTCTCGGAAATTTCAGTACCTTCAAAAACGCTCATTGTCAGTTTTCAGATTCTCTAGCGAGATGAATAGTGTATGAATGAAGGGAGCGATCTTATCTTTTTCGCCTGCAAGGTAGGTCTAAGAACAAGACCCTGTTTTTTATTTGTCATTCATCAATGTAAATGCCTCCTGAAAAGCCTTATCTCTTATGATTCTGATAATAGTGAAGAAGAAACAGATACCACGCATATTCGACGCATTCAATGCTGCAAAAACATTATCACGATTTTTTGAATGCCGCAGTGATGATGCTGAGACTCTACAAAGGTCTATTATGGATATCCAAAGCAGTATTTTTAAAGTAGCATCTGCCCATTGAAAACAAAAGAAAATGACAGATTATTTATCTCAATAAAAATTGTAAGTAATAAAGAATTTTCGACATATTTTTCGATACAAAATTTTTTAAAGAATATAAATTTTTTAACAAATTAAATTTTTTATCAAACGTAAATTTGTTGAAAAATACAGCATTTTTGGGCCCTCGAATTTGGTGGGCCCAGGGCAAATGCCCAGGTTGCCCTGCCGATAAATGGGCCCTGAACAGAATACAGAATACATGGGTTCAGGCACCACCTTCCAAAGATAGAAGGCATGAGAACCGCAACTTTTATGTCATCCCTATGCTCACTTAAAGGACGTGAACACACATTTATTTTCACAAAGTAAAACTATTCAAAGTTTGTGGTGAATTTACTCCCGCATAAAACATTTTAATGATATACGATAGAAAATTTAATTTTACCACAAATAGGAAATTTTAAATATCACTAATTATATAATATGATATAGAAATGGATCATAATAAATTATTTTTTATCAGAAAGGTATTTTATTTTTTATCTTAAGATATTTTCTAAAATTATTTTCACTCACCAGAAATTGTAAATAGTTTTATTTTGTGAAATTAAAACTGTGGCAACGCCATTTCAGAAGACCTAATAATGTAAAAGCTGCAGTTCTCGGGCCCTATATAGTAAGGATATGGTGGTTCAGGACGGCAATACGGAACTCAGTGCTGTATCTCAACGGCCCGCTATCACTAGCAGCTGAGAAGACAGGCATGTTACCTGCATGGCCTTAATGGATTGTTGCATCCACGCCACTAGCCATGAGTCAAGAAATGGGGTCGTTTGCAAGACAATGTCAGCTCGACGACGTTTTCAGCAGCATGAACTTTCAGCTTGGAAACCATGGCTGCGGCTACCTTTGGCACTGCATCACAGACAGTAGCGTCTCCAATGGTGCGATCAATGACGAACCTGGGAGCACGAATGGCGAGACGCCATTTTTCAGATGAATCCAGGTTTTGTTTACAGCATCATGATGTTCGCATCCGAGTTTGGCGGCATCATGGTGAACGCACATTGGCAGCGTGCATTCGTCATCGTCATATTGGCCCATCACCTGGCTATGGTATGGGGTGTTAATGGATATACATCTCGTTCACCTCTTGTTCGCATTGACGGTCACTTTGACCAGTGGACGTTACATTTCTGATGTGTTACGACCCGTGGCTCTGCCCTTTATTCGAGCCCTGCGAAACCGCACGTTTCAGCAGGATAATGCACGACCGCTTGTTGCCAATATTGTACAGACCTACCTTGATACGGAAAATGGTCGGCTGCTGCCCTGGCCAGCACGTTCTCCAGATCTATCACCAATAGTAAACGTCTGTACCGAGAGACTTGCTCGTCGCCATACGCCAGTCACTACGGTTGATGAACTGTGGCATCGTGTGGCATCGGCATCTGTACTGTGCATGCCATCCAATCTCTGATTGACTCAATGCCCAGGCGAATAAGTGCTGTTATTACCGCCACAGGTACTGATTTCTCAGGATCTATGCACCCAACATTCTTGAAAATGTAATTACTTGCTATTTCCAGTATAATTGTCCAATAAGTATCATTTTGTTATCTACATTTCTTCCTAATGCAGCATTTTTAATGGCCAGTAGTATATAAATATATATATGTGTGTGTGTATTAAAATGTGATATATACGCAGATATATGTATCAAACTTTGATATCATAAATATTTTTTTTATTATTATATTATTAATGTAGATTTAATTTTTATGTCATACATACATACATATGTATGTGTGTGTGCGTGCGTGTGTAAATTAAGATTATATATATATAATATATTTATTATATATTATATATATTTATACTTATTAATATGTTATGCTTTATTAATATTTTTATATACTCAGTGTGTTTCTAAAACTTGTTTTTCCAATATAAACTAGATATTGAAAACCCGCACAAAATATATCCAGTTTTTTTTTAAATCATTCTTACATTAAGTCACTGGATGGAAGGTGGAGATGAGCCAGGTGATGTTTAAGGTGGAGGAAAAAACCCTCACAGATTATCAAGTGATGATTAAGGAGGAGAAAAGAAAAAAAAACTCTCACAGATAATCACACACACACAAGAACTGTGCATACGATGTGCGCAATAACTATTCCCTTAGGATTGCATGGGACTTTGCAGCTTTAATTTTGATCCTCAGATATCTATAAACATTAAAAAATATGAATTTTTATGGGCGTAGGTGTAAAAGTATACAATTGCAGATGTGAATGAATTTAAAAATGCTAAATCAACTGTTAATATAATAATAATTTCAAGTTATGCAAGATTAAATCTGAAATTGGTTAATTTTTTTTTAATTTTCTTAATTTAACTGAATGTTTAAAAATATATATATTTGAAGTTTATTTAAAGTAAAGGACGATAATGTAATGTAGATTATTGGAAGTCATTATAACTGAATTTTATTAAAGAAATCATCCGATAGTAAATCACAGACCAAAATAAATATTCAGGATATTAAATGATATTTCTATCTTTTATAATATTTTAAAACTGAAAATTAATGTTGTGTCCTTTCTTTATAGTAGGGATGTGTTTTGGTTGAAAATTTTGTTGAAAATTGCGCAGAAAATTAACTTTACTACATTTTTAGACCCAAAAGTCCTTTATCTTATTTTATAGAATTAAATTTAAAAGAATTTACAATTATAAGTTTCTTAAAACTAAAAAAGGAATGTTAACTACTATAGTAACATACGTTTTAAAAAAAAGGGTTTCATGTTTAAAATAAATAAACAATTTTTACTTTCAATTGTCAACTCAATCTAACTGATATTTCCCATATCTTTCAATATAAAGAGACAATTAGCACAATACAACTTCACGTTTAAAGATGAATGCAATTCATTTTCATGAAATATGATTTAGTTACTCTTCCATTTTGACTGAAAATTATTTTAAAAAGAGTTATTAAAATTCTAAATTTTATCTTCCGAAGAGACATGCTGAATTTATTCGGACTGTTATTTTTTTTTTTTTTAACGGAAAGAATTTATGTGCATCTACTAGTTAGTCTTTTACAAAGATGGATATGATGTAGTATAATGTAACGTATAATTTGCACCTACGGTGCTACTTTTGCGTAGTTACATGTAATAGTTAAGCGTATGAGCGAAATGACAAAAATATGTATAATTCATCAGCCTTTTCATGCTTAAGTCGAAATTCACTCGGGTAGAATACTGATATGAATTTTTATAAAATAAAATAAATGAATAATATATCTCAATTCTTGAAATAATTGTTAAGAGATGCAAGATCAATATAATTATAAAATACTTCATAAGGATGATACAGCTTAGTTGCTATGTAAAATGTTTCAATTAAATTACTCACAAAATGCCTCCAAATTTTTTATTTAACATTTTTCTCACAATGTTCATTAAATAAATTCCTTTATATAAGCATTTTTAAAATTTTTAATACTTGCGAAGTGTAAAGACTTAAGCGTTTAATAACTTCCGCAAAGAAAAAAACCTTTTCATTAGAGCAGTTTAGGGGATTAAACATATTTTTAAACTAATTAGTTCTAGCAATGTCTTTCTAAAATAGAGCTATGAGCTTTCAAGACATTTAAAATTCAAAAAGTTCATTTATAGTACATAGTGACATTATTACTTGACTTAATTTTTATAAACGAAGAAAAATCAACGTCGTTTATAAAAATGTTTCTTCGTACTTCGTTCAATATACGAACTGCGTTCAATCATACATAATTTGCTTGTACGTGTACATCAGTAATTTAACGTGGCTTACAAAATATACAGGCTACGGTGCTGATATTTTCGTCGCACCTTCTTGCAGCTGAAGAGTCATAGTATTTAGGGCTGGGGGGATGAATCCGAGTTAACCATAGTCATAGCTACTAGAGATGGCCAATGATTCGATGAGTCGAATCAGTGATTCGAATCTTGGTACTGAGTGGCTCAGTCTTTACACTCACTCTCTACTGATTCGAATCTCAAGCCCTCAAGGGAAATACATTCCAAGTGCGAAGGGAAGAAAAACTTATTTTCCCTTTGCCGTTCCCAGGGATTTTCCCTTACTCTTTCAACTCTTTTCGACTCTTTACGACTCCTTTCGGCTCCTTTCGACTCTTTACGACTCTGAGTCGATAGATGATTTGAAACAGTAAATGAGTGGGTGTGGGTGAGTTGGTCACTGAGTTGGTGCAGCAACGAATCTTTACTGATTCAGTGTTTCGCTCTGTTTCGGTGATTGTATACTATCGTTGAGATTCGTTAGTTTTTCGAATCTTCTATCGACTCAGAGTCGAAAGGAGCCGAAAAGAGTTGAAAGGATGTTTCATTTAATTGGAGGGGTTTTTTCGAATCTTCTATCGACTCAGAGTCGAAAGGAGTCGAAAAGAGTTGAAAGGATGTTTCATTTAATTGAAGTTTTTTTTTCGAATCTTTGGTGTTTCATTTCTTGGTTGGTGGTCGGATTTTAAAGTTTTATCTGTCTGTGGGTGTGGAGTGGGTCGAACATCGTTTGCTTTTGGCGGGTGGCATAGGCGTTACTTCCTAAGGGCAAGAGGGGTCAATCTCCCCCCCGAAAAAAAAATTAAGAAAATCCCTCCTTCCAACTTGTCTGACTGATTTAATATTTGTTTAAAATTTAATGAAACATCCCTTTTCTACTTTTAACTTTAATATATGTCCCCCTGCCCCCACCCTCAAAAAAAAAAAAAAAAAAAAAAAACGGAACGTTAAGTTTACATGGTGGCGGATTTTCATGTGAAGGGAAATAGAATGAAATAAAGTTAGGATTGTGCTTGTCACTTTTAATGAAGGATACAGGGGCGGTATTAAGCGCTCTCACAAAAGGACTTTGTAGTAAGCAAAATAACATTTCGCTTTATTGCAGCAGATTTCCTTGTTTTTTTTTACCTTGTTTTTCGTTTAAGGGGAATGATTTTATTTTCTTTCGTAATTCAGAGAAATACAAAATAGGGCCTAAAGCAGTGGCGTAGTTAGTGTTATTGACAGTGGCGTAGCCAGGATTTTATTTCGGGGTGGGCTGGGTATCAAATTTAAAGATAAAGTTCAATTGTAAGCTAAGTAAAGGGTCCCATTTTTTTGGGGGGGGGGGCAGCAGCCCCTCAGTAGGACTGGGCCAAAAATCGACATATCGGTTTTATTTCAACATCAAATATCCGATATTCCCATTTTCATTTCAGTGAAATCTCGAATTCGATAAAGGGCAAAAATACAGGCCGGCCAGGGGCGTAGCCAGAATTTTTTTATGGGGGGGGGTTATGACTACTGCAACTCATATATATGTATACGTGTGTATGATAATGTAGTGAAGAATATACATTTTGTATGGCAAAAAATTCCTCATGGGGGGTTATGACCCCCCTAACCCCCCCCCCCTTGGCTACGCCTCTGAGGCCGGCGATAAGAAAATCCTGAGATCAATACCAGCTTGTGATGCTTTTGCTACTGCTTTCTCTCGGAAAGCTTCTTCTTCTCTCATCGCAGAAAAAACAGCTCCATGGTTTATTAGTCTAATTACCATAATTAATTAACGTATATCTCGGAACCTATCCACCGGAGCGCGTTTTTATTGATTCTCGACCCCCCCCTAGACTCAACACCCCACCGATACTTAAAATTTCGAATGCTTTGACACCAAACTTAACCTTTTAATCTTACAGGCCCAGGGGGTCATACGAAGCTCCCCTATATTTTCAATTTGGGCATTTTAAACACTAGCCTCCTCCGGCGGCAACTCCAAAGTCTGGAAACCATCCCAGAGCCAATTTCTACATGTTTGCAGTCCTTTTAAGCCTCAATCATGGTTAATTAGTCTAATTACCATAATTAATTAACGTATATCTCGGAAACTATCCATCGGAGCGCGTTTTTATTGATTCTCGACCCCCCCTCTGGGACCCCCATCGATACATAAAATTTCGAATACTTTGACACCAAACTTAACCTTTTAATCTTACAGGCCCAGGGGGTCATACGAAGCTCCCCTGTATTTTCATTTCGGGCAGTTTAAACACTAGTTTTACTGGAGCAAGGAGAGAGAGATGCTAACTGCCCGAGAACTCAGCGGAGAAGAAACCCGATGAATGGGTGAAGGGTGTTTAAATAGTACGGCTTTCGGCGCAGAGAGAGGGAAAATTTCTTTAGTTGTTTTATTGATTCAAGATTCGAATCACTGATTCGAATCATCGAAGTAGTGAGTGAGTCGAGATTCGAATCAGTAAAATGAGTCGAACCGCCCATCTCTAATAGCTGCAACTTTCCCGATTTTTACGAGAGATTTCTCACCACAAATTTTTACCTAGCAGTTTATACTTAATATAACGCCAAAATTTTAATTCAAAATAAAGCTGTGGAAAAATTGTGGTGAGAAATCTCCAGAAGAAATCGGGAAGGTTGGCAGCTATGCATAGTATGATGCCCACAGCTCCCAGATCACATGACTCCTCGAGTTTGTAAACCTTGTTAGCCACGGTAATTTACTTAAAATGCATTATTTATTCTATGTCGATTTCAAAATTTTCGTAATAAGGAATTTATATTGTGAAAATAGATTAATAGTTTTCAGTATAATTTATAACATTTTAATAATTTCTATTTCTAATATGGAATGCTTGTTAATATCGACTGGTACATTCAGTGGCTGTCTGTTGTAATAGTCTACATTCAGTTATAATAAAGCATAACTGCCAAATTTTACGGAATATAACGAACCACATTTCCTGAAGAAAAGTCTGCGGATTAAAATATAGCAAAATTTCGGAATATAAAGTAGGGTTTTGTTTTTAATTTTAGAAAGACGTTCAACAAAATTTACTGTTTACAAAAACTGGTTAGTTATATTCCGTAGGAGTTGGCAGCTATGTTAAAGTAATAGTATGTAAGTCGAAACTGCTTAGTGGAATATCGATTAAAGTGAAGGAATATCCCGCTTATTGCAATACATTTTCAATGTACCAAACCCTAATAACTAGTCAGTGTTATCCAGGATAATAGAATTGCCTGCTTATTGGAATTAATATTCCAGGCAAATTGCCTATTCCAATAAGCGCGTTCGACTGCATAAATTATACTTAAAGGGTATTTTTAATAATATGGAGATCAACCAGTAAGTCTTTTTTTAAATTTTTGCACGTAAGTGCTTTTAATTTCAAGCAAGGATTTTTGTTTACGTGGAGAAAAAACGAATCCCTTCTCAAGGGCTGGCAAATGTCAAAAGTCACCGAGGTTGGCCATTTTTCCAAAAATAAATCCCCAAAACTGAACCCAGCTTAGTAATAGGTAGGCTGTTCCTGAGGTAGTATTTATATAGTCTATATTTGGCGAGTTTACTATTTATTATAAAAGTCAGGTATAATTAGCTGAGCTGCCAAGTCTCCGGCTTTTTTCGGGAGATTTTCCACCACTAATTTTTATTTACAAATTTATACTTAAAATAAGTCCAAATATTTAATCCAAAATAAAACTGTCTAAAAATTGTGGTGGGAAATCTCCCGGAAAAAGCCGGAGACTTGGCAGCTCTGGATTAGACTATGCTTGACAACGACGACAAAAAATTTTAGCAGGCGATTATAAAAAAGATCTTCATTCCAAAGAACTATTATGGAACAAAAATACAATACGGCGCATTTGCGTCAAATATGTGTTCAAAACTTAACCCACTTTGGACATATCTTCTACATTTAGCCAGAAATTACCAAGCTTTACATTTTATTGTAAATGTGAAGTAGAATATGTATGACAAAGATTGGTAAAAAAAAAATAGTTGGCGATTTTAATAAAGATTTTTATTCCAAAGAAGTGTTCTGTGGAGCAAGAAATACAAATACGGTACACTCATGAATTATGATACACTTTCCAACAAAATGGGACAAGAAAGACAAATAGGAATACGGCATACATTATGGTTCCCTTTTCCAACGTAATGAACCAAAGTAAACAAATAGGTCTGACGCATGGATAACTATTTTTTCGGGTCATACCACTGAAATAGGTCACGACCTGTCACTGAAATAAGTAATTAGACTGCGAGGAAATATGAGTGTGGTTGTTATTATTTTCTACATAATTCACTTTTCATGAAGGACGAAACCTTATGCATGAAATAGATGTACGAAAGTTGGCTTATACTAAAATACCTTTTTTGAGAAGGAGTACGAATAAAGGTTCTTAGGATACGGTGATTTTAGACTGAGAGTTATTAGCCTGTACACTGAAAAGAACACAGTTATCCCCGTGAATAGATTTATGCAGGCATACAGTCTTTTAAAAGGTTCAAAAAAAGATTTATATTTTTAGGAGCACAAAAGAGTATTTTTGTACTAGAATTTTGAGAAAGAATATGGTGGAAGAAAAATGATTGCAAACCTCCTTAAAGGAGTAACTTACTAATAAACTGTTCACCGGTCCCGTATGAGTATGTGTTTCTGGAGCTAACTATAAAACGCTGGGAGTAAAAGTTTCGCCCTTCTAATGAAACTCAACGCCCACAGTGAAATAAGTTGTCTCACAATATCAGCAATAAATAATCGGAATCAAATAAAGTGAGGGAAATATATGAACATAAAAAATAAGAAATTCGACAAATGACAGTTCAGGAAATACCTTCCAAGAGTGCAATGTGTATAAATGTGTTTTAGGAGCACAAATGAAGCTGCATTCGACGTTGACGGAAGTGTAACCTCAATTCTTAATGCTTATAAAGTTACTGTAGGAGAGTGTGTTAATATTAAAGTTTGTCAAGTTTAAATTGATTTTTTCCCCTGGTTCAAATGATTTCAATATGCATACCTTTCTCTAAAATAAAATTTTCGAACAAATATCCGATTTTATATTCTTGACTTGAAATTAAACCTTGATAAATTAGGTTTCTAACTAAGAATTTGAGTTAACAGAAGTTTCAATATATGAACATTTAAGCGAAAAATTTTTCTAACATCTGCCTTTTAAATTCGATTTCTGTTTTACTCAATGATATTTATTTGTATTTGATTTTAGAAAAAGATCACAATAAAAAAAGCTATTGTAATGTTAAGAAACTTTGCTAAGGGAGTTGATTAAGGAAATTAATCTTTACTGTAATTTTGTTTATTTATTTATTTTAATTTTATAGTCGATTAAATTTTTCATTTGTAAGAAAGTTTACATTTATAATTTTTGAAATAGGACAGTCATCACTGTGCAAATGGTTTAAAGCTTTTCAAGAGTTAAACGAGATGAAGTTAAATGCAGAGAACAAGAGTTTCTTAGTTTGACTTAGTGTTGATGTTCAAAAGTGCGCTTTATAGAAATTTTTTTATCCATGCTTTGAGACGAACGATGGATCTATTTAAAAATAAGCATCCCGTTACATGTTAGTCCCAGAGTCTATATTTAATACAAAGAATAACTTACGTTATTCTACGTATTCAATGTAGACTCTGAGACGTTAAATAACTGGCAACTTTTCGATTTAATATCGGAGGGGAGGGGGATGAAAGTTAATAAATAAAATAAATCAGTAGTGGTTGTGTTTTTTTTTTTTTTTTTTTGTTTCAGTAACTGTTATCAAAGAGATTTTTAGAAATTATTTTTGAATTTAGATATTTGTTTTAAGAGTCTTTTTCTATTATTATTTTAAGGTAGCAAGATAAATTTTAAGATATATCTTAAGAAATATCTGAAGAAAAAAATTTGTAAATAATTAATAAAGATCTAATCATTTAGGATGTATCTTAAAATATTTAAGATAACATATGCATATAGTTCGACACACACACACGTATATATATAATTCAAAATTTGTAAAAATGATATAAAATTGTTTATTTGTGACATCTGACATTTATAAATGTACTTGATATTTTTGAAATAAAATTTATTAATTTGTCAAAACACATAAAAATTTACACAGAATAATTCTGTTAAAAGCTACGCATATTTTGTTATTTGCCCAATTTATTTGCCGTCTAAAGTTCAGAATTATTTATCATCTATAAAATGAAAAAAAAAACATTATATTTATAATAATCGGATTATAATATTTGTTCAAAATTTTAACGCAATTCATACATTTCCAATACCCTCATATGTTTTTTAAAATGTAATAAAATTGTAAACAATGTTTACGGAGTTTGTTAATTAAATTTGTACCTCCCGACCTTTTATAAAAAATGCAATTCTCGGAATTTAATGATCGTAGCAAATTCCAATTTGTCTCCAGAAGATGATATCGAGAAAAGACGCGGTTTTTAATTTAAAATTCATGAGAGTAATATGCGTTGGATTGAGAGTTTTCAACAGAATGGTGATATGATTAAAATTGTAATTGATCTCTTCTAGAGGGAAGATGTATAGTTTATAAATTTCGAAATGGGAGGGAAAAAAATACTTCGCGTCTTTTTGCGCATTGCAAATTTAATTAGTTGGAAGATTGAAAAAAAAGAAATATTATTTCAGTATATGTGTGCTTGTTTTGTAGACATTTGTATAGCTCCTTGTGTTAAAAATTCAAGTTGATGAGATTTAGCTTTTTTAATTTAAAAAATAAAATGGTATTTGGTATTGTTATTGAAGTAAATTCCACTTAATTTCCGTCCTGAATTAAAATAATCCTTTTTGCAGGAAAGAATTCATTTAATTCAATATACAACCTGTATTGTATTCGATATCTGTGTTATTTCAGCTCGTCCTGACTTTGGGGTTTATGATGATTTTTTTTTCTTTGAATAGAAATTTTTCAGATTTTTGATGTGCAATAGAATGAATACAGAAAATTGTTATATAGAAATACAGACACTAAAGGGTGATCGAATCTGAACTTTACTATTCATCATATGAAGGGCATACCATTCTTCTAGATTTTGCGGAGTGATTGCCAGTGATTTTTAATAAATGTCTAACATTCATTTCATAAACACTTTAAAACTTTTTCTAAGCATACTTATAAAAAATGAAAAATTTACAGGACTATTTGTTAATTGTAAGAGTTTGTGAAAACCATGACTACCAAACAAAAGTTAAGCTTCATATGTATTTCGGATCATCGGAACAGCTGGGAACTTTTACTCTTTTTTCGGAAGATTACCCAACCATAATTTTTCTTTGGCAATTTGAAATTAAAGTAAATCCAAAGTGTTTCCAGAAGTGGACCTCCGAGAAATGTGCAATAGCTAAGCATCGAAAAGAAAAGGGCGGAAAAGTTGGGCCAATGCTCGATTTTAGGTGTTAGGGTCGTATTTTCGCCTTGCTTCTATCAGGTGTCCACAAAAAATTATTTTATGCTCCCATTAAATGCAATTACTGCATTACCAGAAAAACAAATTGTGTTACACGCATTTCGGTTTATAAGATGAGGTAGATAATATATGACAATCAATAAGCTTTAATTTTTTAATAGGAGAGTAATTTAATCGTGCTAAAATAGAAACACCTGGTAAAAGATTAATTTCATAATTCCATAGTTATCAACTCTCTCGATTTTTTCGAGAGTTTTTCACCACTATTTCTGCTCAGCTATAAAAAGGAATATCATAATATAAAACTATTTAAAAATTGTGGTAAGCAATCTTTCGAGAAAATAGGGTGAGTTAGTGGTTATATAATTCCATGGCTTTCGATGAAGGATGCAACTTGGGTAAAACAATTTAATACAAGCTGCATGATACATAACTACAAACATATACAGAATGTAATTCGCCATGTTTTGTCGATAGTAATGTTTGTGGATAACTATTTCTCAAGATGCACATTGTTTTTATTATATAAATAAAAAATTACTATTTAAATATGTGGTTCACTATATTCCATGGATGTTAGCTGTTGTAATAATGGCACATACGTCAATAGCAAAGAACATTATTTTAGTTAGGTATCACTGAACACGCCATAAAAAATATTAATTTAGCGATCAAAAATATATTCCTTTCATCGAAATAACTCTTTTATGGAGTTTGAAGAATTATTCGTTCTAACTATGTGTGTTTCCATTTTACTTGGAAGAAATATTTAAAAAATTCATTATTTGCATCGTCTTTTCAGAGATGATCAATTACAGTTCCCCTGTAATTAACTTCATTCATAAAGTGAAATATTTTTCTCTCGCTCATCAATTACAAAAGATTAAGTATATTAGATATTTTTTCAGAATGTAAAACCGGTTTGCAGAGCACAGCTTTGATAATTACTTTGACCTTAGGAAATCCTTAATTTTTAATCTGTAGAATATATATTTTTTAAAAAGTGTTTTTATTTCTTTGTGTGTGTGTGTGTGATAGCCGTATTATACTCAAAGTTTATAAATAATTTTATCGATGAAAATAAAATTTAATCTTGATCTAAGCAGCGAATTGCTTGCATTCGTATTTTTTTCACTACTTCAGAAAATTTTCTTCATGCATTAAATAAATGTGAAAAAAAATGTTTGCACGTTTGGTTGCTATACCTGCCTGTCCGCTCGTGCTGTAGCTGCTATAAATGTGTGCATATTAAAGAGATGATTACACATGTTATTGATAAGTGTTGTCTCACTTCAACTTCTTACACGCAGTATGCAATCTTTCACAGATATGTCCCAACAATTTTATCACATTAGAATATACCATCTGAAAGTTGGAGTATTTGTATTTAAGTAACGTTATTTTACAAAAAGGAAAATCTGATGTTTCGTATTAATATTGATAATGTTCAATATGGAAATGAGTAAGTGAAGTCATCGTAGTTCTTTTATATGGACACGCAGAAGAATGGTAATTACAGCTTATGGGTAATAGAAAAGTTTGAGAAAAACTGTCCCTCCCTATATTTTATATGGCTAGTACAGAGCATGAAGTTTTTATAAAAGTTTTTAAAATTTTGTAAGACGATCCCTCGATTTTCCGAAAATTAGTAGAAATTTAGTTAAAACACTCTTTTATACTTTTTTTCATCTAGTAAATATTTTTTTATGTTTCTAAGAAAATCTTACAAGATGCTCAAATCAGTTTATTTCGCTGCACTTACATGTAATTTTAGCTTATCAAATATACTCTAAATTTTTGCTTTACAGAAGTTTTCTGTCTTCTAAGTTTGCTTTCATTACTGTTACATTTTTATAATATAAGATTTCGTATGAGACATTTTTGTATAGATCCCGACTTCTTCCATATTCAGAAACAAAGCCAAACAATTCAGAATTCACCATGAGACAGTGACTGCACTACGGTTTCCTCTTACTTCTCTTCACATAGTATGTTTTATTCAGAATGGCTTGTGCTCTCTCCAGCAACAAAATACTTCTTTGAATTCAGTTTCACTTTTTTTTCAGATTGAAGCTTTGCTTTGATAAAGGCATATTTCCTTCCATGGGCACGTATTTTCAGTGGAGCTTATGCCTAGTGGAGTATAACTATTATAATCTTTCTTTTTATAATCTGTGTGGGCCTTGAGAAACTGACTTGATGATTCTAAAATCCATACGATAGTATGTCGTCTACGTTTCCTCTGACGAGAGACTTTGCGTTGTTGAAAGCTCGATGATAACGGTTTGAGAACCTGTGCATATGTGACTGGAAAAGCAGAACAGAATTTCGAAAATTGATCTCTACGTTATGTCGCCTTCAGTTCCACAGACGGAAGGCTTTCCGCAATTGGATGCTCGATGATATCGGTTTATGAACCTGTGTGTGTGGTTGGCAAAGCAGAATAGAATGTTCTAAAATCGATCCCGATGTCCTGTCGTCTTCAGTTTCCTTGAGAGAAGGCTTTTCGTTTTGGATGCTAGATGATATCGGTTGAAAGCTTATGAATGCCTTTCAGAATAGACTAGATTATTTTAAAACTGATCCCGATGTTCTCTCCCCTTCAGTTTCTTTCACGGAAGGCCTTTCTTTATTGGAGGCTCAGTGGTATTGGTTGAGAACTCCTGCGTGCCTTGCGAATCAGACTAGATTGTTCTAAAATTTATTCCGATGTTATGTCTTCTTCAATTTCTTATGGTGAAAATTAAAAACTCCAGGGGATTCCATCCCACTAAGGTATATACATGGTAACGGGGTGGCTGATGAACTAGCAAAAAAATGTCACCAATGTTACTCATGCCCCGTGCAGACCAGTTGACTACAAATCAGCTGCACATTTTATGAATATAAAATTTAAACATTTCCAAAGGTTTGAGCTGGAAGATTTGGCCAAGGGTAAACCTTGGCACCTCTCCATCCTCCCGTTACCTGAACGTTAAAGAGACCATGCGGTCGCAGCTTTTGGGCCTCAACGGGGCATGACTGCCTCGCTGCTTACCTTCACCGAATCAACGTCATGAGTAGCTCCTTGTGTTCTCTCTGCAGTGATGCCGAGCTGACGGTTGCTGAACACCTTCTGGAGTGCCCTGCGCTTCATGCCTCCTGTATAACCTCTCGTTATTGGGAAGCTAGAGATCTTTTGGCTGCGATTTAACACTGTATTTTTGTTTACATACCTTTTTGATTTCTGCTGGTCAAGAATAATGTCTTTTGTACCTGCTGCATTGGAAATAAAATAAATAAATAAATAAAATTGGAAACTTGAGTATACAGGGTTTTTAACTACTTTATGTTTCAGCTTCCTCCATTAATTTCTTCAAAACAAAAAATGGCTTTGTAGATAACAGAGTGAACATTGGTAGATAACTGAATTGTGGTTCCAGGGACCGCGCGACTGTCTGTCTAACAATCTGGAGTTTGAAGCGGTTTTCTCCGAATGTGACGTGGATACGCTTCAGAACCTCTTAAAAAGTCTCTGCAAGAGGCATGCCTCTCTTCACAGCGGACAGATCCTGTTTGCGTCTTCAATGACAAAACAACAATAAAACAAACAATGGCACTTAACTTTAGGACTACGGAGTGCTACGCTTGCATCTTCTGAGAGCAGAAAGAGAATGTTTTAATACAATCTTAAATCTTGGAACATAGTTATCGAATTTAAACCCTCTCCTCCGTGAAATCATGTTTAACCTCTCCCCTTCCTTCATTGCAAAATACTCGAAGAGGAAGATTCCACTCTTGCTTCAATATCAATGGTCTTTTAAAAGCTCCCCAGTGGAAATAAAAGTTCGGAAACATAAAACAGCGTTGGGTGCAGCAGGGTGTATTTGCGCAATGGTGTCTTTGCGATAGTGGAAGCAAGCAGGTCAAGACAAGCATTCAAGATTAAAAGTAAAAGGTAATAACATTGTTCGAGTAAAATACGGTTTATTAAGCTCGGCTGTTAAAAATAAGTTTATTTATGCGTACACATTAAAAGTAAAGGGGACAGTACAAATTGGTCTTTAAAAGAGATTAATTTCGTAGTTTAAGATACTGTTGCATACGCAGCTCCCCGCTTTTAAAGATTATCTCTCATTAGAACTTTTTGGCATTTTGAGGTAAAATAAACTAAAAGTTTTAATATAAAATAAAACTAAAGTAGTGGTTGATAATATTTCGTAAAAAACATGATAGTTGGCAGGTATGTAAATGAGAAAAATGTAAAATCCTTCATTTAGTATTTCAGAAGTAATTAAGGTTCATAGTAGTATTTCAGAAGTAATTAAGGTTCATAGCAGTTTTTCTCAATAAACGAGAGTTTTAAATGGGTTGTAATTTTTTTCTTCAGTTCCATTTTCCTTAACTTTAATATTTTAAATTTACTACGGCTGTTTTTTAGCACTAGGTGCTATTTCGTTCAGTCTCAGGTTTTTGTCGACATGATTTGTAGCTTATTTTGTAGGCTTGATTGCGTAGACAGGTTTTGTAGACATGAACTGTCACGGAGAAGATCTTTTGAATTGTGTTTGCCAGATAATGCAGAGGTGGGGAGGGAGATTAAAATCTTGAGAGTTGCACGAGGTTTGCAATTTTTGATAACTTATCGCCAAGTTTGCGGCAAAAAGTAGCTTCAAAACCAAACTAAGCTCGGCGATATCTTACGAATTTGGCTAGAAACTAGGAAAGTATAGTTAAAGTATGCCTGTCGAAGACTGTAAAATAGTGTTAGTAGGCGATTTTAATGTGGATTTAAAATCTAAATATGTGTTTAATAGAACAAGAAAGACAAACATGGCACGCTCATTGATTATGATGCCCATTCCAAACAGCATTTAAAATAGTGAAGTATAGTTGAAATATGTTGTTTCAAATCGCCACATGTTGTTTCAAATCGCCATTCTAAATTAAGGTTGCCACCTAAATACAAAAAATTATCGTGGTAACAGCATATGTTTAATTATCGCCACCTTGGCGGGAGTCGGAGCGTTAAAGTAGAAATCAACCCGAGAATGTCACGGCACACTCAAGGATTATGATGCACATTCCAAATAGTATTTAAAACGGTGAGGTACACTTGGAATATGCTCGGCGGAAATTGCAAAACAGTCTTAGCAGGCGATTTTAAGATAGATTTCGATTACAAAGGTGTGTATTATGAAACAAGGGAGAAAAATATGGCACGCTCATGAATAATGATACACGTTCCAACTTATTGGAATAAGGGAAGAAAATAGGGAAGACGCATGGATTTTGATACGTTTTTAATATATAGCACTTTAGCGCGTATTTAAAATCTGAAAATGTATCAGATTTTCTTACTTTTTTTGAGATTCCTTCAATTATTTCTCATTCATTTAAAACTGAATGAATGTCAGGGATCTCCACTCAAATATGTAGATCTTTTATTATAAATAAAATTAAATGAAGTTTTCCGTTTTAACTCACAATATCTCCCAGTACAGTTTGTAACATATTAAATGTATCTGTTTATCGGCACTCACTTTTTTGGCAAAATACATTTATAAATAGAAATAAAATAATGTAGCATAAAATAATGATAAACTGATTGCTAAACCTGAACTCATGATGCATACTTTATTTATTTTTCATAAGTTTTCAAAAGATTAGCTTGAAAGCTTTTTAAAATTTTACTAACCAACAGATCAATAAAACAAGGAATCGCATCTTCGTTAAATTCGCTTCATAGTGTGCCAAGTATTAAGGAATATAACTAAATACTTTTTGTAAACCGTAAATTCTGTACTGAATACTTTTTAAAAATACCTGCTAACCCAAATTTTTAACTCAAAATCAAAAATTTTGCTTTATATTATAAACGTTTAACTACAAGCTCTTAATACATTAGCACAAGTACACGCGTGGTATATTCAGTACACGTGGTATATTCCGTACAAAGAAACAAACAGAAAGAAGTTGAAAGAGAACAAATATTTACGCTAAAAGAATTAACAATAACGTCTAACAAATATTCCTTGAATAAAAGCAAAATACAGTGTAATACTTAAAATAAAAATGGATATCAGGTCAGTTAATGGTGCATTTATGCCAGTGCTATAGTTAAAGTTTACAGAAATTACGTCACAAGACCGTTAATTATATTCGTTATTTGGCACTACATAGCTGCCAACTTGTACAATTTTTCCGTACAATTAACCACCACTATTTTCCTACAGTAAATCTTATATGAAAATAAATGTAATTGTGTTACGTATGAAGCAAACATGTAGGAAATAGTTGTGAGTAATTGTACGGAAAAATCGTACAAGTTGGCAGCTTGGCACCTACGTTTTAACACACATTTATTGCAAGTCTGTTGTGACATTAGTCTACAACGGTGCTTGATCAGATTGTACGCATGCAACAACTCATGGTTAAAAATTGTTTATTTGTATTCAAATAAATAACTGTTATTTTATTATGGTGGTGATTGAAGTAAAATTGTTGTCGTTTAACTATTAAATTTATTCTAAATTCAAGGCCTCATGGTAGCAGATATCCAGATAATTTCGAGAAGCTTTCACAAATGAGCTTTTTTACTACATTACATAGCAATTGCTTGAAGTTAAAATTCGGAGAACGAGTGGATTTTCAGACTTTTAAAGTGGCTCGTCTGCGCCCTATCACACACACGTATTTGTGCGAATTTGCAAGTAAATCGGTTCAATGGTGTAAGTTTTATTACATTTTCTATGTAAAAGTTTTTCATAAATCGCAGAAATTACGAACATTTGATTATGATGTAATTTCCACACACCCCCATTAGAGTAATTTCCTGAAATAAATAGAAACAAAAGAACAAAAAAAAATGCTTAAAGTCATGGGAAAGGTACATTTTCGGTTTTTGATATAGCGCAGGTTGTTTCTGGAATTTTTAAAAGGTAGTTATGAAAGTTTTCAAGCCGATCAAACAGTGTGATTTTTATTACATTTTTCGAGCTTAACATTTTGATTTCTTTGCAGTTCCATTTGAAGTGATTCTAACTGAAAGCTTTCCAGAGTGAGTCTGTGATCTGCTTAACTACATATTAGGATTTTTACTATTTATATCAAATGGCATGATTTTAAATGATTACTAAACTTAATATGCACAATAGTAATGTACTTTCAGTTAAATCACAGTGTTAACATAAAAAATAATATTAATGTTACTTTTTAGTAATGTCATCGGTAAGTCGTTATGTCATCAGTTTAATGTAATTAAAAACGTCATTTTTTCGTATGTAAATATTTTGACCAACTAAAACTACTGAAGATAGTAATACAAATATTCGCACGCATAAGAGTTTTTTAACAAGGATGCTAGATTGGAGAGCATGTTCCTTTATTCTTAGCTTATGAGGGATTTAGGCCCAAAAAGTTCTTTTCATATAATCCGTGATATCTCAAAGAAAATAGACCACTATAAAATTCTTGCTGTAAAATACAACACTTACGAATACCTAAAAAATAGTTTCAGATTATATCCAATAGAATCATCCCTTTAAGAAGATGGACGTGAAGAAAGGGGGTGGCCAGTCATTTTTCTTAAACAATTTTTTTTAATTATCGCTTTAAAATTTAACAAATATGAGTCAAATGCTTAGACACAGCTTGTCTGTAATTCAATACTTGTTGAAAGTTTATTTATTTAAACTTTATGTGAAAAAGGGACATTACTTTTCGGTTCACCTAATAATAAAATTATGAATCTATCTGTCTATCATCTCTCAATATGTGCTACTAACGGCAAATAAAATGTTTTAATGCATACTCAGCGTTAATCCCTGAAAAACGTTTTTTATTAATCACTGCCTTGAACTATTTTTTATTTATTTTAAACTTAGTATTCACGGATATTGACAATGGATTAAAGAACCTCACTGCAAAGAATTTAATCTTTTTTTATCACCTGGATCACATAAATTGCTCCGATAGTTTTATACCCCCTTTACAATGCTGGTGGATAAAAATTTCTATAAAATACAAACACTTAAGAAAAAACGAAAGAACACATACGTTTTTTAGAATAGTTTTCTGAAAAATTTCGAACAAAATTGAAAAGTGTCTACTTTACTACTTTACGACCTGCATCATCTATCGATTGTCCGCGATCTGATTGCTTATTATGCTACAAGGTGAATGTAGGATGTTATTGTTTATTGTAGAATTTGTGTATCTTTTTTAAATACCAACACGATCGGAAAGTGTTTATGATTTCGGTTTGTCTGTCTGCCCGCCCTTCCGTGCTCAACTACAGTAAATATCTATCGATTATTACGAAATTTATATGTTATTCCGATAGTGCTCTACTGTGTCTCCTATTGAAGATGCTGTAAGTACCACTTATAGTTCTGTTACAAGACCAATCAAATGAACTCTAATGCAGTACACTTTGAAACCTTCCAAATTTCTTCAGGGGATTTTCCACCACTAATTTTTAGCTATCAATTTATTCTTAATAAAACGCCATAATTGTTAGTTTACTGAGAGCAGTGTAGAAATTGTTGTAAATAATCCCCCGAAAGAACCGGGAAAGCTGGTAGCTATGCAACTGTGTGGGTAATCATTTTTCATAGAGCCACCCGAGTTTAGAACAGAAATGATAATATTAATGATGCCAAATTTAATGTTAAATTTCATCCTCATTGATAATATTACTCAAGGATGGTCGACATATTATACAGCTATAACCAGAAATTAAGCAACAAAATGAGGTGCTTTTCATTAAAGTTTATGTTTTTACTAATTAAAGTTTGAGGATATTTCAATATAAAAAATCTGGAGTGACTCCACTCGACTTTCCGAACACTTACGATTAAGATCATTACCAAGCATTTAAATAAATTTTAATCGATAAATAATTCAAACATATATACCAAATTGAAGCTCGATCGAATGTACAGTTTAAACGCTAGCGCACTTTCAAGAATTTCTCCCCATAGGCCATAATGTAAAAGAAATCTTTGTCGTAGCCCTGTAGAAAAACTGTAAGTCCTATACACATCAAAATCAATACCGGTCTTGCGAAGGTGGTTTATAACATGTATACCCAATTTGAGCTCAATCGAATGTACCGTTTAAACGCCAGCGCACTTTCAAGAATTTCTCCCCATAGGCCATAATGTAAAAGAAATCTTTATTTTATCCCTGTAGAAAAACTGTAAGTCCTATACACATCAAAATCAATACCGGTCTTGCGAAGGTGGTTTATAACATGTATACCCAATTTGAGTTCAATCGAATGTACCGTTTAAACGCCAGCGCACTTTCAAGAATTTCTCCCCATAGGCCATAATGTAAAAGAAATCTTTATTTTATCCCTGTAGAAAAACTGTAAGTCCTATGCACATCAAAATCAATACAGGTCTTGCGACGGTGGTTTATAACATGTATACCCAATTTGAGCTCAATCGAATGTACCGTTTAAACGCTAGCGCACTTTCCAGAATTTTCCTCCATAGGCCATAATGTAAAAGAAATCTTTGTCGTAGCCCTGTGGAAAAACTGTAAGTCCTATACACACCAAAATGAATACCGGTCTTGCGACGGTGGTTTATAACATATATACCCAATTTGAGCTCAATCGCATGTCCTGTTCAGGAGCTATCGTGTTCACTCACATACACACATACACACACACACACATACACACACACACACATACACACATACATACATACATCTCTTAAAAATAGCATAAATGAAGTCAGAAGACCTCAAAACGTGTAAATACACCAAAATCTCGCTTTCGAATTTTTTCATGATTACAATACTTTCCTTACATGGTACATGTTCGGAAAGTAAAAATGGGTATGACTTATTTAATTGTTTTATATTTATTTTTAATTTTATAGAATTAGAAAGCAATAATTTTCTTAGCTTTTGAAATTTACAAACAAAAGAAAATATTCCTCTTTATGATTTACGTTAATGACAAGTAACCATAATTGATCATCTAAAAATGAAAAGAAAAGAAAACTGATGCAAATAAACGAATTTCTCAAAATTCCTCACAGAACAAAGAGGGGCATAATTAAAATGAAGAAGTTCCATAAATTTCTTTAAAATGTCTTTTTCTTTCCGTGTCAACTAATATTTTTTACTATGCGGTTCATGACAGAATCATATTTAAAATAATAAAAAATTTATGTTTTCAGTCCATTAAACATTTTTCGTTGAACAAAATGACATGTTTATATGTTTTTACTTGCGAACGTTAAGCAACATCACATTTAATGCTTTTCTTTTTCCCTTCACATATAAATGTGCATTAATTGTAAAAGCGAAAAACTCATTTATTATTAATATATTACCCTTTTTTTAAAAACCAGAACTTAATTTTAGACACAGGCATCTTTTTACTTCTTTAAAGGAATTTGTGAGATGCAGAAAGAGGTATAATTTGATTTTTCAAAAATAAAGCTATCTAGAAACGGTTTGATTGTGATATACGACAGATAAAAATGCATTTATTTGGTGTCAAATAGAGCATAACTTTTTATATTCATATTTTCTTTAATGATAAATATGTTTTGCATGCGTTTAAGGAAAAATATTATTTTTTATTCTTCCGAATTGTTATTAGGAGAAATTATATTTTCATGTCAAGTATGATGCAGGGTGTTTCTAAAAATTCTGTACAAAATTTTAGGGATGATAGTTCACATCAGAAGGATTAAGAATTGCATTGGAAACCTTGACTGCGAACGTCATTTTAACCCTTTAAAGCCGGGTGTTTTGGTTATTTTTAAACAAATGTGGGCGTGGCTTATGTTTATGCGTGGTATGTTAAATTTTTAACAAAGTTTTTTGTGTGTTAATGGTTATATTAATGGTACAAAGTATAATAATGCTGCTTCTAATCCATCTATTTAGCGTACTGATTGTATAATAAGAATATTATGCACTAAACTATAAAATAAGTGAAGAAAATGGAGTTATTATACCAATAATTAAAATTTACTTCAAAGGGCTTCTTAAAAAATATTACTCGTCAGAATTACTCGCAATTAAATCTGAATACGGGATTTGTTTGATGAATAAAATGACTATATGTTTATATCGTTTATGAGTACACGCCACTTTATTTGTCACAACATGCCAGTTGCATAGCTGCCAACTCTCCTGATTTTTCATTAAAACTTCTGAAGCTTTACCCCAAGTGATATTTGGACTTATTTTAATAATAAATTGCTAAGTAAAGTTTAGTGGTGGGAAATCTCCCGAAAAAAGCAGAAGACTTGATAGCTATGTAGTTGTAAGGGTGAAAAGCACACCCCGCATTTCACTAGTTACAAAAAAAAGAGGTGCATGCACTTCTGGTTATCCTGTACGAAAGAGTTTGTGAGTCTGGCTTTGCTTATGAAGCTGCTTGATAAGCTCTGGTTAACTGTGCTTCAGATCATCGGAGGAAATTCCAGACCATAAAGATTTGATACAGTAGACAGCACATCCGACAACCCGGCGTGTCCAAAAGATTACTATCTCCTCAATCAAACAGCCACAGGCCCTAGCATGGCCGAGTGGGTAAGACACTGAGCATTGTAGACGGTTGAAGTGTGAAAGTCCCGAATTTGGCTTACCACGTGGCTGCCGATCTAACGGTCTGGAATTTTGGTTGGTTTTTCTCCAAATATAACGTGAAACTTTAGAACTCCTTAAAAAGTCCTCTGAATAAGGTACCCAGGTAGCACAGAGATATTGCCCAATATCAAAATTACAATATTGGGCAATATTAAATGGACCCCCCCTAAATGATATTCCTGAATATTATTTTTTGACATTCAGAGATATCAGTTTCCAACATTTCTGAATATTTTTTTTCAGATATCCAGGAATATCTTTTTCTGATATTCGTAAATATTATCTTTTGACATTGAGCAATATTGGTTTCCAGCATTTCTGAATATTGTTTTCAGATATCCAGGAATATCTTTTTCTGATATTCCTAAATATTATTTTTTGACATTGAGAAATATTGGTTTCCAACATTTCTGAATATTGTTTTCATGTTTCTCCCATCAGGGAAAATATCGATTGTAAAAGAAATTGGGGGGAGGGGGGACTTGACTAATTAATATTTCACATGTAGAACTTTTTTTTTGTTTGAAATTATAACTCAAAAGAGAATTTTTTAATGCTTTAAAATGAAATGAAAAATTTTCTGTAGTTACTAGAGAAAATTTTTCATTACATATTAAAGCATTAAAAAATTCTCTTTTGAGTTATAATTTCAAACAAAAAAAAAGTTCTACATGTGAAATATTAATTAGTCAAGTCCCCCCCCCCCTCAATTTCAACAAAACTGTAATTGTGATTATGATTGTCAGTGTTATCCGAGGCATGTTTGATTCTGACCACCTTGGACAATCAGGGTTCTACTGTAACTTGATCGAAAAGCAAATATTATTGGTTGTAAACAACAGAAGAAGAAAATATTAAAATAAATAAATTTTGATTTGAAATAAATGGATTAAAATCTTTTTTGGGCTATATTTTAAGATTTTCATTAAATTGGAAATGCTATTAAAATTGAGTAATGCTTAAAATTGCACAATTGTGAATTTTAAAAACTAATTTAAGTTTTAATTCATGCAAAACAAAATGCGCTTTAAACAGCTTACTGGAAAAGGATTAACACTGGTAAAAAATTAGTACTGTACATTTTTAATATTTTAAATATCCCTAATTATAAACACACTTCAAATTAAGTTTTCTTTCCAAAAAATTACATGAAACAGACTTTCATATTTTATTTTTAAAAACAAAATTATCTTTATAAGTTTTTAGTATAATTATCCACAATATCAAATGTTAAGGAACAATCTGAAACACGAATCTTTTTTTATTCTAATCAGATGCTTAAGCTAAACTTCGACCAAACATATTTGCCAAAACCTCCTTGTCCTTCTCCTTAAACTTCAAAGCAGCAGCAGCTACAAAAGAAAGAAAAAAGAAAGCTTTTCAGACATGTAATTGCTACACGATAAAATTAGCTAAAATATTTTAACCACATGGTTTGCTTAAAGGTTTAAATTATCAGAATGAAATTAGTAAGTTTCCCCCATCAAAATCAGGAAATTTTCATTTTTAAATTAATAATTAGCGGAAGAATCAGATTTGACTTTTTCTTACTCTCTTTTACTCTTAAAATAATTGACAGTAGGAAAAAAATAAAATTGATGAATATTTTAAACCATTGATATTGGAAAAACTATTAATTAAAAAATACATTACTATTTCAAAACATATCAAAATGGTATAGTATGCTGTTTTATACTAGTTTTTTAATTATTTAATGAAACAATACTAACTAGCAAGTTTGATCCCCAGATCCAATAATTTTTAATTAGATTGGGTTTTAGTTTGAGTTAAGTATTATTAGTGGCACCAGGGGCGTAGCCAGAAATTTTTCATGGGGGGGGGTTACGACTACTACAACTCACATATATGTATACGTGTAAAATTTCTCATGGGGGGGATGACCCCCCTACCTTCCCCCCCTTGGCTACGCTCCTGAGTGGCACCCAAAATTTGCTTAGACTTGGTAGAGTAAAAAAAAAAGTAATAACAGATAACAGACTGTTAGTGATAAATTTTAGGGTACTTACGTATTATCCCGGCAGTCTGCCAAGACGAGCAATTTTTTTGCCAAGAGAAATGCTGGACATATGAAATTATTAATGGTTTTGAATACGATTGGGGCAACAGTTTGGCAACTCGTTTGACGGAAAAATAGTTTGGCTGGAATGACCACCGGGATAATACGTAAGTACCAATTTTAGGTTGGCCATGGAAGGTAAATTTCCATAAAATTGTTTTTATAGGGAAATCTAGAATTTAAATATAAACAAATGACACTTTTATGGCATAACAGTGACTATTCATCACAAATGAATTCTCATCCCTAATGAATAAGCATATTGATTACTTTAGGAGTTAATTACCTTAATGTTATGAGTTTTTTTTTTTTCCTGATTACTGTTTTAAATTTAAATCAGTTAGTAATAGCACAGGTTAATGCAATGTGTCATGATTTAAGAAAAACTGAAAAGCAACAAAATTCAAATTTAACATCTGAGTGTTTTCTCTTACATTAAAACTAATTTCATTGGGATATTGTTTTTTTTTGTGTGTGATTGTGGAATGCTACGTTAGGACTATCTGCCAAGGATGGGGGTGCCTTGGTAGGGGGACTTTATACGGGTTTCTAACGCTTATTCACATGTGATACTAGTAACAACTTGAATCAATTTAGTACTGTGGTACTATACTATATCTTTCATTCCTGATATAAAAATTTGTATTTGTTTACTAATTGGGGAATACTTAAATTTGTTTACTATTCGGTTGTCGAATATTTAAGTATTTGGCCGAACCGTAACGGTATACAATCGAATAGGTATACTGCCAGTATACCGAATATTCGGTGCATCCCTACATTGTACATTACCATACATAAAGAATTTGTTGATAGCTTCATTACAAAATGAGTAACACATGGTATACTCTTACTAAAATTAACACTTACATTATTGGGTCTTTCGGAAACCTATGATATTGGCGTTCAGGTTCTTTCACTCTAGCTGTGTCATAAAGGACACACGTAACATGGGAGGACTTCTTTTTTCTGTAGAAAGAAAAACTAATTAAAAAGGGGGTGAAGTCAAAACAAAAAGTTTTACAAATAACTTATCCGCAATGTCTGTAACTAAGGGTAGAATCTTGTGTTTTGTTTTCTTTTTGTACTGCCCCTGAATCTCTGAAATTATTTTGGTCGCCCCCAAGTACAGTTTGTTGCCCATGCAACTTTTGCTATACAATTTTTTTTTTTAAATTGCGGCCGTTACTATGAAAAATGGATTTTTGACTACGTATGATTTGACTATGATGGCAGAATTCTCTTGACGGTGATCGGCTGCTTGTAAACAAATAGGAAACCAGCACACTGAACATAAAACAATAGTAGTTTCTTTCTTTCTACTCTTTTTGATAATTACCATGAAAGAAAATTCTTTTCTTTTTGGTTGCCCTAAGGGCAACTGAATTCTTTGTTTTACTTGCCTGTTTAAAAATCTGACTGCCCTGGGTAAGCAGACAACCACAACTTTCGAGCGCTGTCTGTAACTGAGTTCGAATAATTTTAGATAATGCAATTCTCTGTTAATAGTGTCCACAAGGCTGCTTTTAATTACAGCAAAACTACAAAGGTTATCTGCGTAATGGGGGGATCAGGGGTGGCAAATAGGGGGTGCAGTTGCACAACCAAATGAAAAACTGAAATGCAACCCCTGGGGGGGGGGGAGAATGCCTTTGGACCGAGAAGGAATATTCACATTACAACAACTGAAGAAAACCACGGGAAAAATAACCATATTTCATTATATGATAGATCATCATTTCTCATCTCTCCTATACAGTCGAACTCTTATAGCAAACCCAGTATATAACGAACTAAGGCACGTATCCAGACTGGTGGTTAAGGCAACTGTAAGCCAGCCCCCCCCCCGAATATCTGACTGTTTACTTAGCTTACAGACGAAACTTAGGTTACAATTTGATACACAGTCCTCAACAAAATAAAATCTTAGGTATGGCACGCCATATCAAAATATCTCGTGACCAACTTTTCTAAAATTATAAATTTGATAATCAAGATACAAGATATGTGTTACAAATTTCATTAACTAAAATTTGCTGTGGGTCATGATTGGGCTCCAGCAGAAAAAAAATTGAGATTTTTATAGTAGTAAAAGTTATGCAAGGGAAACGAATGATGCAGGGTTGGCTAGTTTTTGACAGTTTTAACCATGGTTTAAACCATCATGTCAAAAACTGTCAAAAGCCTCAAATATTGAGTGGAAAGAATAAACAATACTTTTAAGTGTTTTACTTTATTGCAAAATAGCTTGTACTTCAATATCTGTAATGAATTAATCAATTAATATTTAGAAAAATAAAGCACTATAATCAGTGAAAAATGCTTACTTTGTTTACATCTATCAGGTTTATTTATTTTTAAGAAGTAAGACCATTATGTACTTTGTAAAGATGTGCTTACTCATAGCATCCAAGTCCCAAAATTTTTTACTAATTCTATTTTGAATGGAAAACTTTAGTATACTGATAGTTAAAACGATCTGATCTTTTATCTCTTTAGTCTAAATGAGTGAAATTGCTATGCTATTGGCTATTCCTTAAAGCCTTTTCAATTTAGATATTTAGATTAAACCAAAAATAAACTTGATGTTTCTTCTAGGAAATGTTTACCCATACTTTAGTTTGAAATTTTTGAAAAACTGCAGAATATTATTCATTAATTACATATATCAGTGGCGTAGCCAAGGGGGATAGGGGAGTCACAACCCCCTCCAATGAGGAATATTTTTTGTCATACAAGAAGTATATTCTTCACTCCCGTATCACACACACACGTATACATATATGTGAGTTGCAGTAGTTGTAACCACACACACACATGATAAATTTCTGGCTGTGCCACTGATATATACAATTTTTATATATAATATTGTATACGTTAAATTTATAAATTTGTATTATATAAATGGTATTAAACTAATTATTCTTAGTGAGCACAACTTATGTGCTAGTATAATTATTATATTTTAATATAATTAATTTTAATTAGGCATTTAGTTTAATGCAATATACTGCATAATTAGTTTGCATATTGTTCTCTTTCTTTTATGGATTAGTTTTTGACGGTTTAAACCAGATTTTGATGCTTGTCATGTCGAAAACCAGTTTTTGAAGTCAAAAACCCAACCCTGAAATGATGGTATATCACATGCAAAATGAAACTCAAAGTACGCTGCGAACTAACTACTAGACTAACCACTAAACAATAAAAAAAATAACAATTTGTATTTCCTCCAATTTTCTTAGCTACTTAATATTGAATGTAATTCTTGTGTTTCTTCACATTAATTTTAAACACATGAAGTTGAGCTTTAAACGTTTCAAAAGCTCTATACTCGCCCCCCCCCCCCAAAAAAAAAATTAGAAATATGTTCCGAGACTAAATTAAAACTTCTGATATAAACTGCGATGAAGATAAACTTCTTTGCTTCTAAGAAGCTGAAATCACCCCCCCCCCAAAGCTTCGATATTATATTTTTAGTGTGCACTATATCAAAAATAACTCAGTATTTTTTGTGCACTATAACAATCACAATAAAAATGTACAAGAATATTTCACATAATGGCCGCAACGGCAAATATATTTACGTTCTCTTTCAAAATATCGCTAACATAGAAAGTGCAGACAAAAACACCTTTCACGAAATATTTACACAATTGTAGAAAAAAAAATACTGATTTGATGTGCAGCATATTCTTTGTTGCATCGTCATATAAACAAACAATACATAAATCAATATATAAAAAAAACACTGTAAATGACAGTTAAATAACATAAAAGATGTACTTACATTTTAGAAGATAATTCTATATCCTTTGCCATGACGATCAGTAATGTATCCTGAAATAAGTTCAATGGCGGCCTCCGACTTCCCACGTTGTTGATGTTTGGGAATTCCTGTTCCTCCCGCACGCCAAGAATAACGATTAGTACGCATGCGCGAGTTGAATGTTGTAAACATAATATCATTTCTGTGATATTCCCAGATATTCACCAATGTTGTAAACAGAATATCATTTCTGCGATATTCCCTGATATTCACCAATGTTGTAAACAGAATATCATTTCTGCGATATTCCCTGATATTCACCAATGTTTAAAATAGTACATTGAAATGAGTATATCGCTAAAAAATTGGACTAAATGAAAAAAAACAAACATTAGGATGTTATTTCTGAATGATAAGGTTATAAAATAATTGAAGAAATTCTCTTAAATGTTTTTAAAAAGGATTACTTTTAATTAATATCTGCCAATATCGGCAGATGTCGTAAATTCAATGTATGACATTCAGAGACTTTCAAAATATTGCCCGATATCGGTGGACATTCGTCAATATCTTTGTGCTACCTGGGTACTTCATTCCCCGTAGGCAGTTGACCCTCCCGAAGGTTTGTCATAACATAAAGTAAACAAAGAACAAACTCATAGAGTCAAGTGGTACATCCTTGCTCTACATATGTTTGCCATAGAATACGCTTTATTCCTTATTAGATGTGTATGATCAAAAATTACAGCTCTTATTTTTCCTCCTTAATCTCTTATATGCTAGTGTTCCCAATTGTAAACGTCAAATTAAAAATTTATTGTAAAATGAAATTTTATCAATTTTGACTTGAAAAAAATAAGCAGATATACAGTTAAAAGATGACTTGATTTTTTTTAAATAGAGGGTGTATTTCTATCATTAATGGGAAACTGGCCAAAAAAACCATAAATATATCCTTTTTGAGAAATGTTTACAGAGCTATCTTCATACGCTCTCCTCCCTTCAAACTTAATTCATGTCTTTACTTAAACTTAAAAATAAATCTTTAATTCTTAATATTACACGTATTATTTAAGCTGCCCTTCACTATGTAATCCCTTTTTGAAACCAATGTAAAATTATAGTCAGAAATCGTCCATGCTTCCAATTGGGAACACAGTGAAATTGCATGTGCGTACGCATATACCAGCGTTTAGTGGAAATTTGTATTTTCATATTTCACATGAAATGAACTGAGAATGTTGTTATTTCCTATTTAGTTATAATCAAACAATAGTAACATACGTCCATCCATTAGATGCGCATGATCAAAAATTACAGCTCTTATTTTCCCTCCTTAATCTCTTACATGCTAGTGTTCCCAATTGACACACCTTGCTTCTACTTCGTCATCAGAAACGTCTGTCACATACGTATCATTCGTATCTACCACATCTTTTTCTGCCTTATAGCTATCATCATCACTACTGTAACTGTCACATTCCATCTTAATAATATAATAAGCACGATAAAGAACTTTCACGTAATACAAAACATATTGGAAACAAAGGAAACGAAATACTCTACCTCACAAGGTCGCGTAATACCTACGTTTGACTGGCCACACCTCCTCACGTGATCCAAGTCATGTGGTGAAAAGTGAGTGCTGACAGGTCTAACATAACCAGATGTCTCTTCGGAGAAGGCAGAACCTTACCAGAAAATGAAAATCGACTGCCTAGATACAAATAAAACAAGATGTACGCACAGTACGTCTGGTGGTCGTCTACAATAAAATCAGGACGCATGCATTGCACGTCACGGATGTCAAAGGGTTAAATGACTAACATTCTTTGACTACCGCACTGACAAAATGTGCAAAAAACTAATTTAGACTATACCTAAATCTGAATGCTGTCTGTAAGAGGTTTTAATAATGCCAGAAGAGCAATAAGTCTCCATCTGGCTACTCCAGTCAAATAGTCACGTGGTACATTCTTGTTACTGTACTGCATATTTGTGCTGCAAACAATAGAATGCTATAGCTGCCAATAATACAGAATATAATTTACCACTATTTGCATTTGCAAACTGTTGATAATTTCTAAAAGATATTGACAGTTACCAGCCCCAGCCGTTTAGCAACGTTCGGCTGGCACGCATTTGCTTTATTTTAATTCAAATGCTCCTGTTTAAGAAAAGTTATTAGTTATACTCCGGAATAGCTAGCAGCTATGCTATAAGGGTTAGAGAACTCTTTGGGAACCCTGCTTGAGGCACTGGTCCCAACAGCTGATTTGTGGCAAGATGTCACCAATTCTTGCTCATCCAACTCTTAGTTTTCTATGGAGCATCTGTAGCTGGCACCAGTATTTCCGTTTTTGCGTATCACTCGCCAAATGAGACGATAAAGCACAAGTCTAGCCTCTCTGCGCGTTTCCTTGCCACACTGTTCATCCTTGTTTCACATTGACAGATTTTGGCAGAGCCTGATTATGACCAACAGGCGCCCCAGGCATTGATGAATTTGCCCCCCCCACCATCTGTGAAATTTGTTTCATTTTTCATAAAATTTTGATATAAAAAAGAATATTTCAGAACAACATTTGATATTGGGGGCCCTTTCGAGCCATGGGCAAAGCCTCGATTTGCCCATGCAATAATAAGGCTCTGGAATTTGGATACAAAAATGCGCTCTCTAGTATATTTCTACTCTCTGGAGCTACCACTACTTCTTGATTCGATTCATGCTCATATGCGTCCAATAATGAATTGGAAAATTGCATTACTTAGTTGTTTTAATTTTCATCATTTCGTAATTTTAATAAAATTACATTAGAAATGTAAAATTCAAAACTACTGTCTGCCTGCGTTTCGCGTCGAAAGTTGGCAAGCTGCAAGTAAAGGTGAATCCAAAAGGTGACATCGCACGTGCTTTGCCCTGTTCATTGTATTCTTATAGTTCATTTAAATTCATAATATCCTTCTGAATTTTGGGGTTGCATTTTGTAAACATGGCATTCTTAAGGAATACAATGGCTGGAACATCCAAGAATAAATCGTTACGAAATAGTTCTGTAAGCGCACATCTGACTGGCTGCCCTAAGCAACTAATAGAGGTGTCCGTTTCCACCTCTAAACCGGATGTTCATGTTTTTATCTAATAGGCAGTCAAATAAAGTAAACAAAAAACTTTGTAAAAAACACACATAAGAAGTTATAGGTAAGAGGAACAAAGTTTTTTATTTACTTTATTGTTTAACACCAGTATTTTGAGTGTTTTTTCCGAGGCAGTCAAATAGTACTGAGTCAGAGTTTTTCTTAAATCAATAAATTCTACAACACTATGTACTAAGAATATTATTTGCAGCATCTAATCTATTTATTGTCTCTTGAGTAAAAAAAATTAAGAAGCAAATTAGAAGTACCTAATTTTCAAGAAACTATGCATAAATATATTTAGCCAAATCTATTAATTATCTGATGTGACTAAATATGAATTTCATGTATTACAGATAATAGATACAATTATTATATTTGATTCCGAAATATATTTCTTTTGCTTTTCTAGAAAATAGAAACGTTTTCCAAATTCCCTTATTCATGCATATTCATTGTTATAAGTTACTTGTGAAGTTCAAACGTGAAAGTGGGCGTTCTACGGGATTTCAAACTAAAATGATGAATTTTCTTAACTAACAAGAGGACATTAACCATCGATCTCCGTTTATACATTTTTAACAACCATGCTTCAGAAGCATTTATTCGATAATAATTGTTCTAAAAATACAAATTAAATTAAAACATTAACCCTTAAATGCCTGAAATTTTAAAAACAAATTTTAAAATGTTTTTTGGCTTTCATTTAAGTAAATCACGAGAAAAATACTCTGAAAAATCATACTTCGCTTCAGGTGTGGTTTACGGCTACAAAACAGTTTATTGCCAATCGGCAACACTGGGTTTTAGGTAAAAAAAAAAAGTTCCTTAATAAAATTTTGTAATATCAAACACACGAATTTTAAGCACTATGAAAAAGAATTTCCAAACAGTACTTCAAAAGTAATTAATTCTTAATAGTAACACAAAAATTTATTGCATAACATTGCAAAAATCAATGTGGAATTCAAAACAGTTTTCTTTATAATACTTGACAGTATGATTATCTACTACTTAGTTAAAGAATTGTATGGAAATATTTGAAACGGTTAGTATTTTTTTATCAAATCACAATTCAACACATTTTTCACATTTTATTACTGCACTAGCTGAAGTACCCGTCCTTGACGGGTTAGTGAATGCAAATTTCCAAAAAGCAAGAACTTCCGTCAGCATTGTAGGAGTACACAGAATGGATGTAGTATGTTGCCAAAGTAAAGAAAGCGAAGTTATAATTTTTATGTATTGTTAAAATATTACAGGTTAGAGAGTCACTAAGTAATATTTCATTCGCTTTAGTCGTAATTATGGGATGCGCGAACGAATTTTTACGCATATTGAAATAATTTTCGCAAAATCTCAAAATCTAATCAACATTTTTGAAAAATTGGAAGCCTAGAATTTAAGTTGAGTGACAACCTATCATGTCACCCAATTTCGTTTCATTCCCTGCAGTCTTTATTTCGTGAGGCTTGAACAAAATTTCAGCATTCTAAAACGATTTTTGCAGAATCTCAAAATGTAATCAAAATATTTTAAAAATTCAACGCCTATAAATTAAGATTAGCAACTACCTATCATATCACTCAATTTCGTATCATTCGTATTAGTCGTTATTACGTGATGTTTGAGGAAATAGAAACGTATTTTGAGAGAATTTTCACAAAATCTCAAAATCTAATAAAAATGTTTAAAAAATTGGACACCTATAGTTTATGTTGAGCAACCATCTATCATGTGACCCAATTTCATATCATTCGCTTTAGTCGTTATTACGTAATGCGGGAACAAAGATTCACTCAGTTTTAAACGATTTTCACAAAATCTCGAAATCGGATCGATATTTTTTAATTAGATGCTTATAGTTTAAGGTGAGTGGCCACCTATCATTTCACCAGATATCATTTTTTCACCTTTGCAGTTATTACGTGATGTTCGAACACAAATTTACGCAGTTTGAAATGATTTTCGCAAAATCTCAAAATCTAATCAAGATTTTTTTTTAATTCGAAGCCTATGTTTTAAGTTGAGTGACCACCTATCATGACACCCAATTTCATATCATTCGCTTTAGTCGTAATTATGTGATGTGCGAACGAAATTTTACGCATATTGAAATGATTTTCGCAAAATCTCAAAATCTAATCAACATTTTTGAAAAATTCGAAGCCTAGAATTTAAGTTGAGTGACAACCTATCATGTCACCCAATTTCGTTTCATTCCCTGCAGTCTTTATTTCGTGAGGCTTGAACAAAATTTCAGCATTCTAAAACGACTTTTGCAGAATCTCAAAATGTAATCAAAATATTTTAAAAATTCAACGCCTGTAAATTAAGATTAGCAACTACCTATCATATCACTAAATTTCGTATCATTCGTATTTTCGTAACGTGATGTTTGAGGAAATAGAAACGTATTTTGAGAGAATTTTCACAAAATCTGAAAATCTAATAAAAATGTTTAAAAAATTGGACACCTATAGTTTATGTTGAGCAACCATCTATCATGTGACCCAATTTCATTTAAACAAAAAAAGCGTCACGGACAGAATGGCAGAACGACAGAAGGACAGAATGACAGACAGACAAACTTTTTTTTTGGGTCGCATCGGATTCCCGGGTGCTTGAAACCGATAGAAATCGCAAAATTTTTGAATTCCAAGAAATGTACAGACAAAAGTCTAATTTTATTTATATATCCTTTGCATTTTGGGAATTTGCGGATGCTAGTCTGCGAAAGATAATCTGGAATACAATAAAAGAAATATATATAAACTATAAAATATAAGGAGTTTCATTCAAATTTAAGTTAAATATATTCAGTCAATATTAGATATTCCTAATAATCAAAAACCAAAACTGCTCATTGTTCTCCAGGCTTAGTGCAACTTTTTGCTGATTGTAGCACATTTGGCAAGGCACATCAAAATCTGCTTTCAACAAATATTTTACTGTGGAATATCCACAAACAGTTATAAAAATGAGTTACATATTTTACTTTTCCAAATGAAAAAATTTACTTGATCACTGTAGAACAAAATAGGGTATATGCAAGCTTCCGAACAAAACAAAAAGTACATGCAGCTGCAATTGAAAAATTGCATCTACCTTTATTCTTAAACCGCACTAGTGCTGCAATCTATGCTTTGAATATTGATTTAATTGTATTTTCCGTTTGGCAACATTAGGCATCAGAGCTTCAATATTATTCAAATAGTACTGTAGAAGACCTCATTGGGTATGTTTCCGAAAGGTAACACACTTTTTACTTTTAAGGGTTATTCATAAATTAAAACTTTTTATACTGTTTGAATTTAAACAACCAGAATAAAATTCTATAAAAGTTAATAAAAAATTCCTTTTGTTGTTGCGTTAGAATGCAATTTAGATCTATCTATAAGGTGTTATCGAGTAAAGACTGTCTTGTGGCAGTAGTAGTGATGACAGAGTCAGTAGTATGTGAAAGTATTTCCATCGAAGTTTCGATCTTCTTCAGTAGCCGCCAAACTTCATACGCAAACAGGGACTGAAGACTGAAAAACGTCGAACAACAAACATTTTTTTTAGATGTATTAGTAGTCTATGGTGCCTCAGCTATTCTGAAGAAGCTTGTCATTAAATAGTGTGAAAAAAGATCTGATATTAAGTCGACTGTTTCCTGATGATTTATGAATTTTAAGAGACCAGTTTGACGTGCAATGCGGGTAATCTAGAAAAAAGAGGAAAGCAATGGATGACATCGGTATGAGGCTATTTCAGTCATATGTTGACGCGGGGAGGACAAAAGTTTGAACCAATCATATTGCAGGATGGAGCAGCAAGACGGCTTATGTTTTAAGTTGATTCATGGTCATTTATTGAGAAGAAATGACATCAGATCAATAATGGCCATTACTTGAGTGAAAAAATATGGCTGTAGCACTGAAAGCTGACAATCACTCTCGCGTGAACGTGTAGTGCTTGGCATTTAGACATGCCTGCGAGCACTAAAGTTTTGAGAAACATTCTGCAGTGGTACATATTTAATATCGCACTTGCAGGGGAATTGGTCCTCGATGCCCCGCCAATATAAAATTAATAAAACTTTATGTGGTGTCACATATAAAATTGTACTTATGAATAATTATGTATGGCCGAGTGGATATGACAGTGAACATTGTAGACGGCTAAAGTGTGAAAGTCTTGCGTTCGGGCCGGCCATGAGGCTGTCGATCTAGCAATCGGGAGTTTTGGTCGGTTTCCTCCAGATGTAATGTGAATACACGTTAGTATCCCTTGAATAGTCCTCCTTGAAGAGGCACACCCCACGTAAGCTTATACCCCTCTTGCAGTACTGCCCAGACACTCTAACTCTGGTTTCTTATGTTTTTCTTTCATCCGAATGGCAACTGCCTCTGTTTGCTTATTTCAGTTTCAGGCTTTCTGGGGATCTCCTGGCTGCGAGGGTTTGCGCACCTGTCGATGCCACCCTCCTGCGGGAAGTGAGATCTCGTACTGTGGTTAACAGTTTCCTCTTCTCCTGTTTTTGTATTTCATGTTGCGCTATTCTTGCAGGATTGCCCAAACAAGCTATCTCTGGTTTCTTATGTTTTTCTTTCATCCGAATGGCAACTGCCTCTGTTTGCTTATTTCAGTTTCAGGCTTTCTGAGGATCTCCTGGCTGCGAGGGTTTGCGCACCTGTCGATGCCAACCGACTGCCGGGAAGTGAAGTCTCGTACCGTGGTTAACAGTTTCCTCTTCTCCTGTTTTTGTATTTCATCTTGCGCGATTCTGTAATTGTTAATGACTATCTCTAAAATAATAATGCACATTGCCAAGGAAACAAAGAGGTGAAGCTCATATTTTTATCACATAACCGTATGTCGTATTTCTGACGAGAGTAAACTCTCACAAATACGACAAAAATCCAGTGTTTTCGATTGTTGCTGATCTTCTGCCCGTTAATCGCTTAAGTTTACGGTAGTAGGTTGATTGCCTAATTGCTTGTGTTTGTACAATAAACATAGCTACTAATTTTTATGGTACATAACTACTGTTGTAATACATAATTGTCTGCGTAATGCGAAATTTCCATTTCATACATGTGATGATGAAACAATTTAAAAGAAAAAAAAGAATTTGTTGTTTATAAAAGGTGGTTTTATATTCCGTAAAATTTGGCAGTTATGCATAAACTGTTAATTTTTTTCTCTGTGATTGTAAAAACAGGCATTGTATTGTCTGCTTTATTCGACGAGGATATAAAGCGGACTCTTGGAACCAAGCAAGCAAGTCCGAAAATTAATGTTTTATACTACACAACAACGACAACCTGGATGCTTGAACTTGATTGCAACTGACAGAGGGCGGTTCTTCTGTACGTGTTTTTGTTGAATGCTCTTGGGACTTGACAGTATGACAAATTGCACACATTCCTTTCTCGGACTGAAGTGGGCAACGCATAACTATGGACCATTTCTTGAACAAACAAGCTAGCTAGATACAAACGTACATAGATTGTGCAACGAATGACAAATATCATAACGAATAAAATATCGATAAATTTTGAATATACTATTTTTCCTTGAAAAATTATAAATTACTTCGTACATGTACTCGTCGAATCACACATCAAACGATTTTTTGAAACCTAACTCATGTTATGAAAGCTTAATGGCTACCTTATAGTTTCAATTGGTAAAAGAAGTAAGCAAATAATGACTAGAAGCATAAAACTAGACCAAATTTTCACCAATTTTTAATGCTGTATAATCAAAACAAAGCACTGAAAAAAAAGACTTTATAATAATAAATTGAAATATTAAACTTGCAAAATCATAAATTATTTCATAAGTACTGATATATATAAAAAAGTATCTTTCAATGTACTTCACTTGAAAATATAATTTATAAAAGATGAAAGATATCAATAAACATTTTTTAAAAAGATAATGTTTTTATATTTACTGTGAAATATTTAATCACAATCAAGAAAAGAACTAAGCAAGTAAATAATAAAAATTCTATATTCGTCCCCTTAAAAAGGTAAAATTTTATTTAAACATAGGAAGTATCAAACCAACCGTAATGTGTTTGAACGGCTATTGTTTAAGCTAATTATCTCAAGCTACCACACTGCTACCCCAGAGGCGCATTTTTTTACGGCGCATAACTATATTTTCATGTCAGATTTCAATCGTCTAAGTTTATATGCAGTTTCATTATTGAAATACGAATTATAATCAACCACATTTTGTAGGAAGGAACTTTCTTTTAAAACTTTTTAAATAACTTGAGCTAGGGCTATTCTCAGAAAAGAGTGGTTTGTTTTATTCCATTTTTGCACCCAGCTAAGGATGCGGTACAAAAATTGATAATTTAACTATTCTACTCTTCAACCTCAATTTAAGTGTACAAGCAAAACTAAGAAGTCAAGAAACTAAGCTATGCCTGAAACGTATCTTAAATATAAGAGGAAATGCATTATTAATAAAGAATTGTGATGAAACTTCACCTGAATGTCATATCCGCTACGACGGCTCAATATTATCCTCAACATTTGATCGATATACTGACTGCTCTCTAAATCTGGACCACTCCGAGGTAGAAAAAAATCAGTGGGGATTGTTAAAAATATTTCACTAGTAGTTTATAGTTGCGGTATCGACCACTTTATCGCGCAGATGAAGGTAAGTATGAGATTTCATTTGAAGTAGAAGTAAAAATTTTTTCTCCAGTGAAATGTGATTTATTATTATTTTTGCCGTTCTTTTACAGCGCTCTTCTTACATAGTACGTTGTCATTACATTTAAAAAATACTTTTAAAAACCATGTAATTGAATAAAAAGTGGTAAGTTTGTATTTGGGTGGAAATATAATAATATGCAAAAAAAATTATTGTTGAAAAATTTTAACCCAGGATTACGCGTTTCCCCATAGTATTTCAATATAAATAAAATAAAATTAATTTAATGTCGACGTGAGATTCAATATTAATTCATTTGAAAACTATGTGAAGTTCCCGGATAAACTGATTTAACTGCTTGGGTTTCTTGTACGACTATTAAAAATGTGACGACACCGACGTAAATTGACGTAAAAAATGTGACGTAAAATTGTGCGAGATTCATAAAAATTCCAATAAAATGTCCGTCTTATTCGCAGTTTTTTCGATTTTAAACAGATCCTCCAGATTACACAGTTTGATATTTATCCCGTGATTGAACCACCGAGGAGTTAAATAATTAACGCTAGCATTTCAGAGAAAAAAGAAGACAGTATTAGCATAAGTAATAGGCATATTTTTTGCAATAATATAGATTAGAGCACAATGCACCATGTTAATTCGTTGGGTGCTTTACAGCTAACGAGGGATGGACGCGAGACCATGCGAGACGAGAAATAGCCCAGGTCTCGTATCGTCTCGCACTTTCACATCAAAGTATCGTCTCGTGGTCTTGTCTCGCACCCTAAGGTATTGTCTTGTGGTCTTGTCTCTCACCTGGAGGTATCGACTCGCGGTCTCGCGAGACCGGTCTTGAATATTATCTGATGCCCAAAAAGCCTTTATTTTTACTTTAAGTAAATAATGTACAGTCGCCTCACGTTTATAGCGGTTTCGCATACTGTCGTTATATCAATGGCGGATCAAGAATATATATATATTTTTTTTTTGGGGGGGGAGGGGGTGCGGCGCAAAACTTAATACCACCAGAATTGCATGAAATATGCACTGTCAGGTAAGAAAGCCATTTTATCTAGTATAAATATATCTCTCTCGGAGGGAACGCGCGACCCCTGCGCCCTCCCCTTGGATGAGCCGTTGCTTCATATTTATTTCTGCGTACGAAGTATCATAATATAATTGCAATTAATGTAATCTCATTGAAATTACTTTTAACACGAACTAGGGATGGTTACGAGACGCAACCATCCCTAGACGTACTTGAGAATGAGACCGGATGGGCCATCGGGCCATATTAATTTTTAATTGGTTATATATTGCCTACAATTGCTGGAAGCACTGTTTGGATTACTTAATTCGTAAGGTTAGCTATATATATGTATATTCCAAAAAATTATTGTTTGCTTCGCTTCCCATCGTTGCAAAGACGCAAATGCGGTAGCTCTCCTTCTGTATTCATTGTTGTTTCCCAGCATAGGTCTTTGAATGCTCCAGCTGCAGGGGTAACTTCCTTAGTAAATATATTTTACCTACACTCTACCCAATAACCGTGGAAATAAGTTTCAATAATTCACTTAAATACTATTTAAAATTCAGAATTAATATTTAAAAGTATTCACCGTAAAGAAAAATTACAGACTAATTTGCAAAATGTATTTTTAATATAAGGATAATAATTTGCTTATGCCCATTTGAAAAGATAAGGTTATCCCTCTCTTTTACATGCTCGGTGGCATCTTCAGTTACTGATTTTTCAAACTCTTGAACCATCATCTCCTCGTGGGAGGGAAGGGATCAATTCAGCAAATTTGTTTTCGACTTGAGAAGTCAATTTTTCAGCCTGTTTCGGGGACTTGTTTTGTTTATTTTTACTTTTATTGTTGGAGTTCTGTGGGCATCCCCTGTAAGTAGCAACATGATTGCCATGACAGTTAGTGCACTTAGCATCTTGTTTTTTGTCCTTGACCGGACATCACGTGAATGTGTGGAATCCAGCATATTTGAGACATTTGGTGGTGAGTGTACAGGTGGCCGAGTGGTGTCCGTAACTGTAACAGTTATGGTGCTGTTTGCCCTTTTTGCACCTGTAGTTCACAGTTGTAATGTTTAGCCTACCATACTTGGTAATTCAGCGAATTTCTTCAATATTCACAGTTGGTCTGAGTGCAGCCAGTCAATAACCAGTGTTTTTGTAACTTCTTAGAGAGAAAAAAAAGTATCCGAATGTGATCCAATCAATTTCCTCCGAAAAATTCATCAATATCGGCAATAGGAGTAAAGGGAGGAATGCCTTTAATAACATATTCACAGCTTCCAACTCTTCCGGATTTTTTCGGAAAATTTTTCATTACTATCTTCGGACAGCTGCATTTTACAATAAATTTTTTGACTTATTTTAAACTCAAATTCGTAAGTAAAAATTGGTGGTGGAAAATCTTCCGGAAAAACCGGAAGAGTTGGCAAATATGTATATTGTTCAATCCGCAGGTCATCGGGTAGGCCGCAGGTTTTTTAGGTCATCAGGAAAGATGATCTTATGTTTGTCACCCGTAAGGGTAGAAGAAATCTCCTTTCCGACAATTTCAGAAATGGATTCAAGATCTTTGGCATAGTTGTTTTTCAACTGCAGTGGGAGCTTGTCAAGAAGCACCTCTACGGCTGACACTCTGGCTGGACAATAGCAGCAGTGAGTGTGTTTCTAATTAAAATCACACTTTTCACAGATAACCGGTTGTTTATATGTTGATGGCTTTGGCTACAAAATAATATTACGTTTAAAATTAAATTTAACTTTTAAATGTATATAATTATGCTTAAAACGTGTATAAATTCTTGAGTAATTTCTAAAGTGAGCATATAATACAGATGTCACTGTAAATAAACACTCATTTTTGTTGCATTTATTAACTTACAAAATCCTGTCAGATATATTAAAATTAATTTAATTAGAATGCAAGTTTAAATATAACGCATATCTAAAACGTATTTGATTATTAAAATGTCTTTATTTTCTTCCCCTACGATTGATACTCATAAAAAAAGGAACGAAATTTAGTTTCGAGAAAAAAAAAAAAAAAAAAAAAAAAACACGATTTGAGAGAATAAAAATGATTGATCATCCTCCCGATTAAAACTTGGTTGCTAAAAATGAAGTACTTCAAAACAGTTCTTTCAAATGAAGATTAGCACATAATTAAAGTGGATTTGCTTAAGGATAAGAAAAAAAAGGAAGTTTTATGCAATAAAGAAAACTTCCCCGCGTATTTTGAGATCGTTTTTTCCCCTTTGTAATAAGTGACAAGATTGTATCTCAAAATAACGTGAATAATATAAATTATGTCCATTCAGTGAAATATTTTTTCATAACGCAAAGCAGATTTGTAAGATTTTTATTTGCATCCATTATCGTCTTCAAATTTTTGCTTCAGTTCCAAAAGAAAAAGCTAATTAAATGCGAATTCACTCAGCTCATTAATACAAATTAGACAATTTTTTTAATATAGCACTTTTTCTGTTTATTTATGCATTAGTTGCTTTGAGAGTGGAAGAATTATTTTGATAATTAATTAAACAACAATTTAATCAGCTTAGTTAAAATTATGTCAATTAAAAGTGGAGATGTGTTTGAAAATCAAAATACAATTTTGTGCAACAGAACTTTTACTTGTTACTTTCATTTTTCATTTTTAAATAAATATTTATTTTATTTTATTAGATTTGTGGTGTTTTACATCCTGTTTATGGATAATGAAAAAAGCTATAAATAGCATTTATGTATTTGAGAGCAATTGATTCTGATTATAAATTTTGAAAGTTCAATTTATAATGGGAATCAATTTTTGTTCTTATGACATTAAGGCTTTGAATAAAGGTCTGCTAAAGGGGAAATATATACTCTAAAGAGGGATGGAAAAAAATTGTAGTGCGAATCTGAACCTCACGTATTCAATAATAAGGTTTTTTTTTTTTTGTCTGTATACCGTTTCCCTTGTGAGGGGGTCAAGGTAAAAAACATTTAATTTATAAAAGGAATCAAGTTTTACTCTGACTTCACTAGAGCTTTAAATAAAGGGGTGCTAAAGAAAAAAATTTTAGTCGCAAGAGGGATGGAGAAAGATTGAAGCAAAAATCTCAACCTATACCCTATATAATGAACTTTTTCTAAAATGCTTTCAGTGGGTGAGATAAATATTAGGTTGTAACGAAAGTTTTCCGCCACTCCAAGTATTGCCTGCACAAGCAGTTCCCGTTGGTGTCTTTGCCAATATTTTGTAAAACGATTTTTGTTATTTGAAAGAAAAGGCTTGTTTAAGAGAACTGTGTTGTGAAATCTGTAAAACAATATCGTTATGATTAAGTATAAGGTGTCTAAAATGGAACTACCACGCTACCAGATTGATCCATCATTTACTCAGTTCTGTCGCAAAAAGTCAGCTACAGAATGACACTGAATAATGTGTACAGCTTAAGGTACTACTGTTGTATCTCATGACACTGTGAAGATTTGGTACCCAAAGTTCAAAAACGAGGACTAGGACATTTAAGAAGCAGAGCGCTCTGGCCGGCCTGAGGCTGATGAGGCCCACCTACGAGAATTTGTGGAAGAAGATAAAATATTCATCCACTCGAGAGCTAGCTAAAAGAGTTAGACTTTAGTGCCATGTCCATTACTCGCGCTAAGCATCGCATAAACTTGACATATAAGGTCAATAGCTGGGTACCGCGTGAGCTGACTCAAGCAAATCTGGCGGAAAACTTTCGTTACAACCTGATATTTAATACGAAAGGAAATGTATATTTAATGTCATTATCCTAATGTATTTTCAGAGCTTAACTCCGAATACTTTTTCGGAATCAGAGAAACGTATTTACAATTAAAATCCGGAAAATATACAGGTGAAATTTTCAGAATGGAGAAAATAAGAAAGTTTTTCTCATTAAGGATGAAAACTTGTCAGCTATAATAACAGGGTGCTTTGTTCAAGATTTGAGACATTTTACTCATTAGAAGAGAAGTAATAAAGTATCTCTTAAGTTAAGTATTAAATTAGTTATACAACTGAAAGATAGAATTTGAAATAATACTGGATAGTCGGTTTAAATATTATCACTTTCTAAATTGTTGCAGAAAAAAATTAAATGAATGTCTATAGTTAAAAAGCTGAAGAATACTTATTTCCCCCTTAAAAAAAAAATATTTCGACCGTCGCCAGGATCATCTTCAGTTCCATTTGCAGTTCTTCGGCAATGGTGTCGAACTTCGCTTTTCTCTCTCCTCCCGATGAACCTTCCGCTGTATGGCATCATCCCATGTGTCGTCAATCCCTGCATTCGCCATGTTGTTGATGCTGCCCTCTACTAGCATCTGACTCTGCTAGCCAAATAAACATAGCTGAAACAACTCCGGCCATATAATCAACCAACTTTTGCAGCTATGAGTAAAGTAAAAAGAAATAAATAAAAAGAATATGAAACTAAGAAAAACAGAATTAACTGAAAAGAACAAAACGTAATATTCTATTGGAAAAAAATGAAAATTACTGAAAAGACAAGAGTACACTTGTTTAAAAAAGGAATAATACGAATTCTAAAAATGTAACTCAAAAAAGTTTACCCTTATTTTAGTACAGAGTAAAAAAGCAAGCACGAACCCAAGGATATATTACAATGCGGTATGGTCATACTCGAGCAACTACCAAAAAAGAAAAAATTAATTATAAGCAAAAGTGTTAAGTCAAAATAGTATTCATTAGAAGGTAGTGCTGCAAATAATACACATTTCAAGACATTCCTTTCGATGAAACATTCCATACTTTATATCAAATTTCCTTAGATTTTAAGAATTTGGAAAAAAAGACAAGAGAAAATAAATTCTCTTCATTTTTTTAAACTCGCGTTTTGTTAATACAAATGACAAAATTGTATCTTAAGTAACACGAATAATGCAAAATCTGTCCAATCAGTGATTTTTTATTATTATTATTTTTTTTTTTTTTATCACACAAAATAATATTTTTGTGCGATTTGCCCTATCAGCTTCAAATTTGTTTTTCCTCCTAAATAAACGTTAATTAAATGCAAAATACGTTGATCTCATTAATACAAATTGCACTTTTTTCTGTAGAACTTCATAGAAGATTGTTGAATCATTAAAATCTTAACATTTTTTTTCTTCTGTTTGTTTACACGTGAGTTGTTTGGTGAGTCGAAGAGTTATTTTAATAATTAATTAAACAAAATATTAATCAGCCTATTTAAAATTAAACGTCATTTAAGTGGAGATGCTTTTGAAAGTTAAAAATCGACTTTCATAGAATATTTTTCATCCTACTTTTTCTTTCGATCATTGAGCATGCATTTTAATTTAGTTGAATCGTAGCTTTTATACTTATGTACGAAAATGTCCACATGAAATGCGAAAAAAAAATGCTAGTGACGTTCATAATGTAAAACTTAATCAACATGTTTGTTTTATTTAAGAAGTCTTACCGTATTATCACTAAAGATCGCAGTTTTCATTATGGACTGAGACTAGGACATTTAGAGGTCTTTGTGGCTGTTAAAATGATTTCACGTCCAATTTGTGTGTGGATGGCAGAACTGCCAACTTTTAGGATAGTTTTCTTTTAATTTCCTCATAATCGCACTGCAGGAAAGGAAATCTGAATTTTTAATTCGAAATAAAATTGTTTGAAAAGTTGTGGCGAAAAATATATCGGAAAAAAGCGTAAAATTTGGCAGTTTTGATAATGGTACTTGGAAAGTTTTCGAGTGATCGAATCAGATTCCATAAAAGAAGCGTGCATGTCACCTTTTGGAGGACCAAGTAGATGCCGTTGCGATAGAGGCAAACTGTCTCTCATTCATTGTCGAGCTCCTTGAAGGGAGTTGTCTAGGTTCTTTATTTTTCTCATTGGATAAGCGAACGCGGACAGTGTCAAGTGAAAAGAATTCCCTAAGAATGTATTTTCACTGCCGAAAGACAGTCATTAGTAATTTCAAACAGTCATATTCAATTTTATATTGCTGGTCTTCTGGTTTGAGAAAATACGTGTGAATACATCATATTGAAAGTTAAATTTCTCAAAAAATAATAAATTATGCTATTGCATGAAAATGAATAAAACGTGCGATCATTTCCCAGAATAGTGCTAAATATACTTAAAATTTTACAACACGCGAAAGAATCATTATGAAGTACACACTACCAGCTATGACTGGATGAAATATTAATTTAGTATGAGTACTGGTACAGTTTTGAAAATAGCTACATGAAAATCGACAGACGGTAACAAGGTTTTGCAGGAGTTACAGTTATTATAAAGCAATTTTATTCAAAGTTAACTGGTGTGCGATCCTACTCCGTTCAAGCAGCTTTATCTTTTACGTCAACACTAGATCTATTATAATGATGGTATCATAGTTTGACTTTCACAGAATAAAACTAATACATTGAAATTTGCGATGAATTTCTCAAGTAGAAAGCATTTTGATGATTAAAAATAAAAAAATTAATATCCCGAAAAATGACATCATTTAACCACAGAAATTGATAAGGTAAATATGTATTTTAATTTTTAAGATATTTCCTATGTAATATTTGTAGCAGTCACCAGAAATTTAAATAATTCCAATCAATCAAATTAAAATTAGAACTTATGGTACGTTGACGTCAAAAAAGTCTCAGCTAGAATCTAAGCAACTGGGACTACTACGCTTTGGACCGCCCACACTGATGAATAACGGATGTTAACAGTTCTGAACAGACTTTAAAAAAATTCAGTTGACATTCTTAGTTCCGTTCTTTCGGATTTAATGCAACACAAATACGATGGCAGAATTTGTGCATTCGCATGCCAATAAGATGACGTAATACGAGCAACGTAATGGTTTTTTGGTACTATTTCCTTTAATTTATAAACATTTTATGGAACTATTTGCTTGTTGACTATATACCATTTGTTTCCATTTTGCAATACACCCTATTGGAACTAGCGGTGATAGCTCGTGAAACATGAAGCATGACACATGAACTGTCCCAATGTACGGAATATAATCAACCACTTTATCTAACTAGTATTTTTTTTTTAACCTCTAGAAGCATTAAAATGAAGAAACAAGGTTTTGCTTGAACTTGTAAGTAGAAAATTAATACAGTAAAACCTCGATTCATATTTTTCACGGGGCATATAGGAAGAGGATGAATGCGGGAAAACGACAAATGCAGGTTCAAGTCAAAATACGAAGAAAGTAATCTTTATGCATACATGCATTGACTGTATACAAACAAATACTAATTTGTTACAAAATTGCCAAACAAATCAATCGAAGATGAAAATTAAGTGATATTTATTTTTAAAAATCAGTAATTTTATGTGAGGTTTTTCATTATTTTAAATTAATCAGTAAATATTCAAGATTTACAATATTTTTCTGGACCTTTTATGTGATATCTTGTTTGTATAAAAAAGTTCACACAGTTTTAAATACCGTTATTGCTTCAGACATACTTCGCACTATTGTAGGCTCAGCCTCATCGGCATGAACAATATTTTAATACTTTGAGATAAAAAATATAATTTTACGACAAATGGCAGTTTTTAACCATAACTAACTAGATAATGTGATAAGGAAATAGATCATACTGAATAATTCTGTATGAGAAAGATATTTTAATTTTAATATTTAATATAAGATATTTTCTAATATTTGTAGTATTTACCAGAAATTTTTAATAGTTTTATTTTATGAAAATAAAACTTTTAAACGTAGGCCAAATAATGACGTCAAAGGTTAGTGACGTAGAAGTTGTAAGCTTTTCTATATGTAGGAGGCGTTGGTTTTAGTCTATTTAATATGTGGTTGCTATTATTTTCTACATGCTGGTAGATACATTAAAATACCTGGCACTAAGAAATTCTGTTCCATCTTTCCTAGAGATATTTGGCTCATTCTTAATTTCCAGTATTTTTTTACGATATCCATAGTCTTGGAATCGTCAAACAGCCAGTAGCTCCAGGTGAATAAGGAAAGCGCATCAATATTTGAAAATAAATAGTTCAAGTTCAATAGTGTCTCAAAATGTAATAAAAAATATTAATGATGGCGAAAAGAAAGAGCAGAAGGTTAAAAATTAATTGGCTCATGTCCCCAAAATGATTAGAAAACAAAGGATATAGTACAGAATGTGATTTAGGATAGTTTAAGAAGCGCATGTCAGTTGGAGATAATACATTACGAGGCGGCTGTATATCTGCAGTATTTCCGATATCGTACATTAACAATTTTGAAAAGAGGAATAATAATAAATAGAGCAAAATAAAGATGTAAAAAAAAAGAAATGTGCTTTTTCAAATACGCATGCGTATGCATAAGTATACCATATTCTTGAAAATTTTTAACAATCAATATTTTCAAACATGATTGGTCTGTCTTCTTTGTTCCGTTGAGTAGTAAGTAATATTAAAAAATACACACACATGGTCTCCTATATGATATTTTGTGGAGGGGGAGGAGGGGTCCAAGTCAAGGGTACTGCCCTAGAAAGATACTATATGTTAGTGTTGAATCATTCCTACGTTATGCCAGTACGTAAATTATAATGATAATACAGGAGCTATATGGGAACCCCTCTCTGCCCATATGTACACAATTATTCTTAAAACGTATGTACAAACTAAATAATCTTAAACTTAAATGCCTGCTATTAACGCAAAGGTAAAATTAATTCTCATCATCATATACAACTACGCTGAATCATGAAAGCAGTTATATCCTTGCATATGAAAAAATAGAGCTTTTCCGTTGGAAAGTGTTTAGAAGTCAACGCATTTGGCATCATTGATCTGTTTTGTTGTCTTTGTTATTCAATCAGATGTTCCACTGAATCGCAATGTTAAAAAGTGATCTGTTAGTCTTAAAATATACTGATAAAATAAATACTCATAAAATCAAATGCCTGGTATTACCATAAGATTAGAACTCCAGCATGTCTGATCGACAGCCGCGCGACAGACCCATACAGCAGTTTCTTAGTCACTGAAACTGGGTATCTTTTTCTTTTTCTCATACAAACTGAATTACTTTTTTTATCAATATGTGAACAGTTGGCAATAGATAATAATTTGTTTTACCATGAGGTATCGATTTCATTATGAGAACAGAAACCTAATTCATTTTTCAAACGCCGGAATAAACTAAACTCTAGGAAAAAGGGCTTTCCTTACTATTCATGAGGACCCACCTACAAACTTTAAGGTATATAATTAACCACTTTTCATAAGAGATAATTTTTGCCTTATTCAGCAAATTGTACTATTGTGTTGCATAGGAAAAAAAAAAGTGAAAGTTAAAATTGTTACTTACGAAAACTGGTTGTTATCATTTTGTAAAGATTCTAAATTCTGCTTCGCCTTTTCTTGATTTTAGAAACAGGTGTTAAAATTGCCGTATGATACTGATTTTTTTCCCCTGAAAACATTCTTCACATTTGCGATTCATTTTGCATACGAGGTTCACGTTTCAGAAATCACAAAAGGCTCCGAACCATACTTAATTTTCCGTAATCCCCTTTCTCAGGAATAAATTTCGGTGCTTCGTTTGAAAAGTTACAGAAAGAAGATCCCATTTTCGTATTTGTATAAGGTATTCATGCAAGCAGATTTTCTGTGATCGGATTAATACCTTATAGTTCTTTAAGATGGAGAAAAAGTTGTGGAATATGTTTAAGGAACATTTTACCTCACCACCACCAAGCAGCAAAATTACTCCTCCGTTAAAAGGAAAAGTCGAGCAGGTGAATGTTGAATCTCTTGCAGGAATAAGATTTTTTTGTGTGCAGTGGAAATGTAATTTGGAAAGCATAAAACTTAATGAATAAAAGAGAAGGTACACCAGACCTCTTATAACACGGCTGATACATTCCGTGCTATATGAATTCGTATTGTAAGGGGCTTGAGGTACAGTACACCTGGAGTGTGCACTGCGCGGTATAATTATTCCATGCGAAACCTATTTGCACTCAGAAAGCCAATGATGTTTAGTAATGCTATTAAAAAATGCTATATTAATTACAGGAGCTAAAGTGTAATAAAATCAGAATATCTGTCTGATTCAACCGCGCTGTACGAGTCCTTTTAACGTATTATACGAAAACAATCGTAATTTTTTGACCCTGTTCTACAAATACGTGTTATATGAACCCGCCTTATAGGGGGTCTAGTGTATTTATACAATAATGCAAATGAGGATAATCCAGATGATTGTTAAAATCGCTAAAACTTAGGGCATCTATGAGCTTGATGCTGTAGAACATCTCGAAAGGCCAATAATTTCTTGATGTATCTTTACGAGACACGATTTTTTTTACTATCTTATAAGTACATTGATTATGCATATTAGCCAACAATTCTGGAATATAACCGCCTGTTTTTTACTAACATTAGTTTTCGTCTTAGAATTGAAAAATTAACTAATCCTTTACACCAGTTAGCTATGACTTGAAAAGTACTTTAAAACGTACTGCTTTTAAAAAATGGTTGATTGTATTCAGGTATTGTTGGCAGTTATGATTATTAATGCATATTTCACGCACGTGATGAGCTTGAGCACACGGTATTAGTACAACCTTTCTTCGTCCATTTTCTGATAGGTGGCTTCAGAGGTGAGTTATGGTCTAAATCAGGTATGGGCAACCTTCGGAAAGTTGCGAGCCAAACTTAACCCTTTAATGCGCAGTGATCCCGCTCTGGGAACACCCAACTCTGACGTTTTGACTGTTGCCAGTCACGGAGAATAGATTTAATTTCTATAAAAATAGTTGCGGGTGACATAGTAGCTCCACGAGAATCCTTTACTTTTTAGCGCATCATTTCCCGTAAAAAAATGGTCACGATTATTTTTAATAGCACTGACATCTGCTGAAAAATGGAAGAATGCGAGATCAGCTGGAGAGATTGTCCAATGCTGAAAAAAGGACAACCGTTGCCACCGCTCAACTTAACTACCAGCAGGATGGCAGACGATCGAAACGTTCATCGCGTGCCAAAGATCTAGAAACCCTTTTTGACGCAGACTGGCTGTGCGGAGGCACAGCCAGCTGCGTCAAACAAGGGTGTCTAGATCTGTGGCACGCTATGAACGTTTCGATAGTCCGCCATCTTGCTGGTTGTTAAGTCGAGCGCTGGCAACGGCTGTCCTTTTTTCAGCATTGGGAAAGGGTTGCGCCTAAAAGCGTTAAAGAACTTAGAGAAGTCGCGGGTCATATAAGTTGGATTTATATGGGATTTTGAGTGGTTTAGATGGGTTTTCTATGGGAATTTGAAATGTTCCTCGGGCCGGATCAAAAGCCTTGGGGGCCACATCCGACCCGCTGGCCGGGTGTTGCCAATATGTGGTCTAAATAAATAGGTCATTGACGTCATGCAGTAAACTTGGTATCTGTTAACATATCCCCATCAAAACGTGGTCTGTTTCTAACTGCCCCTTAAAATCAATCTTCATTAAAAATTTCTGATTTTCAATCGTAATTAGAGGGCGGTGTCAATTTTGTGCTTCAATTTGAAGAAATCTGAGGCTTATTAAATGCTCTTAAATACTTATAGTCAGGTTACTTTTAGGGAAAGGACGTGTCGTGAGTGGTTTAACGTTTCAGAATGGCAGAGCTGCCAAGTCTCCGGCTTTTTCCGGGATATTTTCCACCACAATTTTTAGACAGTTTTATTTTTCATTAAATATTTGGGCTTATTATAACCACAAATTTGTAAGTAAAAATTAGTGGTGGGAAATCTCCCGAAAAAAGCCGGAGACTTGGCAGCTCTGGAATGGGGATTTTCAGGTCGAAAACTTTTATAATGGGTGAAGAGAAATGCACAGTAGAGATGGCCAATGATTCGATGAGTCGAATCAGTGATTCGAATCTTCGTACTGAGTGGCTCAGTCTTTACACTCACTCTCTACTGATTCGAATCTCAAGCCCTCAACTGTGGGGAAATACATTCCAAGTTCGAAGGGAAGGAAAACTAATTTTCCCTTTGCCGTTCCCAGAGATTTTCCCTTACTCTTTCAACTCTTTTCGACTCTTTACGACACTTTTTGACTCTTTTCGACTCTGAGTCGATAGATGATTTGAAACAGCAAATGAGTGGGTGTGGGTGAGTTGGTCACTGAGTTGGTGCAGCAACGAATCTTTACTGATTCAGTGTTTCGCTCTGTTTCGGTGATTGTATACGATCTTTGAGATTCGTAAGTTTTTCGAATCTTCTATCGACTCAGAGTCGAAAGGAGTCGAAAAGAGTTGAAAGGATGTTTCATTTAATTGGAGGTTTTTTTTTCGAATCTTCTATCGACTCAGAGTCGAAAGGAGTCGAAAAGAGTTGAAAGGATGTTTCATTTAATTGAAGTTTTTTTTTTCGAATCTTTGGTGTTTCATTTCTTGGTTGGTGGTCGGATTTAAAGTTTCATCTGTCTGTGGGTGTGGAGTGGGTCGAACATCGTTTGCTTTTGGCGGGGGGCATAGGCGTTACTTCCTAAGGGCAAGAGGGGTCAATCCCCCCTCCCCCGAAAAAAAAATTAAGAAAATTCAAGTATCAGAGCTATTTATAATAACGATATTTTCTACAATCGGAAACATTTTGTCACCCCATCCAAATATTACATGCCAATTTACGCCAATGCTCGTGGAAGAGCGGGGGGTGACTCAAAGTTGTTTAAACCTTTTTCCCTCGGGGGTACTCCCTTCTTCCAACTTGTCTGGCTGGTTTAATAATTGTTTAAATTTTTTTTGAAACATCCCTTTTCTACTTTTAACTTCAATATATGTCCCCCTGCCCCCACCCTCAAAAAAAAAAAAAAAAAAAAAAAAAAGGAACGTTAAGTTTACATGGTGGCGGGTTTTCATGTGAAGGGAAATAGAATGAAATAAAGTTAGGATTGTGCTTGTCACTTTTAATGAAGGATACAGGGGCGGTATTAAGCGCTCTCACAAAAGGACTTTGTAGTAAGCAAAATAACATTTCGCTTTATTGCAGCAGATTTCGTTTTTTTTTTTTTTTTACCTTGTTTTTCGTTTAAGGGGAATGATTTTATTTTCTTTCGTAATTCAGAGAAATACAAAATAGGGTCTAAAGCAGTGGCGTAGTTAGTGTTATTGACAGTGGCGTAGCCAGGATTTTATTTCGGGGTGGGCTGGGTATCAAATTTAAAGATAAAGTTCAATTGTAAGCTAAGTAAAGGGTCCCATTTTTTTTGGGGGGGGCAGCAGCCCCTCAGTAGGACTGGGCCAAAAATCGATAAATATCGACATATCGGTTTTATTTCAACATCAAATATCCGATATTCCCATTTTCATTTCAGTGAAATCTCGAATTCGATAAAGGTCAAAAATACAGGCCGGCCAGGGGCGTAGCCAGAAATTTTTCATGGGGGGGGGGTTATGACTACTGCAACTCATGTATATGTATACGTGTGTGTGATAATGCAGTGAAGAATATACATTTTGTATGGCAAAAAATTCCTCATGGGGGATTTATGAACCCCCTAACCCCCCCCTTGGCTACGCCTGTGAGGCCGGCGATAAGAAAATCCTGAGATCAATACCAGCTTGTGATGCTTTTTCTACTGCTTTCTCTCCGTTGATGACGATGCCGGATCGCGGAAAAAACAGCTCCATGGTTTATTTAGTCTAATTACCATAATTAATTAACGTATATCTCGGAAACTATCCACCGGAGCGCGTTTTTATTGATTCCCGACCCCCCCTAGACTCAACACCCCACCGATACTTAAAATTTCGAATGCTTTGACACCAAACTTAACCTTTTATTCTTACAGGCCCAGGGGGTCATACGAAGCTCCCCTACATTTTCAATTTGGGCATTTTAAACACTAGCCTCCTCCGGCGGCATCTCCAAAGTCTGGAAAACATCCCAGAGCCAATTTCTACATGTTTGCAGTCCTTTTAAGCCTCAATCATGGTTAATCAGTCTAATTACCATAATTAATTAACGTATATCTCGGAAACTATCCATCAGAGCGCGTTTTTATTGATTCTCGACCCCCCCTAGACGTACACCCCCATCGTTACATAATATTTCGAATACTTTGACACCAAACTTACCTTGTAATCTTACAGGCCCAGGGTGTCATACGAAGCTCCCCTGTATTTTCATTTCGGGCAGTTTAAACACTAGTTTTACTCGAGCAAGGAGAGAGAGATGCTAACTGCCCGAGAACTCAGCGGAGAAGAAACCCGATGAATGGGTGAAGGGTGTTTAAATAGTACGGCTTTCGGCGCAGAGAGAGGGAAAATTTCTTTAGTTGTTTTATTGATTCAAGATTCGAATCACTGATTCGAATCATCTTAGTAGTGAGTGAGTCGAGATTCGAATCAGTAAAATGAGTCGAACCGCCCATCTCTAATGCACAGTTGCCAACCATTGATACCTATCCTAAGCAGGTTATCTGTCTTGGTAATAGACAAATAAAGGAAAGGAAGAATTATGAAAAATTAGCGGCCTGGCCGCGCTGTGTTCGGATAACTGTTTTACAAATATTATGTAAAGAAATTTCTATTTAAGAAAAGTGGTTAGTTATATTCCTCGCACATTAGTGGCTACAGTGTGAGATTTCGAGCTGTCTGGGCGTGGTTAAAATCCTGAAAAAGTGGCAAAAACTTTGCAAAAAAGGTCGGTTTCCCTTATAAGCCATTTAACCACTTTTTGTGAAAAGTAATTAAAGAAAAATATGAAATTGGCAACATTTCATTAAGTAACCAGTTTTATACATGTTATAAAAAGAAAATTCTCTTTACAAAAAGCGCTTAGTTGTATTCCTTACATAAAAGTGGCTACAGATACCTTTAAACTAACCTTTTGGGATTTTAACCCTGTCCAGACGTCTCGGAAAATCTGATCAAGACAGTCATCCATTTTATAGTCCGCACAAATATAACCAACATGTACGGAGCATGATTAATTACTTAATGAAATTGGCAATTCTTTGCACGTGTACGGAATACCGGAAATTAAATCAGGAAATTTTTAAAATTTGCAAAATGTGTTAAGTTGTATTCTGTGCATGTTGGTATCTATAATGCAGGTTTTTAAAGTGGCTACACCTAATGTACCGGTTGTTCCAAAAATGATCGTTATATTTGAAAAATCGATAAAAACTAAACGGGCAGCGATAGAAATAAACCGTTTGTTGCAATATGGTTGGAACAACAGTAAATTTTCTGGCAGACAAACTCAAAATTAGTTACAATTTTCCACAACAGATGGCGCTGCAGGCGATTTGAAAGATATAGAAGAAAACGCAGTCTGTGAGTTCGACGTGCTGATAGGGGCAGATGGAATCCTAATAGAAAAACTTACACTTTTCTATCCACCAGTTTGATAGGGGAAAAGACGCGCCCGCGCAGGGAGAAATTCATTAAAAGATGGGTTCGTGGGGAAAAGTACTTGGGCGTTTTTAAGCAAGGGTCGCACTGCCTATTTATTAATCGTGCGGCCTGTTCTCGTTTTCTTTTTTCTTTTCGTAATTGAAATCAAAAAATTGTCACAAATGTATTTATTATATATTATGTAGGTATACTTACGTACTAAAAAGTCAGTACGTACTAAAAAGTCAGTGGTTACGATTCCCCTTCCCTGATTGCCGTTGCTCCCCGACTGCCCAAACGCACACGTTGGGTGCCAGCTGTACCAAAGACCCAATTATGTTGATGCTGCATGAAAAACTTAGTATATGCAATTACAAGAGTAGTTTAAATAATTATTGCGTCAAGTTCTCTAAGATTATGGTAATATTCTGATTTCCTCAACCCTGATAGTCGTTGCTTCCTGATTGCCCAAATGCAACGATTGACACAGAAGGAGAAGGGTACACTAACTTTAAGAGACTCGTTAGAGACGTACGTTGAAAAGCGCAACCATTATTTTAAAAATGAAAAAAAAAGTGTATGAACTTTGAACTTTGTTTGAACTTTTAAGTATTTCTTTTTATTTATTGACATCCTTTTTAATGAATTTAGAGGCCATTGCAATGTTAGTTAAAATAATTGTGACCTGAAGTCATTATTAAGTATAAGCTATTGTACATAGTAAGTAAAAAAATATTTATATATTCCAGTGGCGTAGGCAGAAATTTTGTGGGGGGGGTGGTTACGACTACTGCAATTCATGTATCGTAATGTGCTGTATACATATGTTGTGTATGCGTGAAGAAAATGCATTTTGTATAATAAAAAGTTACTCATGGGGGGAGGGGGTTTATAACTCCCCCCCCCAGTAGCCACGCCACTGGGGGGGTAACCTCAATTTTCATATATGTAAGTAATAAATACATTACTTTTTAGTAACAATCATATATAAAACACATATATACGACACATATATATGTATTTATAAATATATAATAAATCCATCTGTAACTATTATTAATTTCTCTTCGGAACAATCGAGACGACAGCCGCCTGGTTATGGGTCTCAATTAACAAAAATCCCAAATCAAATCAAATTATTAATTTTAATTACCAAAAGACCAGAAAAAAAGAGAGAACAAACTGCAAAATTAATTGGCCATGGAGGGACTGATTTACGGCGGGGCATTCGGGGCACGAACCCTGGGCCCCCGATTTTTAGGGGCCCCAAAACTTCCTTTTATGTAATCATAATAACTACTAAAATTATCTCTCAAGAGAAAAATTTCTAATTACTTCATTTCATCACAAATATTCAAAAATTTTAATTCAATGTAACTTGTAACGCTAAAAATTATGCATTCGATTCGACATTCGATAAATTCGATATTCGCAAATTCGTTCGGACACCTCAGCATGCTCCTCCTTTTATATTTTCAAAGGTGTGTGACGGCTGTAAATACCCATAAAAACATTTCAAAATCGAAAAATTCATATAAGTGGTACCTGTCGTGACATTTTACTGATTTGTAAATGTTTACGTATGGTTAACTTAAGGTGACCATACGTTCTCGAAGTTCGAGGACAGTCCCCAAATCCAGATCTTTTTTTCATTTTGTCCCCAAAAATACTTTGTCCCCAAATGTCCCCAAATTTAAAGATTTGTACTTTTTTTCCATGAAAGTTTCCGTTTAGTTTATTTCTTTAAGGAAAAACTGAAGAAATAAGAAAAATAAACCAACTAAAAGCGCCATCTACTCAGAGAAACAATGAAATTCGATCTCTGAAAACGTTTGTTGTCATTGTATGTGTAGTGCAGTGTTTCTCAACCTTTTTTACTTGATGGCACACTGAAAATATATAGAATTATTTGCGGCATACCTGAATATAAAAATTGCAAAAGTTGTAAGCCTAAAAAAGTTATAAAAAGTTGTAAGTTGTTGACATATAAAAATATTTATTTTAAAATTATTCATTTACAACAAGAAAAAAGAGAAACTTGATGAAAAGGAGGGGGCCCTGTTTTTGCCTAGGTCTTCCTGCAAACAGCTCTTTCAAATATCCGCAGAACGGTTTGCCATGCTACGAAATAAAAGTTTTGCACTTCATTGTGTATAGCTCAGTGAAAGTGAACAAGACAGCACATGATAAATAGAAAATGTCATATCGCCGATACGACAATACACAGTTTTAATAATTTCTCGAAAACCTTCGCGGCACATTAGACAATCTCTAGCGGCACACCAGTGTGCCGCGGCACATACGTTGAGAAACACTGGTGTAGTGTGTACAGACATTCAATAAAGTATCCTACTATGAGCCAAATTTCTCATTTCAGTTTTGTTAATGATTAATCACTTTTCATGAAGAACCATGCTTGAAATTGACGTACGAAAATTTTCTTTTACTCGAATACTCTTTTTAGAGGGTGTACAATGTTTAATGAAAAATTATCACAAAATGATCCAATGTAAAAAGCAATGTCTTCTGAAAAATACAAATACTGTTCCAAACGTTAAATTTTGAATAAATTGCAATATCTCAGCATAATGTTTCTTTTATATTTCTGTTTTAAATAAATATTTATAAATGAATGAAATACTTCCACTAATTTATTAGAAATAAGAATACGCAATTGATATAAAGAGCTACTAGATTTTATTTTTAACCCATTTATGTCTAGTGTCCCTTTTTTGGGACGGCATTTTCGCTATTAGTCGAAAACGTTATTTATTTTTCCTAGCCTTTATTCATGAGTATTGTGCCTCAACTCTACAAAATATTTTAACATGACCAAGTAGGATGTTGATATTTCGATTTTTATGCATAATGATTTTAAAAGAAATCATCCCTTGTTCAAGAAGTTGACATCAGTAATTTATCTATTATTTCTGTTATCAGTAAAAATCGGAGAAAGTCGCAAAAAATATCCAGACACAAATGGGTTAAGTATCAAAGTCAGTCAAGATTTAAAGTATGGTTATACTGGTATACACTCTCTAAAAAAAGTATTCGAGTAAAAATTTCCTACGTTGGTTTCGTATATTAAAAATTACTTATCATAGAATAGGAATTAGGCGATGTATAAATATGACATTCCATAAAGTCGTTCCAGAAAGTCGCAAAAATATCCAGGCACAAATGGGTTAAAAACGCCCAAGTACTTTTCCACACGAACCCATCTTTTAATGCATTTCTCCCTGCGCGGGCGCGTCTTTTCCCCGATCAAACTGGTGGGTAGAAAAGTCTAGGTTTTTCTATTAAGATTCTATCTGCCTCTATCCGCACGTCGAACTCACAGACTGCGTTTTCTTCTATATCTTTCAAATCGCCTGCAGCGCCATCTGTTGTTGAAAATTGTAACTAATTTTGAGTTTGTCTGCCTGAAAATTTACTGTTGTTCCAACCATATTGCAACAAACGGTTTATTTCTATCGCTGCCCGTTTAGTTTTTATCGATTTTTCAAATATACCGGTCATTTTTGGAACACCCGGTATATTTGAAGCAAAATATTATAGAATCCAAATTTGAAGCAGAATATTATAGAATCCAAATATAAAATTTATTTACCTAAATCAATTTCTTCGATTATAGACAATTCTTTTCAATTTTTTTCTTCCGCATCCATTACTAAAACCATGCATCCAATGACGGAGTTAAGAATCATTTGCTTCAGTGAGATCTCCAAGTGGTACGTTCGCTGTCCGGTCGATGCACGCCGTATTTAGCTCTGACGCAGTAGTCCGTGGGCAAAGAATCATTGGTCTGACAGAAAAGCTAAGAGTAATTCGGAAATAATTTTTGTGAGACTTGCAATGTACTGTTTTATATGTACTGTTTTATAGTACTGTTTTATATAGACGTATTCCTCCTTCATCTGCAAAATGTGACACAATGAGTATAAGATCTGTCATTATATATATATGTGTGTGTGTGTGTGTGTGTGTTTCAGGAATTGGATTTTTTATTGGTAGATGCGAGATACTTGGTTAAATGATGGTTTTTAGCCTTTAACCATTTAAAAGATTTTGCCTTTTAAAATCTGATGACTTGTTTTAAAGAGAGAGGAGGGGGAAGGGAGAGTCGAAAACAAAAAGAGAATAAATTGAACTTTATAATTCTAAAGAATATAACTTGAGAAAGTGTTACTCTTTAGCCTGTCTATAGGTTTAGAATACTACAAGAAGAATTCGGAAAAATTATTAAGGGCCTCGCAATAAATATTTTGTACTATGCAATCTGTTATTTGACTTAGATGTATTTCTCATTCATCTGCAAAATAGAAAAAGTGACAGAATAAGTAAATTCAGCGAAAGATTATTTTATCTTTTTCTTTTTTCCCACTAGAAATTGGATTTTAGATAAGATGTAGACAGAGACTTGGTTTAATGAAATCGATTTTAACTCCCCCCCCCCCGTTATCGTTCAAAAATATTTTAGTTTAAAAGTTTCGTTTCCGGGAAAAAGAGAAAGTGGAAGGCATGAAGAATGAAAACAGACAAGAAAATAAATTCAATTTTATAATTTGAAAAAGTATGACACGAAAGTGTATGAATACTTCGACCAAATCAAATCAACGCAATTCGAAAATTTAAATTACATATGACTTTCGAGTTATTTTATCAAGAGCAACTCTCACATAATTTTCGTTTTTGTAAAAACCTACGAATTTTAAATTGTTTTAAAGTGCTTCTCTAGAGCTGACTTTCTCTATTAAAAAAATAAATAGAATTTCATCGATTTATTGATGAAACATTTTTTCTTATTCTTTTTAAGAGACTCGAGGTAATTTCAATTGAATAACGTGTTCATAAAATTGAAAATCTTTATAATGCTTCAATATTTTAGCATTATATTTCGTCGTTCCATCACATTATATAACGAAATATCAAGTAGCTATCATGTAGTTATAAAAATATATCTTACAAGGAAGCATGGAGAATTTAAATTTAGGACTTATATAATTTTTTCACACTAGTCATAATGAAAACAGTTGTATTTACGTAAAAGAACCTTCATCGCTACACAAACGCAATAGACCAAGTAGTACATGTCATAACGGACACGTTAAATACGAAAGTACATTTTAAATCAGTATACCCTTTAAGTGCTTTTTTATAAGCGGTGACAGCCACTAGCTGAAAATTTATATATTTTAAGATAAAAATTACTCTTTACAAAAAGTGGTTAATTATATTCTGTAACGGTTGGCGGCTATGATAACTTTAGAGATAACATATTATTTTTGAAAAATATTAAACAGCTATGGAATATAAATATTTCTAAAAATTAGTTTCTCATTTGAAAATTATTTTCATTTTTCTTGAATATGCTTAACGTCACTCGGCGAATTGTGAAATCAATAACTGTTGAGTTTTATAAGATTTGGCAGATATATATGTCTGAAAACGGGCTTAATGATTTACGTAAATATTCGCACTAACAAACTAACTTTGATCTATGTTATAATACTTTAAAAAATTATGAAGGAATAGAATTATTTGTCTGGGTAGATCGTAATTTTGCCTATTATATGATAAGCAGCGTTTTTAATAAAATAATTTCGTTTTACTACGAACAACCCTAGCTTAAAAGTTACGGGTTGCTAAAAAACATGTATAAACTATAAATAAATTTTAACACTTGAAAGCAATTTTCTCTATCGGACATTTTCTTTCTAACCTCCACTACCAGTCTAGTTCCTCTTGACAAATCATGGAGTCAAAAATCGTCAGCCTCAGAGATCCCAAAGCTGCATATGCTCCAGAGCGTATCCGGTCGATGGAATGCCCTATTTAGCTGTAATGCAGACGTCCATAGCAGGGAGAGTTATTGCTCTGCACTTTCGGGAATAGACTTTGAATAATTGGATAGAGTATTTGGTAGAGTAAGGCACGATATCTGGGTCATTTTCAAAATTCGGTGCGATTTGCTGTCCGAGTATATATATATATATATATATATATATATATATGAAGAAATTTAAATGATTTTCTTATAAAAATATATGAACAGAGAAGATACGGAAATATAGCTGTCCGAGTCATATAAGATGAAACGTGTTATGCAGAATTACTGTCCAAACATTAAAATCTATGCCCTGACATAGTTTAGCATGGTGAAATAGAGTTTAAATTACATTATAAAAAGTTTTTTTAAAGGTTTTAAGAAAAAGACAAGATTTTTAATAATTCAATATACCTGTCCGGACATTGATGCCATGTCTGCTACCATGCACTATTTGCAACTTTTTAAACTACAAAATTGAAATTTCAGAATAGTAATACCTGTTTACCACTAAAGCAAGGTCGGAAAAGTAATATTAACAAACTTCTTGAATTTTCGGCATTTGACTGAAAAAGAAAAGCCTATTTGTGATAACTATTTTTATTGCAAGTCATATGTATTACCTTAATTAGTGGTATAAAATATATTTATTTATTTGTTCATTCAGTTGATTAATTTAGATCCTTAGTTTTTTAGTCCAAACTTATGTCTCTTCTCATGTTCTCCCGGAATTATTTAGACTCACGAATTTTTGTTCTTCGCAATGTCATGTATGTTACTATAATAAGTAACAAACATGACAAACAAAAACTTACAAAAAATAAAAAATATGATATGGACAAAAGGACTCTATACTTATGTGATATATCACATTGTATTATTGTGTGCTAAACGTAAGTCTACAAATTTCAAAGAAAATGTCCGGTAACAGACATGACAAATTTCATAGAGTTTGATAATGGAAAAATGTAAAAAAAATTAAAGAAAAGAAAAAATGCATGAATAATACTCAAGTAATGTTCAGAAATAAGTTATGTTTTATATTAGGGGAAAAAACTACCTATTTTTTTAAATTTTATTTTTGCTTCTTAAATTTCCAAATCGCACCAAGTTTTGAAAATGGCCCATCTATACTTTCCATGGATATACGTATCATTTCAAGCTACCTCTTACCTTGCTTAGAACTTTTTTCTATGAACAATATCACTACAGAAAAAAACACTCAATTTAACTAGTTGATCATCTCGAAAAAGCTGCTAGTAGTTTGATATACTTTGCCAATTATTTTTTCTGCTTACTTAATTTATCACTTAATTCTTTTTTCCTCTTGTGAGAAATATAAGTTATATTTTTCACGAAAAAGACAAAATTCTAGAACAAACAAACAAAAATTACGCTGAACAAAAATACATTTGTTAAAAAAGTTGAATCAAATTTTCAAAGAAGTTATAAGAGTTTAATGATTCATTGCCTAATTTTGCAATTTTCTTTCGTTTCCACCCTCTCAAAGTCTTTAAGTGCAAGTCAATTTTTCTGTACAGTTTTATTATAAAGCGTTGTTCTTTAAAAAAAGTAGATTATGTAGATTGTACTTATAATAACAACTTCTAATATTTATTTTGAGCCGCAACTTTTTTATGAAAAATTTATCATTAACTCACAGTATTAATATAGGAAATTTCTCTCTCAAACCAAGACCTTTTTGAGTCGTTGCACTCAAAGTCCCTACCTAAGTGACAGAGTTATTTTTATTTAGGTTTTTGATTAAAATATTATTTTGCTGTTACTTGAACCGGTGAATAACAAGCAGTGCAAATTGCATGGCTACCAGCATGTACGGAATATAACTCACCACTTTTCGTATATAGCATTTTTTAAAATAAAAATATAGCAAATTCTAACAACTTCTTCAGTAGTCTTCTTTGTCTGTCTTACAAAAACAACTGCTTACTAAGAGCGGTTGATTATAATTAGGTAATGTTCCCTGGTAAGAATAGATTTTGTGTTATGGCGAACTATTGCAAGTACAATACGTCCCACCTAAATAAAATCTTTGTGTTTGAGTAATGTACTTGTATAGGTTGACTTGAGTACTTGTGGTTGCGTCCGTGTTTAGATAAACACGGAACAGACCAATATGAACGAAACAAGTAAATTAAGATAGTCTACGCAAAAATACGTAACTTATTCCCAGCCCCACACGAGCAAGGAAAAAAAATGTATAAAAAATAAGAGAAAAAGTGTCCCACCGAAATAAAGCCGTACCTATTAATAACCACTATATTTTCCATGTTTACACAGGAATTGGAATACACGATGTGGCATACCATTTACCAATCCCTGGTGAAAAGTAATATCATTATTATCTCAGTGTTCAATGATGGCCTTCAGTTCTTAAGCAAATTGAAACTGTCTGACATTTGCATATTCATCCTTAGAGATAATACTCCACGCATTTTCTTGGGGATCGATATCCAGCGGAAGGGCCGGACATTTCACGACATACACCCCATTATCATAAAACCATTCCCAGGCGAATTTTGCAACTTGAATGGGATGGTTAATGGATTTACAGCATTTCTTGGTAATAGGTAGCTTTCATGGACTAGGGGAATAGCCAGGCTGTTTACCACCTTAGTCTAAGCCCCTAAACACTGTACAATGAAAAAAAAATGATACGACCATCTGGCCAACCAACGTCAATCTTGAGTAGTTTTGAAGAAATATCGCCAAATTTGGCACCAAAGACAATTGCATCAAAAACTTATATAATTTAATAGGCGTACAAGGAATTCGAGGTGTCCACATGAGGTTCTTTTTTTGTTTAAAAATTTTATTTTATGTCCTTGTGAAGTAAAAAAAATCAAATAATGTGATACTATTTCCGTCACAGATAAGATTTGAATGAGAATTTCTGCCGGGTGACAGCTGGGCTTAGTTTAATAGGATTTACAGCGTTTCTTTCCGGCGTATTTTTTCAATGGTTTTTAAAAGATCATCCTTTTAAAATGTTTTCTATCGTTTGAAGAATAGAATTGAGTTTTATTCAAAAGACTTGAATTTTGGTGAGATATTTAAAAAGAATTATTCTAATCGAGAGTACGTTATAAAACTCTTTAAATAAAAAATTCTAAGAAATGCTTGTAGGATCTAAATATATTCTCTTCAAAACATGAAGGCAGTTTCTTTGTTTTAAAAAAAGTATATCTTGTATAGTTTAATTTAAAAGAAGGACATTATGTGAAATAAAATGGTAATAATATGTTTAGTTGCTTAGTTTGTTATGCGACATTGACTATTTTTAACTTTTTAAAAACCATTTAATGGGATTTTTATTGTTATTAAAATGTAAATTTACTTTTTAAAATACAATGCTAATAGCAAAAAAATGTGTCAAGAAAATGAATAAATAAAAACAGGTGGTTCTTTGAAAGATGTTCATGCCTCAAGTGAGATTAAAGATCTGATTCAGACATTAAAAAACTGATATTCCTTTAATAAAAATCATTTTCCTTTTTTTTTTTTTTTTTTTTTTTTTTTGGCAAATACTCAGACTACTTTTAAAGAAAAAAAATTTCATTACTAATTATTTCTACCTGTGATTCGAAATATTACAATAGGTAAAATTTTAAATAAAAGTTACAAAGATATTTTGACATAACTTGTCTTTTCGCTTTAAAAAATAGGTAGCAAAACCGCTCAGGTAGTGTCTTATGTGGAAACTAACGCGGGATTTATTAACGTAGGATAATTGACTGTTGCTCAGACTTTTATCAGCTGTTTATGGATATAATTTATCGCTGGAGGTAAATCGCGTTGTATGCAATCACTGCCTGCCACCTCTGGATGAATAAGGGAAGAATGAAATAGTAAGCATCGTAAGCAGCGACACCCATCGCAAGGCTTAGCGTTGAAAAAGTACGTCTTTTCTCTTTGAAGAACTCTTAACAAATACTGGTGTTAGAATATAAAGGTAATAAAACTTTTTATTGTAACGGGTTGTTGATAAGTACCATTTACGTATATTTTCTTTGTTTTCCTCCTCGTTTATGGGGTTCCTCCTTTGTTTACTCGGTTTCCTCCTTTGTTTACAAAGTTAAAAACATTAAAAAATTTAGCTGTAGAACTTCGTGTTTAAGTTCTTATAAATTTCAAATTAGAAAACAAATCTACTAAATTTAACTATATGATAAATTAACAGCTAATTATGAATATCAGATTACTTTATATGTCTTTGTAAAAAATAAGTACATTAACATTTCCAATACATTTTTACATTTTATTTAAAGAGAAGGTATCGTTTTAAGTGTTTCATTTATATTTATCACGAGTTTTAGCCATATGTAGTAGATTTCCTTTCCAAATTATTAATTTTACATTCCAACACCAGTTTTTGTATCCATTTAAACAGTCCCTATATACCGCAATTCCCTTTACTTGTCTGTCGTTTAGCCTCTACACTATGTATTGTTGCCAGGCTGACAGGCAGTGTATCTAGAATGCAGTGGTATAAGTTTCTGAAGAAAGCCGAAAACTTCGCAGCTATGTCATCGTTGCTCTTCCTAGTTTCTCTAAAGTATACCTATTAAAATCGCTAAACTTGGCAAACCAGCCGCCTTATTCTTAAGCAATAAGGCGGCTGGTTGTTGTAATAAATCCTTATTTTATTACCTAAAACCGATTTAAAATTCGATCTCTGTTTCCTCATGCATACGATAATTTAATTAAAAATGACGATTCAAAAGTATTAATTTATTTTCACAAATGTCATTTCTGTCTTTTGCTTAGATTCAAGAACCTAACTCATTTTATGAGGCAGAAAATCGCCAACCATGGCAACCGTGATTTTTTTTTTCAGTTTTATGTTAATATGTTATCCGAATTTCGAAATTTAAATTAGATGACTGACATCCTTGAATTTTCTCTGATTTTTTCATGCTTGTCAAGTGTTTGGATGTGGTCTGGTTCCTCAATGAATAGTGTGAAAATAAGTTTTGAAATCATACTATGACTTACAACGATGTTGAAAAAAAGTTTTGTTTTCCTTCACATAGGAACGTTATCGTGTAACGCAATGTTAAAGAACTTCACAAAATTAAAACAACTTTCGAACAAAAGAGTACACTTTAAAAATAATTTATTTTTTAATGACTGGACGTTTACTTTGCAACATCCTACACTTATCAATTGAACTGACTGTGAATCACAGAATCAAAAATTGCCTGCTTTTGTGATATCATCTTTTTTTTCTTTTTCCTAACGGGCGGGTACTTTGTCGATTAGGCATTGTCCCTGACAACAGCCCGAAGGTGTTGGCCACTTTATTATGGGGCACCTAGTAGGTGGACCAACGTCGCCCCCTATGAAGGGACGGACATGACAACCACGCCCACTCGTGGATCGAATCCCCGGCCGCCGGGAGTTGAACCCAAAATTGGAGTACGGTGCTTTACTCATCATACAACTCGGTCGGTTGTGATATCATCTTCGAGGTGCATATACAGACTGATTATAATTAAACTTCCCCCCATGAAAAACATTCCGCAGGTGAAACGAGTGAGCAGATTTACACCAAATTTCGTTCATGGACAGTGCATTGATACTTAAGGAAGCTTCCTAAAAGCTTTAGTTCAAAAAATATCCTCTAGGTGGCGCTTTGCATAATGACATAAGCTCAGAAAATGACCCAAGTTAGTTAATAAATTTGCAAAATCCATTGGATCAATTTAAAAATTGTTCACACATTTCGAATTAGCCATTTCCATTGTTAGATTGGCTGCTTTTCATACAAAGCTCCACCTAGTGAACATTTTTCGGAAGCTTCTTAAAAGCTTTAGTTCAAAAACTGTCCTCTAGGTGGCGCTTTGCATAATGAAATCAGCTCAGAAAATGACCCAAGTTAGTTAATAAATTCGCAAAAACCATTGAATCAATTTTTAAATAGTTCACACATTTCTAATTAGCCATTTCCATTGTGAAATTGACTGCTTTTCATACAAAGCTCCGCCTAGTGAACATTTTTCAGCTATTTTGTTACAATCCGTTCTCCTGTTTCAGCTGTAGAACCTTGATTAGTAAGAGATGTTTAGTTATAATCGCCCTGTACATAAAAGCGCGTCTCGTCGATGCGTGCCCTATTTAGCCCTGATGCAGACTCCCATTGTTGGGGAAGTTTCTCTGGCCTCCCGAATGGATCTGGAGTACTTGGATAAAGCATCAGCAGGGGTAGGAGATAATAAGCCGCATTCATGTGTTTTTCTTATGCACACCTTTTTTATCACTTCCTTGTGCAAAGTAAAGGTAGCATTGTAATTGTTAAAAATTTTGGTATATAAATTTCAACGGGAAATTTACTTTTGGCAGACTGAATTTGTTTTGACGATTTTCTGCATGACGTCTCAATGTGCACACGCATAACTTTCCACGCTTACATTTTTTTCCGGAAAATTTTCACCACAATTTTTATCCAATTTCGTTCTAACTATAAAGTAGAAATTAGGATCAGATAGCCACGGAGACCACAGTTAGGATTATCTCCCCCAAACAGCTTAAGCTTAAAGTTGGCAGCATGGTCGCCAGATTGGCACTAGGGCAAGTGAAAAATTCTGGGTGTTTTAATAAACATGTAAAATATTTCACTTTGCCTGAAAATAAAGCCAATCTAGAAACCCTAGTTAGCAGTTAAGACTTACAAATAAGCTTGCGTAGGGGTGCACTATTCTTTGGAACCACCGGGATTCCATTTTGACCAGTTTCAGTGTTATCTATGAACGCCTGTAACTCGCATAACTGGAAAACGCTTAGTCCCTACATAGTACTTAGGTATGCATGTTGCATCCATTTAGATCAGCTAAGAATGCATTTTGGCATGACGCCTGTACTTATGTATGTTCTCATGTAACTCCTCTAATTCAAAGTATATCCTTTCTGGACTTGTGCCATTAAACATCAACCAACCTCTAATTCAAAAATGATCAATATTAGAATGTTGAATAAAACACGTTATAGTTGATAATTTAAAAAATGCTGCTACTTTTCAAATAAATGCCTGCTTTACTTTTTGGCGATCGAACCATATATGTGACAGATATTTCCCAGTTTGATTGCTGTTAAGTCAATGCTTCGAATGATTGCGTGAAAAAAATCTTGAAAAATGGTGTATGTTGGCACTTTAGCAAGGCTTAGATTTGAAACTGGATATTATTTGAGATTGCTATATATGATAACACTGATTGCATGTCCCGCTTGCTAGTGGGGAACCCCGCTAGTATATATACATACCTAGATACTAGAAATGAGACGGGCTCAGCCCGAGCCCGAAAGCCCGAGCCCGGGACCGACTCGGGCTCGGGCTCTGTAATTCACGATTGCGTTCGGGCTCGGGCGGGCTCGGGCTCGTGAAAAATTTCTCCTTTGTTGAACATATTCCTTGAAACAGATTTTAAAAAGTGATTCATGGGATAAATAGACGAACTTATTTTAAAAAATAGCGGCACGGGGGACTAGAAGGTGTGTGAAGATCCAAAATTTATTGTATCCTATTAATGAAGTAGTTAAATTTATTTGTCTTTAGCTGAAATTTCGGGCTCGGGCGGGCTCGGGCTTCAAAAAATGAGCCCGAACTCATCTCTACTACATACACATAAAAGATATCAACAGATAGATCTAACATGATGTAATATTATTTTTGAAGACACTGAGTTTTGTTTAACTTATAATTCATAATTTCCATTTTTCCCTGAAAAATTAAATAAAAATAATATGGCCAATAAAAAAGTTTTCATCAATAATTAATCTAAAATGTGATTTTAAGCAGGTAGTGCAAGTTCTTCGGGAGATTCTTTGCTCTCATCATTGACTGGAAAAACAAATCAAGTGATCGCATCGATCACATTATAGCACATATGGCAACCCCCGGCCCGCGGAACCTATCAAAACCCGTATAAAGCCCATATAAAGCATCCAAACGTCATATAAATCGCAATTATACGGCCCGCGACTTCGCAAAAATCCTGAAGTTTGGCCCGTGACTTCAGTAACATCTTGAAGTTTGGCCCGCCTCTTTTCAAAGGTTGCCCACGCCTGCATAATGGCGTAATTTAAAATTACTTTTTCTAGAAAATGCAAGTTAAATTTGTGTAATTTTTAGTAACTTAGGAAGAATTTGATTCGTTTTGAAAAAAAATTATATTGTACGAATATAGATCATATTCTAGAGTAAATGTAAGAGTAAACGGTCTCCCACTCTTGTTTCTGTGAAGTATAAATGGAAATTCAGGACACAAAATTACTCAGGGTTATAACTCTTTAATTACTTTTGGCTTACCCTTCGTATGGACAGTTTTCTTTGAAAGTAATCTAAGTTGTAGCAATCTATTTTATATTATCTGAAAATGTGTAAGAGATTTAATAGTTAGCACCAGCAATATATAACGTAAACTTTTATTGAAAAAAGATTGAAAATTTTCTTTTTGGGAAACTCTGTATAGAGAAAATGCTCTCACTTTAAAAGAAAAACGCCTACCGTACATAGATTAATTCGTTGAAGATATGTTGAAAAATGTTTGATTTAATCTTTTCGATGGCCACTTGAAAAAAAAAAATGTTTCATTTATGTTTTCTATATGCATGTCTGTATGTTTGCTTGCTTGCCTTTAAAATTTCCATAAATGTGCACAGATAGTAACGAGACTTGAGCACTGATTGAACTGACAAAAATTACTGCATGCATGATTTATATATATATATTTTAAAAATATAGTTCCAATGTTTGTTATAAACGTTACATAACGATAGAAGTACCGGGTGACCAAAAAGTCAAACCTTTTTTTTTAGATTCATTAAAAAAGAACAAAT
>JAWZYV010013072.1:0-164222 GCA_038373885.1 Cheiracanthium punctorium | reverse complement strand
TTTTGAGAGTGTTTAATGTATTATGTCTGTAGTCAGCCATTGCTTGGGTCGTGCTCGAAATTTTGTCAAGTGTCATTGAGCTTGGGAAATTTTTTACCGAAATATTGCCCAGTTTGGCGCAAAATTAATTGCATAACTCTAAAACTGTAGAACGTTGAAATTTTGTATTTAGAACTGCTGCAACACCTAATTAGGCACCTTTTTTTATTATTCCTAGTAGACTGGATAATTTAATGATAAGTCACCCGAAGGACATCCAATACATGACGGTCTATGGATACTTTCCATTCAGGAAAAGTCTAGCATCCGTCACATTTTCGGCTATGCCCTAAATCTCGCAATCTGTGCCAAGTGTTCGCCTTTTGGCGAAATAGCGCCTGATTAAGTACCGAAAGTTAATTTTTCCAACTGAACCCAGCTTGGCGACATCTCCCATGTTTGGCTAGAAATGGCTAAACCTTAGTAGTATTGCATCTCTTTCAAATAAAATAAGTTAAGATGAAGTGCACGGGAAATATTTGATTTATTTGGCGGACGAGGAAGTCATGTGGTGTCCACATCAGATTTTTTTTCAATCGGCAATCTACACCCATACGCAAAATTTTATCTGTTAACTAATACACAGAGTGTCCCAATAAGGGGGTGGGAACGTGGGAAGCTTTATTTCTCCATCCGTTAGAGGAAAGTGGGCTGTGTAAATTCAAAAATGTTCCATATTAGATATGAAAAAAGATCATGTTAAGAAAAAAATTCTCTAATTCGTTTTCAAAAAGTGACACTTTCTAATCCCTTGTAGGGCGTCCGGGCAAAATAATTCCCAGTCAGTGGAATATGCCCCATATTCTAATGAGATGATGAATAGAAAATTTCAGCCTTTCATCGTTAAACGTCTCCGAGCTATCTTTAAACAAAGATAAATTGCTGTACATGTATTTGAATGTCAATGTTTATTGCTAGAGCTCAAAAATTAGTATCATTCGTAATTTCTGTGCATCTCCCGTAATGCAATCATCCCATTTTATTTATATAGATATTTTCTCTTTGAGAGTCATTTAAAAAAGACTTAAGCAGGGATCGATCCAGGAATTTTTTTCAGGGTCCCACTTTTGTGAAAACTGTATAGTTTGTGAATTCTAATATCTATTTTTTGGAGTTTCAGTATTTATTTTTGGTGAATTTTCATACCAATTTCTTTAAAAGCCACTTTTTTTCTTTAAATAATTTACAAAACAAAATAAAAAGTACGGTGAAATGTTAATGAAGGCTTTCAATCGATTACATTTTTTGTTAAGGGGCCGTTTTTATCAATTGTAATTTTGCGAAGGGACCGATTTAATGTATTGTATATTTGTGAAGGTGCCGTTTTACCCCCTTGCCCGTCCAATTTTTTTCGAGTTGGAGGGTCAAAAAAGTCTATTTTTTTAATGCATATTTTGATATACATACATTTTAAAAACATATAATTTTAAAAACATATTCTCATAAGACTTCCTAATAAAAGTGTTTGAAAGCTAAACGAAATTATTCGGGAAAGATTACATGTAAAATGAAAAATTTTCTAGTTCCCGAGCTACACTCGGGATAATCCAGAATATGGAACGTTTTACCTGCCCAAACTCAGCTCAGGAAAATCTGGTAAACGGTTAATCTATTGAAATTTTGTAAAGTGGCCTTAAAACTGACCCAAATTTCACCTGCAACGATCCCTGTAAATTCAACATACATTAACTGTTTCGTAAACTATCACCGACCCTTTCTAGGAGGTAATTCTCAAATTTTCTACGTAACCTCATGAGTCAATTAGCTACATTTTACTAATTGGGATTTATTTTTGTACGGCAGTCGCGCACAAATTTAAAAAGTATATTCCTTTTTGAAAGTTAACAAAAGGAAATTTTTCTTAACGTAGTCTTGTTTCCTACCTCATTACGAACATTCTTTTAATTTATGCTGTCCACTTATGGATAAAAGAGCCAAAGCGTGTTAACACCTTTTTGGAGCACTCTGTAGAAAGATGTCTTAGGGTCCATTGTCGCTATAACAGCGTTAAAATACGAATGTGAACTTTTGTATGCGCATTCTGTCCCCCAATTGTGCATTAAAATAGCTGTTTTTTATTCCTAGTGCATGAATCTGCCGTCCCCAAGGGTTCTGATGTGTGACCGTCTTCGCAAGGGACGTTGTTAAAGGTACAGCTGCGGGAAAAAAAAGTCCCACTTGTACTTTTTCCGGCCGTCGTTCGTCGTACAGCAATGTTACAGATACCAATCGTTTACGATTGACGCACACTTTAATTTGCTATGCATAAAAATTGAATAAGGGGCCATCTACATATTAAAATTCGCACCAACTTTTTTTTTCTCAATAGCAACCCCCTAGATTTCACTCCATATTTCAAAAATTTAGCTCATTTTAACCCCGGACACCCATTTTCAATAAATTTGGACAGAAAATGAGTGAGTTATGGGCACCCAAAATCCCCCTCCCCCTATGTTAAAATAATTTTTCATACTTCAATTCATATCTCATATAATATTGGTAGTAAGAAGCTGATTTTTATTCGGACTATTAGAACTGAACGACCCAAACATAATTTAATGTAATTATGATTTTTAATAAATTATTAATATGAATTATGAATTATTAAATTAATATTAAAAAAAATTATGAATAGCGACCTAGCCAAATTTCGATAGAAATAGATGCTGAAATTAATATTACATGGCTGTGCAAAATTTCAAATTTTTACGTTCAGTAGTTTAATTTATATTGAATAAAATGTGTTATCTTATAAATAAAAATGAAATTCTGTTTGTTTGTTTGTTTGTTTGTTTGTTTGTTTGTTTGTGGATTTGAGTTGTATACAAATCCACAAAAATGGACATATCAGCCTGAAATTTTGCACAGATATGTAAAATAATATAGAATAAATCATAGTCCACTTTAAAACTTTGAAAGTCCACCCGTTCCCGGAATTTAAGAGATTTTTAATGGGAGCTTTCCGTAATTGTAACCCCTGTAGTGAAAAAAGTGTGAAATAAGGATCGTGGTTGCCATGTGTGGCGATTTTGCCGAATAAAATGTTTTAAATTCTCAAAGTAAAAATAAAAGAATAACAATGATTTTTTTTTTTGTTAGTTTATATTCGTAAGGTTATTTTTTTTTAAATTATAATATCGTGTGCATGGGAAATCGGAGCAGGAATGAAATGTTTTATACGCAAAACAATAAGAATTGAATATTTCCGAGGCTAATAGGTAATTTTTTTTAGTTTGGCGAAAAAATAAAATGGCTTAAATGCCGATTTTGAGAAAGTGAGTTCTAGCGGTTTGCACAGATTTCGCCTTCGCGCAATTTATTGAGAGCTTAAGGAAATAGATTTTTGAAAACAAGTGTAAAGGTTTTATTAGAATACAGCGTTCAATTTTAATGATCCGTGAAGAAATAATGCAGTTGTTAAGGGATTTCAAGCGATCTATCTCCAGAATTCTCGCCAAATGACTACATTGATTTAAGTTGGGGGAATTCCGCCAAATTTCAGAAAATTGAAATCTTCTCATTTACTACATCGGAGTAACGATGAATAAAACACGTTATAGTTGATAATTTTAAAAATTTCGGCTGTATTAAGGGATTCCACTTTTGAAATAAAGGCTTGCTTTACTTTTTAGCTGTCGAACCATTTCCCATATTGATTGCTGCTAAGTCAATGCTTCGAATGATTTCCTGAAAAAACGCTTGCACAATGGCGTATGTTGGCACTTTGGCGAGGCTTAGATTTGAAACTGGATTTTATTTGAGACTGGGATATATAATGACACTGGTTATAGATAAAAATGAATGTTGGTATGTGTGTATGAGGTTGAAAAACTCCAGCACCGTTGCACCATGAAATTTGGTTCACCTAAGTCTTTTATCATGGAGAAGCTTTTTATGCTATCCGTTTTCCTCTAACTTGCCACTAGGTGGCGCAGCAGAACGTCGAATTCTATTCCGTTTAGCCGTTTACTATGCGAATATCGTCCAACCGATTTCGATGAAATTTGGTACACGCGGATATTAGAACACGGAGAATATTTTTCACTATCCATTTTGCTGTAACTTGCCGCTAAATGGCGCTGCAACGCATCAACTTCTATACCGTTCGATCGACCGGCATAAAATTTCTTATACTTACACATTTCAGCACGAAGAATATATTCTAACTGCGTTCCTTTTGATGTTACTCACCACTAGATGCCACTACAATGCATTATTATTTTAACTCGCCACTAGATGACGCTGCAGCAGGCCAAATTCTTGGCCATTCAAACGGTCGCTATGAAAATCAGTATACATAGTTATTTGAACAATGAGAATATTTTGGCGTTATCCATTTTGCTATAACTCGCCACTTGACGGCACTGTAGGAAATCATTACTTTAATTAACCACTAGATCACGCTGCAGTGCATCACTTCTTGACTGTGCAACTGATCGCTATGAAAATAGGTATACATAGATATTTGAACACAGGGAAGAGTTTGGCGCTATCCATTTTCCTATATAATTTGCCACTAGATGTTTCGTCAACACATGAACTTCACAGGGCTGTCCAGCCGATCGTCCTGAAATTTCGTATTCATCGATATCTGAATGCGCAGAATTTTTCCGCCGTATCCGTTTTGGTAAAACTCGCCACTAGATTGCGCTACGCCGCATGACCTTCTGCACCGTACAAACGATTGCCTTGAAATTCGGTATGCATGGTTATTGAACACAATATAAAGCGATATCCATTTTGCTATATCTCTTTATTACAATAAATAGTAATCACCACAAATCGTAATATCAAAAAGTCCATTCATTCCCGTGCGAAGAACGGGTACTTCAGCTAGTTTTCATATAAAATGAGTTAAGGGACCCTATATAAATTTATTAAGTGAAAATTTTTTGAAAATTGCATACAATAAACGTAAATTAGATTTATTTTGTGCAAAAACACTGTAAAAGATACCAGTATTAAAAATATCAAATTTTGAAGCAAATAAATTAGAGGTTTTTACAGTTTGATAGGGATTCTATAAAGCGTCTATTCTTGCGTCCGCTACCATATTCCCCCAAATAAAATATTTTCCAGCTATAGAATTAGAAACAGTAGATGTATGTCTTCTAATACAACGTCCTATTTCTGAAAAACTAACATCCTCAACTTTCCAGGCGTGATTGTGACCTTTTTTAATTTCGGAAACATTAGGTCTTTGGGCTTCCCCATACTTTATCAAACATTAAAAATCACGTTTTTCTGTCTAAATTTTCATCTAATTCTACATGAAAATACCACCAAAAGTCTTAAGAATATTGCACATTGCAGACGATAGTATTAAATGAAGAAAGTGAAATAACAAACACAGTGATAATATTGGGTCGGCAAAAAAGTAATTGCGTTTTTTACATGAAATTCAAACAAATTTTCTATCAGGAAATCATTCTTCAAGTTCGACCATAGCTGAGTAATATTCAAGCTTGTAGTCAGAAGAGCAGAGAGCAGCCTCTAACTCCTGCCAACATTTCACCTGTCTAAGAGAACCATCAACGGAAATACTCAATAACAATTTCAAAATTACAGAGATTTTCAAAATCGTGAGCAGTCATTCTGCATTTTTCCCTTAAATCATGTGTGCGAACCAAGGAAGTTATGAACTCACGGGTCATTTGGACCACAGACTAAATATTCTATTTCTACCCTTGATATTCTCAGTACAAAAAACTTTAAGAGAGATGCAAATAATATTTTCCGTGAAAATAATATTAATTTCCTTTAACTCTCGCGAGTGAAATTAATGAAAGGCGAAAAGTTCGGAACCTACCAATAGTGTTTTTCAATTTGCAGAAAGTCCCTTGAAAACGCGCAAAAATTAATTCGCAATATCTCCGGAAATTATCGTAGAAAATGGGTGAAAATTTATATTTAGGATAATTTGAAGGTTTTCTTTCGTTTAATAAAGTCAAAATATGGGGTTGCCATAGAGAAGAACGAAGTTAATGCAGAATTAAATAGGAAGACGGCCCCTGATGCAAATTAAATTAATAGTAAATTAAAGTACGCGTTATTTGCAAACGAATGGTATATATAACTTTACTGTACGACGAACGACGGCGAAATAAAGAGCAAGTGGGATTTTTTTTTTTTCCGCAGCTGTACATCGATCCTTGAAGTCCAGCAGAGGTATTTTTCGTGGAGACAGTTTTGTGACAGAAATCGGATGACAAAGATGCCGATCTGCTTTTGGCGATGATGAAGAAATGGCTGGAGTGGTGAAAGGATTCAAGTGTGTTCTTGTAAATGGAAGCCGTCTTTCGTTCGGTGATGCTGCGAATGTACCTTTTTGTAGATCTAAATAAAAGTCCGATGTCTCAAATTCTGCGTGTCGTCATCATTTTGGTTTTAATCTGAAATTTGAGCGCAGCATGCACCAGACTACGCCAGGATGCGCGTGGACTTAGTCTATTTTAGGGTGCGCATCCAGCAGTGACGTCGGCGATGACGCCTTCCGGTTCCTCTCCGATTCAAGATGGAGTATGAGTTTCGAGCTGAAGTTATTCTCTTGAGGAAGATCCTAGTGTCAGGACTTTGTCACTGTGGGACGACAAAGATGTCGATCCACTGAGGTAGATCAGAGTCGGGACTTGGTCGTTGTAGAAGGAAGAAGTGTAGCGGTTAGAAATGGCGATCGAGTTCCTGCAATGCGTATTGGGATGGTACCTTACCTTTGGAAACCTAATATGCAGCGCATAAACTTGAGTACTCGCGATCGTCATTTTAACCACTACACTTTCTCCTTTTAAAACGCCCCACTCCCGAATCTGATCTAACTCAGTGGACCGCCATCTTTACCTCTATTCTACAGTAACAGAGTCCCGACTTGGATCTCCCTCAAGAAAATAACTTCAGCTCGAAACCCATGTCCTATTCAACTCGTCCTCCATCTTGAATCGACCTCGGAGCAGAACCGGAAGGCGTCATCGCCGACGTAACTGCTGGATGCGCACCCTAAAATAGACTAAGTCCACGCGCATCCTCACAGCCTCTGGTGCATACTGCGCAAACTCTTCCACTTCACAGTAATGCAGTGAATGTCATAAAAAAAAATTACAGCAAATAAGCATGGAAGTGTAAATAACACATTTATTGAAACTAAAGGATTACAGAGTAACATAGCATATTTCTAAGAATTAACATAGTACTAAGCATTACATACTTAATGTCTGCGTCATGCAGATCTATGACATATGAAGTTCATTTACGAAACAATCAAAGCGGAATACTGAAAACGTCTATTCCATCGCGCCACCTTCAGTAGAATAGTACATCTGAGAACATACAGTACACAGTTCTTCAGTGAACGAATAAAGCAGAGATGGCACATAGCACTGATTGCTACCTCCAATTTATATCACTCAGTTTTTCCGACAACAGATTCTTGAAGAATGTCCGAAACCTGTAAATAGAAACAGGATTTAGTAAATTAGTTAACAAAAAACAATGAGCGTCAAACAGCTACACAAAATAGACCACTGAAATCAATCTGCGCAAGAACTAGTCACATTACATACTACTCACTCAACAGACATGCTGAGTTTGCTGGGAAGCATTTTATGTCAAATCAACACTCTTACAGTACAAAAATTCATCTTAACACTTCAGACTTATAAAATTTTGAAGCGTTTAACAAAACACTTCAGTAGAATAGTACATCTGAGAACATACAGTACACAGTTCTTCAGTGAACGAATAAAGCAGAGATGGCACATAGCACTGATTGCTACCTCCAATTTATATCACTCAGTTTTTCCGACAACAGATTCTTGAAGAATGTCCGAAATCTGTAAATAGAAACAGGATTTAGTAAATTAGTTAACACAAAACAATGAGCGTCAAACAGCTACACAAAATACACCACTGAAATCAATCTGCGCAAGAACTAGTCATATTACATACTACTTACTCACTCAACAGACATGCTGAGTTTGTTGGGGGAGCATTTTATGTCAAATCAACACTCTTACAGTACAAAAATTCATCTTAACACTTCAGACTAATAAAATTTTGAAGCGTTGAACAAAACACTTCAGACCAATAACAACTCCTAGGTTTTCGCTTACTCCATGTCTGTCGATTAACGGACTGGAGTTTGGGGCGATTTTCTCTAGTTGGAACCGGAATACGCATTAGAGCCTCTTAAAAAGATCATGTGCCCCAGGAATTGCCCCTTAGGTAGATAGTACTTCTTTCCCTTCAATACTAAACTAAAATCTCGCCAAATTTATGTAGAGTACGTCACCCGATTGGGCATAAAAATATAGTTGTGTGGGAAAGTGCTTTATAAGCGATCCATTTGGCATGATTTGGCTGTCTTGTTTTTAGGATAATTGACATAGTGTGCTACTAAGCCGATGTGGCCAAAGCATCTTTCAGCTATCTGCGGCAGGGATGAAGCCAAAAAATATTCCGATGGGGGGCGGTGTTATATCGCGATATCCCTCCCCTTCCTCTACGTTTCTGTTCTGGTGTTCGCGAGACAAAGATAATCTGTCTGTATACCTGAACATATAAAAGTCCTTTTCAGAAAAAGGTTTCGGTGGGGGCGACTGCCCCTCTCCCCCCGAAGCAAAGGAAATCAATGTAAGAGAGATTCTATTTTACGCACATAAAAGTTTTTGTAGGACTGTGCTTGAACTAAACCGGTCTCACTTTTTGCTTGGACGTGAAAACATCTTAATTCTTCATTTATTCGTGAACTTAAAAAAAAAATAGTTAAGGTTATTGGAAGATGATTATTACATGAAATGGTGCGAGATTCAAGTCCCAATCATTTTTCCGTTTACGGAAAGCGCTAGAATTCAGAGTGAATGTTGAATGCCGAAGTTTATTTGGTGCTGCCATCTACATTCATCTGTTGAAAATATTTCAGAAATAGTTTGTGCTGCCATCTATTAGTAATACAAGTAGTTGGATAAGTATTACTCCAGGGATATAAGGATAAGGCCTCATAATACGGAAAAACACTCAAAATACTGGTGTTAAACGTTAAAATAAATAAAAACTTTGTGAAAGAACACACATAAGATGGTACTTATAACAAAATACGATCGTTTCGACTGAAAATTTATTCAGTCTCACTGTCTCCTTTCTTTCTTCATGTTCTTTATCTTGCTACTTCACTATTTTTGTTTCTTCTGTATGGTTCTTTTTCGCTCTCTTTTCCTAATTGTTATTATTATTTATTTATGTACTTTTGTTAGTCCTTATTAATGACTCCTCATTTTATCCCTCAATACCCTTTATTGAAAAATGAGTCCCAAAAATGCGACATAAAAAGGGTCATAATTTTACATGTATTTACATACTATTGGTTCACAACAGCTTTCATCTATTGTGAGACTATTTCGTAAGCTGTAGAATATGCTTCACGTGTATTTTTCTATAAATAGGTTACACTCATTAAAATTTCAACAGAGGGTTACCAGGCGAAATACGCGAAAGAGGAGCGATAAAATGACATAGTCAATGAATATCGTTTTAATATAGCAATAATGAAAGTAAAAAATGAGGGGGTTCCGGGGGATCTCCCTCTGACGAGGCTCGAACAGTCGAGATTTTTTTTATTCTTTTCTATATATCCCATCCCATTTCCCCCTTTTCCTTTAATCTCCGTGGTTTCTCGACTTTTCTTTTTTAGAAGTGGCAACATGCTTGTTTGTTTATCTTTTCCAGTTCCCACAGTTTTTGTGGCTTTGACTGACGATGACTGAATAAATTCTCAGTCGAAACGATCGTATCTTGTTATGAGTATCATTTTATGTGCGTTTTTTCACAAAGTTTTTATTTATTTTAAGGCCTCATAAGGTTTGAGTTTTACAAGTTAACAACCTGATAATTCTCTAAAGACATGCGATGCTCGCAATTATTTCGTAGCCATCTCAAGTTTTTATTCAAAAGAAGTTGACTAATTGCCATGGGCGTCGGCAGCATAAGGCAAGGGGAATGGCAACGCCCCCCTGGATTTCTGTATGCAGTGTTTTCCCTTGCTTTTTTGCTCTTTCCAACATGGTAACCATACGTTGAAGTAGTCTTTGCCCCCCTCCCCCCCCCTTGGAAAATATTCTGCCGGCGCCCATGCTAATTGCTAGCCACATTTGAAACGAAACTCACAAATGCCGTAGATATTACTTCCAAAGCGCAAGCTTCCCCAGCCCTTTTGGTGATCAATTAACTGTAAAAATCCATTGCAAGTAACTCATTGAAAGGATTTTAACTAAAATTTAGCGCGGCTGTTAGTGCCCCAATTCGGCAACTGATGATTACCTGAATAAAAATGCCTGAGTTTTGTACTGTCCGTCGATCAAAAGTATAGTTATCGCCAAGTAGTCTATGCGAGTTTGTTGCCATGGAAACAAGTCTCGCCCTATTTTCGACAGGGGAGAAGAGAAGAAATATGACATGAGGTGTGAGGTTACTTTTCATTCCGCGAATTCCTCTTACGCTCAATTCCCCCCCCCCTCCATTGGAAATCGTCAGGTCCGGTTGCTACAGCGACCGCCACTAACCAGACTTGTTGGTGGGAGCTGTTCTTGTGATGGACAGACAGTAGCTGTACGGAAGAAAGCTTGCTGTCTTTATCCATACTGTTACAAGCTTGCTTTTAGAACATGAAGAATTAATTAAGGATTAAGAATAAAAGAAAATATGGAAGGAAAATAGAGTAGGTAAAGAGAATCAAAGATTGTCGTAGATTTGTTAATAATCAGTCTAGGTACATTTTTATAAATTGGTTGGAAAAGAAATTTTGGACACGAATTAACATTTAAGAGATGGATTTTCGTCTACTCAAAAAAAAAACCGAAAAAAAAACGGCGAATCTCTTTTTAAGGGCTGCCAGTGAATTGTCAAAAGTCCCCAACTTTGACCATTTTTGGTGATGCATCGCCAGATTGGGTCCCCTAAAAAAAACGCCGAAAATTGAATCCAGCGTGGCGATATATTCTCAACTTGATGATAAATTGGTACATTCTATTGTTCTTTGTGTTGTTCTTACTGTCAATGGGAACATTTATGAGTATCCATAGAGGTAAAGTATAATTAGAATATGCCTGACGAATATTCTAGAAGGGATTCAACAGGCAATTTTAGTGTGGACTTCTGTGCCAAAGTGATTTATGGGAACATGGTACGCTCCTGGATTAGAATGCACTTTCCAGAGTAATGGAATAAGAAAGACAACTAGGGTCGACGCATGGATTATGATACAATATAAATACAGGGCGATCCATTTAAAAGAGTACCCCTTGGTTTTTCTTATGACACTTAAGTTTGAGGGATGTGGGGCAAATATTCTAATACTGAAGTAACATCGTTTGAACCTTGTTGAAGTGTAGGAGACAATTCCCAACACTCTGTTGGACTGTTACAACTTTATTAGTGAGGTGAAACAGACATGGGGGCTCACAATATTACTGAATCCAGTGATCCTTTTATTTTTTTTAAAAATCCTTTCATTCAGATTTTTTACATTATCATTCCTTTCAGATATTGTTGAAAAGGTTCTTTGAATTATTCTTTGAAAGGTTCCCTCTTACTATTTTGAATGCAAACAGGAACACGTCGAACTGAGATGTTCTACACACTTCGCAACCATGGTTGGTGTGATGGACGAGATTTCTTCGGTTATGGTTTCTTTTCATTCAACGATGTTTGCATAGACTTCTCTGGAAAGCACTATCTTTGAGATAACCACACAAGCAAACAAAAAAATCCATTGTAAGTAACTTATTGGAAGGACTTTAAGTAAAATTTAGCGCGGCTGTTAGTACCCCTGATTGATGATTACCTGATGATTACCTGAATAAAAATGCCTGAGTTTTGTACTGTCAGTCGATCAAAAGAATAGTTATCGAAAAGGAGTCTATGCGAGTCTGTTGCCGTGGAAACAAGTCTCACCCCATTTTCGATAGGGGAGAACCAAGGAGAAAAATGACATGAAAAATGGCATACCTTTCATTCTTGTATTCCTCTCACGCTGAACCCCCCCATTGGAAATGAGCACTAACCAGACTTGTTGGGGGGAGCTATTCTTGTGATCGACAGATAGCAGCTGCCCATTTACGGAACAAAGTATGCGATCTTTATCCAAACGCTTACATGTGAAAAATTTGATGTGAATGTGAATTGAGAAAAATTTGAATTGAGAATTGTTTTTAAAAAATAAAATTTCTGTTTTATCTCGCAAACAAAGTTGTAAAAGTCCAACAGTGTTGAAAATGTTCTCTCACACTTAAAAAAGGGTTCGAACAATGTATACTTCAATGTTAGAATAGCGGGAACATTCATCCTATTTAAGGATAATAAGAAAAACCATCGAGTACTCTTTTAACCCTTTAACGCGCAGTGTTCCCGCTCTGGGAACACCCAACTCGGACGTTTTGACTGTTGCCAGTCAGGAAGAATAGATTGGATTTCTAGAAAACGAGTGGCGGGTGACAGAGCTCCACGAGAATCCTTTACTTTTTAGCACTTCATTTCCCGTCAAAAAAGGATCACGATTCTTTTTAACAGCACTGACATATGCTCAAAAATGGAAGAAGGCGAGAACCGCTGGATAGATGGCCCCATTCTGAAAAAAGCGCAGCCGTTGCCATCGCTCGACTCAACGACCAGCAAGAAGGCGGACGATCGAAACGTTCATCGCGTGCCACACATATCCAGAGGACCCTTTTTCTTACGGTGCTCAGTTTCATACAGGGGTGACGGTGTCATACAGGGTGCTCAGTTTAACCCTTTGAGGCGCAATCCTTTCCCAATGCTGCAAAAAGGGCAGCCGTTGCCATCGCTTGACGGAACGACCAGCAAGAGGGCGGACGATCGAAACGTTCATCGCGTGCCACAGATCTAGAGACCCCCCTTTTTGACGACAGCTGGCTGTGCCGCACAGCCAGCTGTCGTCAAAAAGGGGGGTCTCTAGATCAAAAGGGGTCCCTAGATCATATCTGGCTGTGCCGCACAGCCAGCTATCGTTAAAAAAGGAGTCTCTAGATCTAAAGGGGTCCCTAGATCATATCTGGCTGTGCCGCACAGCCAGCTGTCGTTAAAAAAGGGGTCTCTAGATCAAAAGGGGTCCCTAGATCATATCTGGCTGTGCCACATAGTCAGCTGTCGTTAAAAAAGGGGTCTCTATATCAAAAGGGGTCCCTAGATCATATCTGGCTGTGCCACACAGCCAGCTGTCGTCAAAAAGGGCGTCTCTAGATCTGTGGCACGCGATGAACGTTTCGATCGTCCGCCCTCTTGCGGGTCGTTCCGTCAAGCGATGGCAACGGCTGCCCTTTTTGTAGCATTGGGAAAGGGTTGCGCCTCAAAGGGTTAAACTGAGCACCCTGTATTATTTAATATAAAAGGAGTGTTTAAGTATATGAAGTATAAAAGTGTATCAGATTTTCTATTTTTTTTGACGCCAGTCATATTTCCTGACTCGCCGCTTATGAGAAATGAAAAATTCGGCCGGCGCAGTGGACAATAAGGACGTGTCAGGGTGCGCTTTGCAATCCATCGGTCATCTATCTCTCCCCCTCAATCCCACGCGACAGTCTTTTGTCCGGCCCAGGGCCGTAAATCACCCGAGAAGCCGACACGGAAGAGATAGTCCGGTGGTCAGAGGTGTGAAGGGGGGATTCCTAAAGTGACAGGCTTTTGGAATATATGAGGTGAAAGAGTAGGCAGTCTTTCCGATAGGGGGCGATCTATCATTTTATTCTGCCCCTCCCCCCCCAGCCACGTTTGGTTAGCCCCCCCTCCGTATTAAGGTCAGCCCTCATTTCAGTCCGTTCGTCAGATGCTCCGTGTGATGAGGGGAGTTTTTTGACGGTCAATGTGCACGTGCAGCTTTTGTAGGTCGAATTATTTATGAGCTCTTAATGAGGAGTCGGAATTTGCTCGACCACGAAGTTAAATTTACAGAAGGGAACACTTCTCTTAGAAAGTGGGATAACGCCGTTGTTGCAAACACATGGCGCAACGCACACTGGGTCACTGCGCATATCATGTTGTTTACATTACCGTCAAGGCAGCGAAGTAAATGAAGATTGTCGAATTTGCAGAACTTAAAAAATTTAAATATATAGACTTACGAACGTTGGATATAATAATTTCTGGCTTCAGATGTGTTTTCATTACATAAATGTTTTAGAATATTATTTCGTAATGAATAGAGGGAGTAGCATCGAAGCGAAGTAACATTATGTATGTAATGTCGTGTAATTGTTTTGCCCAAAAGCTGTATTTTAAGAAATATTAGTTAACTAGCTGAAATACCCATCCTCGACAGGTTAGTGAATGAAAATTTCCAAAAAGCAAGAACTTTCGTCAGCATTGTAGGAGTACACAGAATGGATGGAGTAGGTTGCCAAAGTAAAGAAAGCGAAGTTATAATTTTCATGTATTGTTAAAATATTACAAGTTAGAGAGTAACTAAGTAATATCATTTCATTCGCTTTAGTCGTCATTATGTGATGCGCGAACGAATATTGACGCATATTGAACTAATTTTCGCAAAATCTCAAAATTTAATCAACATTTCTGAAAAATTTGAAGCCTAGAATTTAAGTCGAGTGACAACCTATCCTGTCACCCAAATTCGTTGCATTCCCTGCAGTCTTTATTTCGTGATGCTGGAACAAATTTTCAGCATTTTAAAACGATTTTCGAAAAATCTCAAAATGTAAGCAAAATATTTTTAAAATTCAACGCCTATAAATTAAGATTAGCAACTACCTATCCTATCACTCAATTTCGTATCATTCGTATGAGTCGTTATTACGGGATGTTTGAAGAAATATAAAGGTATTTTGAGAGAATTTTCACAAAATCTCAAAATCTAATAAAAATGTTTAAAAAATTGGACTCCTATAGTTTATGTTGAGAAACCATCTATCGTGTGACCCAATTTCATATCATTCGCTTGAGTCGTTATTACGTAATACGGGAACAAAGATTCACTCAGTTTTAAACGATTTTCACAAAATCTCGAAATCTGATGGATTTTTTTTAATTAGATGCTTATAGTTTAAGGTGAGTGACCACCTATCATTTCACCCAATATCATTTTTTCACCTTTGCAGTTATTACGTGATGTGCGAACACAAATTTACGCAGTTTGAAATGATTTTCGCAAAATTTCAAAATCTAATCAAGATTTTTTTTTAATTCGACGCCTATGTTTTAAGTTGAGTGACCACCTATCATGACACCCAATTTCATATTATTCGCTTCAGTCGTTTTTACGTGATGCTTGAACACAAATTCATGCAGTTTGAAAGGATTTTCGCAAAATCTCAAAATCCAATCAAGATTTTTTAAAAATTGGACGCCTATGTTTTAAGTTGAGTGACCACCTATCATGACACCCAATTTCATATCATTCGCTTCAGTCGTTTTTGCGTGATGCTTGAACACAAATTTACGCAGCTTGAAACGATTTTCGCAAAATCTGAAAATCTAATCAAGATTTTTTAAAAATTCGACGCCTATGTTTTAAGTTGAGTGACCACCTATCATGACACCCAATTTCATATCATTCGCTTCAGTCGTTTTTACGGGATGCTTAAACAAAAAAAGCGTCACGGACAGAATGACAGAATGACAGACAGACCAACTTTTTTTTGAGGGTCGCATCGGATTCCCGGGTGCTTGAAACGGATAGAAATCGCAAAATTTTTGAATTCCAAGAAATGTACAGACAAAAGTCTAATTTTATTTATATAGATTTAGAAGATTGTAGTATGTGTGAATGCACTATTTAAAAGGTGTTCATCTATATAAATAAAATTAGACTTTTTTCTGTACATTTCTTGGAATTCAAAAATTTTGCGATTTCTATCCGTTTCAAGCACCCGGGAATCCGATTTGACTCTCAAAAATAAGTTTGTCTGTCTGTCATTCTGTCATTCTGTCCGTGACGCTTTTTTTGTTTAAGCATCACGTAAAAACGACTGAAGCGAATGATATGAAATTTGGTGTCATGATAGGTGGTCACTCAACTTAAAACATAGCCGTCGAATTTTTAAAAAATCTTGATTAGATTTTGAGATTTTGCGAAAATCGTTTCAAACATGCGTAAATTTGTGTTCAAGCATTACGCAAAAACGACTGAAGCGAATGATATGAAATTGGGTGTCATGATAGGTGGTGACTCAACTTGAAACATAGGCGTCGAATTTTTAAAAAATCTTGATTAGATTTTGAGATTTTGCGAAAATCGTTTCAAACTGCGTAAATTTGTGTTCAAGCATTACGCAAAAACGACTCAAGCGAATGATATGAAATTGGGTGTCATGATAGGTGGTGACTCAACTTAAAACATAGGCGTCGAATTTTTAAAAAATCTTGATTAGATTTTCAGATTTTGCGAAAATCGTTTCAAACTGCGTAAATTTGTGTTCAAGCATCACGCAAAAACGACTGAAGCGAATGATATGAAATTGAGTGACATGATAGGTGGTCACTCAACTTAAAACATAGGCGCCGAACTTTAAAAAAATCTTGATTGGATTTTGAGATTTTGCGAAAATCGTTTCAAACTGCGTAAATTTGTGTTCAAGCATCACGTAAAAACGACTGAAGCGAATGATATGAAATTGGGTGTCATGATATGTGGTCACCCAACTTAAAACATGGGCGTCGAATTAAAAAAAAATCTTGATTAATTTTGAAATTTTGCGAAAATCATTTCAAACTGCGTAAATTTGTGTTCGCACATCACGTAATAACTGCAAAGGTGAAAAAATGATATTTGGTGAAATGATAGGTGGTCACTCACCTTGAACTATAAGCATCTAATTAAAAAAAATCCATCACATTTCGAGATTTTGTGAAAATCGTTTAAAACTGAGTGAATCTTTGTTCCCGTATTACGTAATAACGACTCAAGCGAATGATATGAAATTGGGTCACACGATAGATGGTTGCTCAACATAAACTATAGGAGTCCTATTTTTTAAACATTTTTATTAGATTTTGAGATTTTGTGAAAATTCTCTCAAAATACGTTTCTATTTCTTCAAACATCACGTAATAACGACTAATACGAATGATACGAAATTGAGTGATAGGATAGGTAGTTGCTCATCTTAATTTATAGGCGTTGAATTTTAAAAATATTTTGCTTACATTTTGAGATTTTTCGAAAATCGTTTTAAAATGCTGAAAATTTGTTCCAGCATCACGAAATAAAGACTGCAGGGAATGAAACGAATTTGGGTGACAGGATAGGTTGTCACTCAACTTAAATTTTAGGCTTCAAATTTTTAAAAAATGTTGATTGAATTTTGAGATTTTGCGAAAATTATTTCAATATGCGTAAATATTCGTTCGAGCATCCCATAATGACGACTCAAGCGAATGAAATGATATTACTTAGTGACTCTCTAACCTGTAATATTTTAACAATACATGAAAATGATAACTTCGCTTTCTTTACTTTGGCAACATACTACATCCATTCTGTGTACTCCTACAATGCTGACGAAAGTTCTTGCTTTTTGGAAATTTTCATTCACTAACCCGTCGAGGACGGGTACTTCAGCTAGTTTATAATAAAGATCTCACTTAAACAAGCCGTATTGACATTTATTTCATGCTGTGACACATTTTAACACAGCTTTAAATTGTCGCTAAAACACTCATATTAAAATATTAAATTCATGTTACATAAAGAACTCAGTCGTGAATTCTTAGCCATTTTCTAATGTAAATATATACCGTGGCAAACGAAAACGTCTTTTCAATGAGTCACCATATAAGCACTCGTTAACCAATATAAACTCAACATTTTAATAATCTTAAGACAGAACATTTCTTTCTCTTTTTTTTTTATTCATTTGTTACTAAGGCAACCACGTAAGCAAAAAAAAAATAATTTCAATTGAGTGCTCGCGTTCATAATCTCGTTCACATGCTAGGTCGGAAAATTAAAAACAAGCAAAATTAGTAAAAAATACACATTTGTGTAGTTACTTATGCATTAGAGAGTAGACAGTTTCATGAATAAACTAGACGAACACTATTTTGGGCGCGTTTTTCTAGTCTACCCAATTTTTATACTACTTCGTGCGACCCCCCCCCTCCCCTCTCTTAACGACCGATTTTTCCGAGAACGGAAAGTTGTTCCCTCCCGAAAAGTTTTGACTGTATTTTCTCTCGCTTCCTTAGAAGGATATCTCTCGAACTTGGGAATCGTCTGCCTAACATTTTAATGTTCCATCTTTCATCTGCGAACGGATATTCCAAGAGACAGCAGAGAGAGTGTGCGTGCGTGTAAAGAGGGGGTGGGGGGGCGAGATTGTTGTTTACATAGGCGTCTTCCCCCCCCCCCCCCCCCTCTTCTCGATCGTTAATGAGCGCGACATCTGCTGGATCCAACGCCATCTGTCGCAAGCAAGTAAATTGCACCGTCGTCACCCGTTTTCTCGAGTTTTAATGGATTCTGCAGAGTATGGGGATGCAGCTCTGGCTACAGTTCTAGGATTAGTTCTTTTTGGCGACTTTTTCTTGGCGCGATAAATGCAGGGTGCGAATTGACGGGGGGGGGGGATGCCGGGGATCGTCCCCGGCTGAAGAAAGTAATATTCCTGGCTAGAGAAATATTAATGCATCCCTGCAAGGGATACTATTTATCCCCTGCTGGAGAAATGTTAAATTAATCTGCGTCAACAGTACCTAACGATTTTAACTATTGAGAATAGAAATTTTTCTTTTGTTTACTAGACAAAGGAATAAGTTACGAGCATGCCTTTGAAATAGATCTACGCATGCCTGATGCCACTTCTCACTCCGTAACTGGGTTTCAGGTTTCAAAGGAAGACTGCGAAATGAACGAACAAGCACTGCTCTGCCACCAGCCGAATTTCAGGGTAGACGGAGAATCGACATAGGCAGGAATATATGCATAGAAAATCGGGGGTCGACTTTTATTTGAATTTAAGTCACTTTTTAGACATGTTGGCGACTGAATTTGTCATGTAATACCTAATATATTAAGTGAGTGGAGCATTTACACTAGGGATGCACCAAATATTCGGTTGGTATTCGGTATACTGCCTATTCGGCAGACAAACCGAATATCCGGTTCTACCGAATACTTCAATATTCGGCAACCGAATAGTAAACAAATTAAAGTATTTACCCATTGGTAAACAAATACATATTTTCTATATCATGAATGAAAGATATAATATAGTACCATAGTACTAAATTAATTCAAGTGGTTACTTACTAATATCACATGTCAATACGCATTAGAAACCCTTAGAAAGTCCTCCCATCAAGGAACCCCACCCCCTATCTTTGGCAGATCGCCGTAGTGTAGTGCTGCCACAATTACACAAAAAACTAATATCACAATGAAATTAGTTTTAATGTAAGAGAAAACACTCAGAAGTTAAATTTAAATTTCGTTGCTTTTCAATTTTTCTTAAGATCTTATGACACATTACATTAACCTTGCTATTACTATCTCATTTAAATTTGAAACAGTAACCAAGAAAAAAAAAATCTGGAGTGACTCCACTCGACTTTCCGAACACTTACGATTAAGATCATTACTAAGCATTTAAATAAATTTGAATCAATGAATCATTCAAATATATATACCAAATTGAAGCTCAATCGAATGCACCGTTTAAACGCTAGCGCACTTTCAAGAATTTCGTCCCATAGGCCGTACTGTAAAAGAAATCTTGGTCGTAGCCCTGTAGAAAAACAATAAGTCCTATACACACCAAAATCAATACAGGTCTTGCGACGGTAGTTTATACTATATATACCCAATTTGAGCTCAATCGGAAGTACCGTTTAAACGCTAGCGCATTTTCCAGAATTTTCCCCTATAGGCCATAATGTAAAAGAAATCTCTGTCGTAGCCCTGTAGAAAAACTATAAGTCCTATACACATCAAAATCAATACTGGTCTTACGATGGTGGTTTATAACATCTATACCTAATTTGAGCTCCATCGAATGTACCGTTTAAACGCTAGCGCACTTTCCAGAATTTTCCCCCATAGGCCATCATGTAAAAGAAATCTTTGTCGTAGCCCTGTAGAAAAACTATAAGTACTATACACACCCAAATCCATACCGGTCTTGCGACGGTGGTTTATAATCTATATACCCAATTGGAGCTCCATCGCATGCCCCGTTCAGGAGCTATCGTGTTCACTCACACACACACACACACACACACACACACACACACACACACACACACACACATACACACATACATACATACATCTCGTAACAATAGCATAACTGAATTCAGAAGACCTCAAAACGTGTCAATACACCCAAATCTCGAATTCGAATTATTTCATGATGACAATACTTTCCTTACATGGTACATGTTCGGAAAGTAAAAACATTAAGTGCTCGTAAATATGTAAAGTCAATTAACTGCTAATTTATTTAATAAAATATGCAGGGAAAAAATGACCAGCATTTCACTAATATTTAGAAAAGTTATTAATAATATATAAAGGAAAAATATGGATATTAAATCTTGCAGGATTTTAATTTTTGAAGTTTTACATCATTTGAAATATGAAATATTGTTTAAGAATAAAGTAATTAAATTAATCATTGCAACCAAAGTTTAATAAATTTTAACCAAGTATTCGGTATTCGGCTAGAATTTCAACCGAATATTCGGTATTCGTCATTCGGCAAAATATAGTATTCGGTGCATCCCTAATTTACACCTTCCTTTTTACTTTCCGAACATGTACCATGTAAGGAAAGTATTGTAATCATGAAAAAATTCGACTTCGAGATTTTGGTGTTTTGACACGTTTTGAGGGCTTCTGAATCCATTTATGCTATTTTTACGAGATGTATGTATGTATGTGTGTATGTGTGTGTGTGTGTGTGTTTGTGTGTGTGTGTGTGTGTGTGTGTGTGTGTGTGTGTGTGTGTGTGTGTGTGTGTGTGTGTGTGTGTGTGGTGTGTGTGTGTGTGTGTGTGTGTGTGTGTGTGTGTGTGTGTGTGTATGTGTGTTTGTGTGTATGTGTGTGTGTGTGTGTGTGTGTGTGTGTGTGTGTGTGTGTATGTGTGTATGTGTGTTTGTGTGTATGTGAGTGAACACGATAGCTCCTGAACGGAGCATTCGATGGAGCTCAAATTGGATATATAGGTCATAAACCACCGTCGCAAGACCGGTGTTGATTTGGGTGTGTATAGGACTTACAGTTCTCCTACAGGGCTACGACAAAGATTTCTTTTACATGATGGCCTATGGGGGAATTTCTTGAAAGTGCGCCAGCGTTTAAACGGTAGATTCGATTGAGCTCAAATTGGGTATATATGTTATAAACCACCGTTACAAGACCGGTATTGATTTTGGTGTGTATAGGACTTACAGTTCTCCTACAGGGCTACGACCAAGATTTCTTTTACATGATGGCCTATGGGGGAATTTCTTGAAAGTGCGCTAGCGTTTAAACGATACATTCGATTGAGCTCAAATTCGGTATACATGTTATAAACCACCATCCTAAGACCGGTATTGATTTCGGTGTGTATAGGACTTATAGTTCTCCTAAAGGGCTACGACAAAACTTTCTTTTATGTTATGGCATAATGGCATATGGGGAGAAATTCTTGAAAGTGCGCAAGCGTTTAAACGGTGCATTCGATGGAGTTTCAATTGGGTATATATGTTTGAATGATTCATCGATTCAAATTTATTTAAGTGCTTGGTCATGATCTTAATCGTAAGTGTTCGGAAAGTCGAGTGGAGTCACTCCAGATTTTTTTTTTTAATTAACTGCTGGAAACGCAAATCTATTTTAACTTGTATAAGGCGCGTCGTACCTGCCTATTTAATTTTCAAAATTTGTTTTGTGAACCCCCTTTTAAATGACCCACGAGCCGCCACTGCTGCCCCCCCCCTCCCCTCTGAAATCGCGTACCGTGAAATAGTTTCTTTATTTTTGTTTTAGAAAACCGATATTTTTTAATTACTTCACCGTAACGAAAAATTATTTCCATCCTAAAATAGTAGGGCTTGGTGATTTCTCGCAAAATATAGAAATACATTTCTATAGTTTGGGAAAGCCCGGATGGATTCAATTTTGGAAATAAATTGTTGGGTGCCAAGCTTGGGGATATTTGACCTATGACTACCAACCCCACTACTGGCAATCCTTTGGAAAATGATTTTAAAATGCTTCTCTTTCTCAATTTCTAATAACACTATTTCCATACTAAAATAGTAAGGTCTGGCTATTTCTCGCCCAATGTAGAAGATACTGCCAAGCTGGATTCGGCTTCGGGAGTTTGTTATTGTTGTGCGCCAAACTTGGCGATCGATCGGCAAAAGTGGCCAACCTTGGAGACTTTTGACCAACATCTCTTTACATCCAGACCTTCGGAAAATAGTTTAACCCTTCATATCTAGGGAATTAAGATTTGCCACGAGTGTAAACTTGAAACTGTCCCTTTTTACTTTCTGAACAGGTACCCTGTAAGGAAAGTATTATAATCGTGAAAAAATTATACTTCGATGGAGGTCTTCTGAATTCATGGATGCTATTTTTACGAGATGTATGCGTGTGTGTGAACACGATAGCTCCTAAACGGTGCGTTCGATGAAGCTCAAATCCGGTATATAGGTTATAGACCACCGTCGCAAAATTGTTGTTGATTTCGTATAAAGTGTAAACAATATCTTTGAAGTAATCGCACCTGATACAAGTCAAGGGAATTCAATTTGGCGTGTGTGTGAGTGAACACGATAGCTCCTAAACGGGGCATTCGATGGAGCTCAAATTGTATGTATGTATGTTATGAACCACCGTCGCAAGACCGGTATGGATTTGGGTGTGCATAGCACTTATAGTTTTTCTACAGGGTTACGACCAAGATTTCTTTTACATTATGGCGCATGGGGAGACATCCTTGAAAGTGCGCTAGCGTTTAAACGGTGCATTCGATGGAGCTCCAATTGGGTATCTATGTTTGAATGATTCATCGATTCAAATTTATTTAAGTGCTGGGTCATGATCTTAATCGTAAGTGTTCGGAAAGTTGAGTGGAGTCAATCCAGATTTTTTTCTGTCTTAGTGAGACAGTGAAGGATCCATAAAGATTCATGTAATAAAATTGAAAATTGTGAGAGTAAAATGAATAAACGCGAGCGGTACGCCTGATGACAGTCCCATAAGCAACGAAATGATTCTTTTTCAAAAGAGTCGAGGGCAAACAAAAGTGAAGCAGACAAGTTACACCTCGTACGACACGCTTACGCGAAATCTAATCCTTTACTCATAAAATCAACGTCTGAAAATTCACTCATGCTCATACCTATTTTTTCTCTGACATGATTATAAAATTCGATGAAAGCTGTCCCTTTAAAAACATTTTGGTTCAATAGAACGTGCAGTCATGGTGTAAGCCGATTTGTCAAAGAAACGGTTACGATAAATCCATGGAACTTTTTTTTAAAACGATTTTATTTTTTATGGTACCTCTAAGTACCGTAAGTCTGTGGCGTAGCCAGAAATTTTTCATGGTGGGGGGGGGTTACGACTACTACAACTCACATATATATGCATACATGTGTGTGATAAGGGAGTGAAGAATATATACATTTTGTATGGCAAAAAATTCCTCATGGGGGGGGGTTTATGGCGCCCCCCTAACTCCCCCCCTCTTCGCTACGCCCGTAGATAAAAGGATAAAATAATTTCCAATCATTCTGATCTTCTTTCACTTTCCCATAAGCTATTAAAACGCTAACTCAGGTAGGCACTGTTTTCATAAACGCAAAGATGGAGAGCTATGTTTACAAACGGGCATTGCTGGCATTAACAGAGCGAGTGTTTGCATTTCCAAAACTTTCGAACTCGATTAAAGTGTTTGATCTCCGAGAACGAGGAAAAGGAGCCTGAAGACTATTATACTCATGAAGATTAAAAAAAAAAATATGCTTTAGTTAGTGATGAGCTTATGTGTTTAAAACAGTTAAGGAACCGAATGAAAAGAGGGCTCGTTTTGACGTAAAGTGAGCGTAAAGCTTTACTTGAATAGAGCTTGCAGTTGTGATGTAAAAGGATTTGATGGTGTAATCGGTAGTGATACTTCAAAGATATGATTAAAATGAATCAGTGAATCTTTTGTACTCTTAAGGCTGTTCTTCGAAAAAAAAAGAACTCTGTTTTTAGTCTTGGTACACAAATTGAAATAAACTAACAGCACCATGGTCTCCAAAAAATTCCAGAGTGTTCTTCATAAGCTGTTTTACACACTGCGATAAGCGAAAACGCTGTGGCTTTTGTGAAATTTTCAGAAAAATTCTTAAACATGGATCTGAGCTGCAAGATTTTTCGAAGAGTGACATGCTTTGCGAAAATTTCCGATTTTTAAGATTTTTTTCTAAAAGTTTTGAAACGGATACAGATTGACCTGTCTTCGCAGTATGTAATACAGCTTGTAAAGAGAGAGTTTCAAAATTTTGAAGTGCCTAGCATAATTAGTTTATTTGTAATTATGTACCAAAATCACATGATTTTTTTCGAATAATACCGTTAACGGTCGCGCTATTTTCAAGAAAAACGGTCAAAAATGTGCCTATTTTTTATTCAAGAAAACTGAATAAAAATAACTTACAATGTATGCATTCATTTTAGGGTTTTGGACATCTTTTTAGCAAAGAACAAAGAATAAGTTAAATTTAGAGGAAAAACCAACATTCAGGGTTATTGGAAGTGAATGAGCGTTTCCTAGGAAGCCGAACAACAGCCACCTGTTGGCATCATGAAAAAATTGTTAACAGACACCCAAATGTTCTTTTCATCCCCCCCGTCCCCCCATAACCAAAGTGTAAACATTTGCACCATAAGTGCACCATTTGCACCATAAGTGTAAACATTTGCACCTCCTACTTCTAATAAGGAAACTTATTCCGAAGTTGTTGCCAACTTTCGAACGATGTGAAATTTTGCTTTCATCGAAAATGATGATGATTTATTTGTACGGGAAAACAACAAAACGTTTCTTTAGAAAAAGATGATTTATTTCGAAAAGCAATCACGAATAACCGATTATTTTAATGCAAATCAAAATAAAAGAGATTTACTGAAGCTAAAATAAAATATTTGTGTCACTATTGTTAACATAAAAAAAAATTAAACCTTTAACCCTTCCTTTTGAGGCACAACCTTTTCCCAATGCTGAAAAAAGGGCAGCCGTTGCCATCGCTCGACTGAGCTACCAGCAAGAGGGCGCACGATCGAAACGTTCATCGTGTGCCACAGTTCGAGAGACCCTTTTTTGTTTTCCCGCTTAAGCCTTGGCTGTGCGGCAACGGCTGCCCTTTTTTCAGCATGGGGCCATCTATCCAGCTGTTCTAGCAATCTTCCATTTTTCAGCAGATGTCAGTGCTGTTCAAAATAATCTTTTTACGGGAAAAGACGTGCTAAAAAGTAAAGGATTCTCGCGGAGCTAGGGATGGACGCGAGACGACTTTTTGCGAGACGAGACAGGGATTTACAGCTTTTATGCGAGACGAGACACACATTTTTAACATTACGATATAGGGATTTTTGCGAGACGAGACAAGCTTTTAGGCTATTTTGCGAGACGCGAGACGCTTATTTTCCGTCTCGCGTCCATCCCTACGCGGAGCTATGTCACCCGATACTATTTTTATAGAAATCCAATCTATTCTTCGTGATTGGCCACAGTCAAAACGTCAGAGTTTGGGTGTTCCCAGCGCGGGAACACTGCGCGTTAAAGGGTTAAAAAAAATTAAACCTTTAAACAACAGCCACCTCCGAAGAACGGTCCTTTTTGGACAGTCCCACAGGTGACCGCCGTTCGGAGGTTTCACTACACTAACCGAAGAATTTACATCACTCAGAATTCATTCAAGAATCTGAAAACCCGTTTCACCCCTCCTCCCCCCACATTCCGCCCCACTTCTCACTCAAGGCGAAAAACAGCCTTATAGAGGACCGCGAGATCGACACAAAAATCGATACCCTTTCTCTGTCCGATCGATGATACACCGAAGAGTACTTACTCTCTTAAACGGTGGCAACCGATCACTGCACCCCACTACACCCTCCCCCCCGGGAGGTCTCGTTCGATGCAACACCCGAAAACGCTTCTCTGGGGGTGGGGGGAATGCACCCTCCCCCTCAGTGTAAGGAAGTGACCAGATTACTAATGAGGAATGGGGGCCACATTGGCATGATGTTCTTCCCGCGATTCTGAAACAAAAAATCTGGAGTGACTCCACTCGACTTTCCGAACACTTACGATTAAGATCATGACCAAGAATTTAAATAAATTTTAATCGATGAATCATTCAAACATATATACCAAATTGAAGCTCAATCGAATGCACTGTTTAAACGCTATAGCGCACTTTCAAGAATGTCTCCCCATAGGCCATCATGTAAAAGAAACCTTGGTCGTAGCCCTGTAGAAAAACTACAAGTCCTACACACACCAAAATCAATATCGGTCTTATGATGGTGGTTTATAACATGTATACCCAATTTGAGCTCAATCGAATGGACCGTTTAAACGCTAGCGCACTTTCAAGAATGTCTCCCCATAGGCCATAATGTAAAAGAAATCTTGGTCGTAGCCCTGTAGAAAAACTATAAGTCCTATACACACCCAAATCCATACCGGTCTTGCGACGGTAGTTTATAACATATATACCCAATTTGAGCACAATCGAATGCCCCGTTCAGGAGCTATCGTGTTCACTCACATACACACATACACACACACACACATACATCTCGTAAAAATAGTATAAATCAATTCAGAAGACCTCAAAACGTGTCAATACACCAAAATCTCGAATTCGAATTTTTTCATGATTACAATACTTTCCTTACATGGTACATGTTCGGAAACTAAAAAATTGGGGACATTTTTGTGATGTTTGAGTGATTACGGCAACGCTACGCTAGGGCGATCTGCCAAGGATGGGGTGGGTGTCTCGGTAGGAGGACTTTCTAAGTTGTTCTAACGCGTATTCACGTTACATCTGAAGAAAAACTACCAAAACTCCAGTCCGTTAGATCGACAGCCGCGCAATGGCACCGAACCCGGGATCTTCACACTTCGGCCGTCTATCATTTTTACGCCCGTATTCACCAAACATTTGATCCGCGGATTAATCTTGAAGCGCATGTTATAGTCATCGGTAAGATATCTCACCGATGACTTTAACTCGCAAGTTTGGTTTAATCCGCGTGTCAAGTGTCCGATGAATACGGCCGTTAGTGACATAGCCACTGACTGGGGACTTTCTGTGAACGTAATACTTCTTCTCAAATAAGGTGCTTCAACTGGATAATTCTTCTAATTATCCAGTTGAAGCACTATTGACTCTTTAACGCGCAGTGTTCCCGTTCTGGGAACACCAAACTCTGACGTTTTGACTGTTCCCAGTCGCGAAGAATAGATTGGATTTCTATCAATATAATATCTATAATCAATATAATATCTATAATCAATATAATATCTATAAAAATAGTTGCGGGTGACCTAGCTCCACGAGAATTCTTTACTTTTTAGCACGTCATTTCCCGTACGAAAAATGGTCACGATTCTTTTGAACAGCACTGACATCTGCTGAAAAATAAAAGGATGCGAGAACAGCTGGATAGATTGTCCCATGCTGAAAAAAGGGCAACCGTTGCCATCGGTCGACTTAACTAACAGCAAGAGGGCGGACCTATGCATTTTCCTCCATTTCTAATCATATATGATTTTTCTGTATAAGGTTGTGTTTATCTAAGCATTAACTTTTAAATATTTCATTTTTTTTAATAATTGTCGTATTAGTTGTTGATTAGAAACAGGACATTTTATACACAATTAGTGTTAACCCTTTGAGGCGCAACCCTTTCCCAATGCTGAAAACAAGGCAGCCGTTGCCATCGCTCGACTGAACGACCAGCAAGAGGGCGGGCGATCGAAACGTTCATCGCGTGCCACAGATCTAAAGATCCTTTTTTGACGACAGCTGGCTGTCATCTTGCTGTTAGTTAAGTCGAGCGATGGCAACGGCTGCCCTTTTTCCAGCATTGGGAAAGGGTTGCGCCTCAAAGGGTTAACAGACATAACATTATTTGATTGGGTTGATACTCTACCATAATAATTCTTTACCAAAGTATGGTTGAACCTGCGAACCAAATGTTGGAGCAAGGTTTCACCATCTTATAGAGCCAACTTTTTAGTACCATGTTTTGGTGAAAGGTTGAATAAAATTTTTAAGAGTGTAAGGTACGGTATGTATGGATCTTTGGATGCCCCTTCTTGTAGCCCCCAGAATGCTCAACAAGATCCAGTCCATGCCGGGAAGCAATGACGGCGTACGCTTGGGAAAATGGCTGTCTTCGTGTTATTGCAACGACTTGAGCAGACAAGTTGAAGTTAATGAAACACAAAACACACGTTTTGAATCAGTGCCTATGATGTAATGACGGCATCGCCTTTTGCTAAAGCCAGCAATTTCTCACGATTGGATTTTGGCGACTTTCTTCATTGACACGGTTTGGTAACCTTTTTTAATTTCTGCGCCTAATTGTTTGGATTTATAAAATTAATACACCGATTTATTCTTAACCGCTCCGGATGTGTGCACTTATTACTTTCCGAACATGTACCATGTAAGGAAAGTATTGTCATCATGAAAAAATTCGACTTCGAGATTTGGGTGTATTGACACGTTTTGAGGTCTTCTGAATTCATTTATGCTATTTTTACGAGATGTATGTATGTATGTGTGTATGTGTGTGTGTGTGTGTGTGTATGTGTGTTTGTGTGTATGTGAGTGAACACGATAGCTCCTGAACAGGGCATGTGATTGAGCTCAAATTGGGTATATATGTTATAAACCACCGTCGCAAGACCGGTATCGATTTGGGTGTGTATAGGACTTACAGTTTTTCTACAGGGCTACGACCAAGATTTCTTTTACATTATGGCCTATGGAGGAAAATTCTGGAAAGTGCGCTAGCGTTTAAACGGTACATTCGATGGAGCTCAAATTGGGTATACATGTTATAAACCACCATTGTAAGACCGGTATTGATTTTGATGTGTATAGGACTTATAGTTTTTCTACAGGGCTACGACAAAGATGTCTTTTACATTATGGCCTATGGGGGGAATTTCTTGAAAGTGCGCTAGCGTTTAAACGGTACATTCGACCGAGCTTCCATTTGGTATATATGTTTGAATGATTCATCGATTCAAATTTATTTAAATGCTGGGTCATGATCTTAATCGTAAGTGTTCGGAAAGTCGAGTGGAGTCTCTCCAGAATTTTTTTGTTTGTTGGCGTATTTTTTGTTAGCGCTGCTGCATAGCCAAGTTTGTAGGCTACGTCTAATGGCTTCGCTCCTAAAAGTGATCACTTGAGATCCAGCTGAGCATCTAAGCGGTAGTAAAATTTACTGTTTTTCCCCGCCCCCTTGTTATCCAATGACTTTGTAAGAATTTACAGATCTGCAATAAAATCAAGTTTAACCCTTTGGGCGGAGTATTATCTGGGTTGTTCACTGTGTCTTAACGCCGTGGAAAAATTACGCTTCTACGACCCCTGCATGAAAACCCGCATAATCTTCTTCACTTTTGGAATCTAAATCTGAGAGAATTTTCTCGTTTGCATCATGATCCCTGATAAAACCAACTTAAATGGCCACTTTGAAGAAATTTCTAAAAGCAATCCTTTACAAACGAAGTGATCAGAGTCGTTTTTAACCAACACCTTTCAAAAGTCTAATAACTGAAGCAATGGCGTCACCACTCGATCTTATTTGACGTCAGTTTTATTTTCACAAAGTACTTTAAATTTCTGGTGAATGCTACAAATATTAGAAAATATGTTAGGATAGAATTTAAAATACCTTTCTGATACGAAATAATTCATCATGATCTATTTCTATATCATAATTCTTTAATTGGCGCTGGTTAAAAAAGGCCATTTGTCGTAAAATTAACTTTTCTCTCTTAAATCATTAAAATGTTTCATGTGTGATAAAATTCACCACAAATTTAAAATAGTTTTACTTTGTGAAAATAAAACTGTGATGCTCTATATCTTGAAGGTGTTAGCTTAACCCATTAATGACAACTGATCTATTTTTAGAAGGTCGCAAAAATATTTAAGCTTTGATTCCTTTACCCATTTTAATTTCTCGAATGATAAATCTTATTGTCGTAAAATACTCGGCAATAACAAAGTAAAATGTGAATTTTTCATTTTTTAAAAATTAAAATCTTAAAAAAGTAGATTCTTCACACCTCACAAATGTCCGCAATTTATGGATCACTTCTGGCATCGACATAAACTGGAGATTGTGCTGTAAAAAGTCATGTACGTTAATATGTGTACGCGGTTTATATATGACTTGGTAATGATCAAGGGTTCAGAAAGTAGATTGGAGTCACTCCAGATTTATTTATTTATTTTAATCCCCTCTACTTCGTAGGGATTAACGGTGAGACATCGGCGAGAACAAGAAGTTTTAAGGAAAAACTGCACACTTTTTTCTTTTTTATAGAAAGCAAGTCACGAACTTCAAGTTAAGACGTTTAATACAGTTTCGAACACTGAATTGCCCGATTGAACTGCTGCCAATAAACGGTGATGAAAACGTAAGCGAAACTTACACAGACTTCGAAATCTTCGTAAGCTTGTTCTTTTAGCGGTTTTTTTTTTCCTGAGCGTACTTCGAGTTTTGAAAAGTAGACTTCGCCAGTTTTTTTTTTAATCCCTTAACGGTCGTATTATTGTCAGGAAAACGGTTATAAAAGTTCCTATTTTTTTTATTCTTGAAAATTCTATAAAAATAGGTTCATGTACACTATATGTAATCATTTCAAGGTTTTGGACTTTTTCTGAGCGCGGTAGAAAAAAAATAAAATTCAATTTCCAGGAAAAGCCAACATTTAGGGTTACTGTGACTGAATGAGTGTGTTGTAGTGAGACATCCTACTAATATTGTAAACGTCAATGCTTGTATGCATGCTATCACGCTGAAACGGTTTGACGGATTTGGATGAAATTGGGAATACAGACAGTTGGTCCTAAATTAACAAATAGGCTACTTTTTATCGCGCGGAAAAAACACTCTTCCTATAATATACAAAAAAAAAATCCTATTTTTTATAAAAAAAAAAATACAATTGAGCGCTTTTTTTTTTTTTTTTTTTTTTTTTTTTTTTTTTTTTTTTTACAAAACCGTTGACATAGGGCGCAAACTCATGTACGCCGTTTTTAATTAATAAAATCACCTGTATTAGTTTTTCCTTCTGATGTGGATTTATAAGCGGACTACGGGCCAAGCACACAAATCTGAAATACATGTTACCCAAATAAACAAACAAAAAAATAAGTTTTTGAAACTTTCATTCAGTTCGAATGATGCATTTATCTACGCGACTACGTCCCCCTTCTATTTCTAATGCATTACATCCAGAAAAGGATGTCAGAAATATCCATTTTAATTGTGTTTAATCACACTCGTGAATAATGATACACTTTTCAACTTAATGGAATAAAGAAAGAAAATAGGGAAGATTCATGGATATGACACGCTTTTAATATGTTTCAGATTTTCTCACTTTTATTCTTTCCTTTCCGATCTTTGATAACGGCCGATATATCTACAAGCTCTTCAGAATTAATATGGGACGAAAATATTTGTACCTTTTTCTAGGCTTTTATCCCTAAACCATCCTATTTTTGTAACCAGCGGCGGCTCGACGCGGTCAGCAAGGCAATCATCGCATCGGGGCGCCGGCTTCGAAGGGGTGTCATTTCGAACTCAAAAACTAAGTAGAGCGTAAAAGGGTACCTCTTTTTTACGTTAGCAGCAGCGGGCGCCACTTACCCTAGGGCTGCCCCTGTTTGTAATCTTAATTTTAAATTCCGTTCTGAATCTGAGAGATTTCAGTGCCAAGGAAGCCTGTGAGAAACAGGATTCTCTCCGAATAAGATTTATTAAGATGGCGAACCAACGGGTCGCCGGGGACGGCTGGTGTATGATAGTTAGCAGATTATACACCAGCACGGCCCATATGAGCAGTAGCGGATCCAGGGGAGGGGCTAGGGGGCTTCAGCCCCCCCAAAAGAGATTGCTCAAGGGCAACATTCTGCTTTATTATACACTTTAAATAGCTAAAATGATCATATTTTATTACTTAGCCCCTCCCAAAAGCCTAATACATTGGTTTAGACTAAAATTTTGATTTAAAGTACATTTTAATTGGGTGAAATAAGCTTTTTTAAAAATTTAGCCCCTCCCAAAAAAAATTTCTGGATCCGCTACTGCATATGAGCACCAACTGATTTTCTTGTGATGCATCCTTATTATATCCTATTTGAAAACAATTCCTTCCCGTTCTGTTTCCGCATGCAGTTTCAATTAAAAATAACAATTCAAGGATATTCGATGGTTTTTACCATACAGTACTGCGCAAATTAATTGGGAAGAACTTCATTTTTCATAAAATTCTTAACCCTTTAAGGCGCAGTGATCCCGCTCTGGGAACACCCAACTCTAAACGTTTTGACTGTTGCCAGTCACGAAGAATAGATTGGATTTCTATAAAAATAGTGGCGGGTGACATAGATCCACGAGAATGCTTTACATTTTAGCACGTCATTTCCCGTCAAAGAATGGTCACGATTCTTTTGAACAGCACTGACATCTGCTGAAAAATGGAAGAACGCGAGAACAGCTGGATGGATTGCCCAGTGCTGGAAAAGGGGCAGCCGTTGCCATCGTTTGACTTAACTACCAGCAAGAGGGCGGACGATCGAAACGTCCATCGCGTGCCACAGGCAGAGCCAGCTGTCTGTGCGACAGCTGGCTGTGCCGCCGCAGCCAGCTGCGTCAAAAAAGGGTCTCTAGATCTGTGGCACACGATCGTCCGCCCTCTTGCTGGTAGTTAAGTCGAGCGATGGCAACGGCTGCCCTTTTTCCAGTATTGGGAAAGGGTTGCGCCTCAAAGGGTTTTAAAGTGTGGTTTCATGATTGCGAAACCCAAATTTTGTACTCTTATTTAGTGAAGTCTATGCCGAAACGTGTTAGTGACATCCTTATAGCTAGAAGGGGGCATATTTGGGAACAATTAATATGCTAAGCATGTAACTGAATTTGTTATGGTAGAACTATATGTGTGAAAAATTTTGTCTTTGTCCCAATTAATTTGCGCAGTACTGTTTTTCTGTTTATTGCTTAAACTTTAGAAACTCAATAATTTCATGCAAACGATGAGGTATATTAAATGGAATGAGAAGAACACTCAGAAGTTTTAGCCAAATATCTTTGTCCAAAATTCTCGAGACGCCATGTCCCACATATGGGCAACCTCCGGAACATATTAAAACCCTGTATAAAAACCATACAAACCATTCAAAATCCCATATAAATCCCAATTGTACGGTCCGCGACTTCGCTAACTCCCTGCAGTTAGGCCATCGATTTCTCTGACATCCTAAAGTTTGGCCCGCAGCTTTTCAAAGGCCGCCCACACCTGCCACAGCCAATAAATTTTCATCGTATATTTAAATAATAAATTTTAGTTGTCTGAATCGATAACACCCCTAAAAGTTTTTTGTAGAATGTATTACGAGAAATGCACTTTATCGTAATGCATTGACTCATTACCATACTCATTACGAAAGTTACATCCGCAATATGAAACTGAAACTTGGATGAAGTTTTCGACAGATGGTGTATATGCATAGTAGACCTCCCTTATAACAAGGCGGATACGTTCCGTGCTATAGGGATCCGTGTTGTGCAGGTGCTGAGCTGTGCAAACCACTCTGTTAAACCGCTGCATATTGTTACGAATTTTTGGGGCAACCTGCTGTTCTGGGGTTTAAAATAGTTTAAAATTCGTATTCTACGCTTCAAATACTTAAATTTTGCTTTTTCTTGCATCCAAATCGGTCCACTAGAACCGAAGATATGGAGTTTTGGGTTTCCCCATTGTTTTTCCATTGAGTTTCTAGAAATCTCGAGAAATAGGGGTCCTAGGCCTTCGGTAACTTCACTTTTAGGGACTTATTTTTGGCGCCTAATTGGGCAATATTACGCCAAAAGTCGCCAAACTTGGCGACATTTGGGTCATTTGGCGCGATTATCCCAATGGGGCTTGTAAAGATATGATTTTTAATGCAGAAAAACTAATAGCCTAATATTACCACCGCCGGAATATTTCCCAGGGGGGGGGGGAGACTACTCCAGGGGAGCAAAGACTACTTAAAAGTAGGGTTACCATGTTGAAAAGAACAAAAAAGCAAGGAAAAACACTGCATACAAAAATCCAGGGGGGGCAAGAGCCCCCTCTTACCCTATGCTGCAGTCGCCCATGAATATTACTCTTCTATTACGCAGTCATAATCGAGTCTGTTCTAGTACATTCCACGGATGGTTCTGTTTGGAACCTTCCATGATGTTCACCGCAGCCTATAAAAGCGGGTCTCCCCCAGTTTGAGTCTCAGTCTTGCTTCTGCTTCCGTCAAGAGCAGATAGATGTACGTGAAAGCTTAAAGCTTCATATTGACGCTATAGAAGCGGTGTTATCGCTTGTTTATGAAGCTTTAATTTTACGTGCTGTGTGTGTATTCTTCATTGCTGTGTCTTAAGGGATTGTGTACGATATCCCTTGCATATATTTCCACTGAAATTTCCCCGTGGAAGTGTTTTATTTTGTGTGAGAATAACAGCATTTGTGAAAGCTTCGGCACTGAGCGAAGCGGACTGTTATAAACGAGCAACTAGCCGTAAGTGCCTATAAATTTTGTATAGCTGATTGTTCTACGAAGTTCTAGAAGCAATACACATTTTGTGTTTCATCCTGACAAGTGGCCTCTTTTCTAGAACTTTCTACACGAACTGTACTAGAAATTTCCCCCTTCCTGTACTAGAAATTCCCTTAAGACACTAAGTGGACTCTTTTTCTAGTACTTTCTACACGAACGACGAAGCCTGGAAACTAGCAGAGTATTCTGCTAGTTTCCAGGCAATACCTTATTTAACCCTTGAACGCGCAGTGTTCCCGCTCTGGGAACACCCAACTCGGACGTTTTGACTGTTGCCAGTCACGAAGAATAGATTGGATTTCTATAAAAATAGTTGCGGGGGACAGAGCTCCACGAGAATCCTTTAATTTTTAACACGTCATTTCCCGTAAAAAAATTGTCACGATTCTTTTTAATAGCACTGACATCTGCTGAGAAAGGGAAGAATGCGAGAACAGCTGGATACATTGCCCCATGCTGAAAAAAGGGCAGCCGTTGCCATCGCTCGACTTAACTACCAGGAAGATGGCGGACGATCGAAACGATCATCGCGTGTCACATATCTAGAGACCCTTTTTTGACGACAGCCATGGCAACGGCTGCCCTTTTTTCAGCATTGGAAAAGGGTTGCGCCTCAAAGGGTTAAGCCATTTATTTCACATTTCACTGAAATGCTGCTTACTTGGCACTACTTATGCACCAGAGATAACTGATACAGGCGCGTAGCCAGGAAAATTTTTCGGGGGGGGGGATATGCGCCTGGAAAATATTTCGGGGTTATTCAAATCTCTTTTATCGTCTTATAGGGAACCCGATCGCAATTGTTTCGCCGTGTAAGAGAGATCCGTGTTGTATAGACCCCTGTTATAAGGGGGGTATAACCTGGATAACAACTGTATAACCTGGAAACATCGTCGAACGGTCCAATCACATTTTATCTAGACTTATTTTAAGTAACGTTTAAATTGTACACATCCATTTTACTTTGGGAAAAAAAAGTCGTAATAGAGATAATTATCTTGTTGGAAGGGATAATATTACCATCGTTTTAAAGAGAATTATTGCTTTAAGAACCTAGTTCTACAGAGAACTTTTTAACATTTATCTAAAGGAAATGATGCCAGGACAATGAAAAAATATCGTATTGATCGTTATAGAGGATATCGTTGTAGCGAGTTTCTACTGTATAAAAGTTCCGGTTTAACGCACGCGATGGTGAAGATGCGCGGATTGATACAGAATGCGAAAAAAAATATTGGAAAGAATTAAAATACCCGACTCATACTAAATACTCGCGACGAGGAGTCTGTAGGGTCCTCCGCTACGCCACTGTGTAACGGCGTAAGATTACAAGGAAATAAATAATAATCGAACTTCTTTGGTTATTTAAATTTCAAGATAGTCTGATGTATATCAGATTTTTTTTTAAGTACATCCATTTTGGGGAGGTCTCGCTGGAGCCCCTTATTTCGGGGGGTCCTCGGCAATCGCTGACCCGTTGACCTGGCCAGTCCGAGCATCGATTTAACCCTTTAACGCGCAGTGTTCCCGCTCTGGGAACACCCAACTCTGAAATTTTGACTGTTGCCAGTCACGAAGAATAAATTGGATTTCAATAAAAATAGTTGCGGGTGACAGAGCTCCACGAGAATCCTTTACTTTTTAAGCACGTCATTTTCCGTACAAAAAATGGTCACGATTCTTTTTCACAGCACTGACATCTGCTGAAGAATGGAAGATTGCGAGAACAGCTGGATAGATGGCCCCATGCTGGAAAAAGGGCAGGCGTTGCCATCGCTCGACTTAACTACCAACAAGAGGGCGAAAGATATGAAATTGGGTCACATGATAGAGGGTTGCTCAACATAAACTATAGGTGTCCAATTTTTTAAACATTTTTATTAGATTTTGAGATTTTGTGAAAATTCTCTCAAAATACGTTTCTATTTCTTCAAGCATCCCGTAATAACGACTCATACGAATGATACGAAATTGGGTGATGGGATAGGTAGATGCTAATCTTAATTTATAGCGGTTGAATTTTGATAATGTTCGATTATATTTTGAAATTTTGGGAAAATCGTTTTAAAATGCTGAAATTTTGTTCCAGCATCACGAAATAAAGACTGTAAGGAATGAAACGAAATTGGGTGACAGGATTGGTCGTCACTCAACTTATTTTGAGATTTTCCGAAAATTATTTCAATATGCGTTAATATTCCGTTCGAGCATCACATAATTACGAATGAAATGATATTACTTAGTTACTCTGTACTAAAAAGTGCAGCTGTCGTAAAAAAAAAAAAAGGGTCTCTCGATCTGTGACACGCGATGAACGTTTCGATCGTCCGCCCTCTTGCGGGTCGTTCAGTCGAGCGATGGCAACGGCTGCCCTTTTTCCTGCATTGGGAAAGGGTCATAAGAGAGACCAACGGATACACTCTTGTAAACGGGTTACTCTGTGCAATCCAGAAAAATTTTTGGATAATTGCAGGGACCCTAGTAGTACAACTAGTTCAAAAAATCTGGAGTGACTCCACTCGACTTTCCGAACACTTACGATTAAGATCATGACCAAGCATTTAAATCAATTTGAATCGATGAATAACTCAAACATACATGCCAAACTGAAACTCAATCGAATGCACCGTTTAAACGCTTGCGCACTTTCAAGAATTTGTCCCCATATGCCATTATGCCATAATATAAAAGTAAGTTTTGTCGTAGCCCTGCAGGAGAACTATAAGTCCTATACACACCCAAATCAATACCGGTCTTAGGATGGTGGTTTATAACATGTATACCCAATTTGAGCTCAATCGAATGTATCGTTTAAACGCTAGCGCACTTTCAAGAAATTCCCCCCATAGGCCATAATGTAAAAGAAATATTTGTCGTAGCCCTGTAGAAAAACTATAAGTCCTATACACACCCAAATCCATACCGGTCTTGCGACGGTGGTTTATGACATACATATCCAATTTGAGCTCCATCGAATGCTCCGTTCAGGAGCTATCGTGTTCACTCACACACACACAAACACACATACACACACACATACACACATACATACATACATCTCGTAAAAATAGCATAAATGGATTCAGAAGCCCTCCAAACGTGTTCATACACCCAAATCTCGAAGTCGAATTTTTTCATGATTACAATACTTTCCTTACATGGTACATGTTCGGAAAGTAGAAACGTTCAAATTACGTTGGAAACACGTTTTTTTACGTTAAAAAACGTGTTTTAAACGTCTTTTGGACTCATTGTGCTACTAGGGGAACTGCCGAATGGTGGAATGGACACAGTCCAGAAACTTTTCCCATCCCTTCCTAGAGCATCGATCCCGTATAGAAGGGTGAGAGAACCACGACAGGTGGTCACAGGAGAAGGGAGTGGGTAAAGGGGGGGGGAGGGAACAGGATTTCTCTCGGGGAAAGGGACATGTCTCCTGTCTAGAGAGTAACAGCTCCTGAAATCGGAACGACCGCTAAGTGCTCGCCACCCCTCCCCTCCCCCCTATTCCTCTTTCTCGCCACTGAGAACAGAAGCGTGTGGACGACATTCGGAAAAGATTGCCCATACAAAAGGAATTCTTTGTGTGCCCCTGTAAAATACGAATTGTTTGTATTAACTAGAACATAAAGCGCGGTGTGGCAATACCTCCTAGATATAGAAAGCCCTACCACCTCTACGTCATGAAGGTTTGACGTCATCATTAGGCCTACATTTAAAAGTTTTATTTTCGCAAAATAAAACTATTAAAAATGTCTGGTGAATGGACCCATGAATAGCAATATTTTAATAACTTGGAATAAAAAATCTGGAGTGACTCCACTCGACTTTCCGAGCACTTACGATTAAGATCATGACCAAGCATTTAAATAAATTTGAATCGATGAATCATTCAAACATATATACCAAATGGAAGCTCGATCGAATGTACCGTTTAAACGCTAGCGCACTTTCAAGAATGTCTCCCCATAGGCCATAATGTAAAAGAAATCTTGGCCGTAGCCCTGTAGAAAAACTGTAAGTCCTATACACATCAAAATCAATTCAGATCTTGCGACGGTGGTTTATAACATGTATACCCAATTGGAGCTCAATCGAATGGACCGTTTAAACGCTAGCGCACTTTCAAGAATGTCTCCCCATAGGCCATAATGTAAAAGAAATTATTTTATCCCTGTAGAAAAACTGTAAGTCCTATACACATCCAAATCAATACAGGTCTTGCGACGGTCGTTTATAACGTGTATACCCAATTTGAGCTCAATCGAATGGACCGTTTAAACGCTAGCGCACTTTCAAGAATGTCTCCCCATAGGCCATCATGTAAAAGAAATCTTAGTCGTAGCCCTGTAGAAAAACTGTAAGTCCTATACACACTCAAATCAATACCGGTCTTGCGACGGTGGTTTATAACCTATATACCCAATTGGAGCTCCATCGCATGCCCTGTTCAGGAGCTATCGTGTTCACTCACATACACACAAACACACACATACATACATACATCTCGTAAAACTAGCATAAATGAATTCAGAAGACCTCAAAACGTGTCAATACACCCAAATCTCGAATTCGAATTTTTTCATGATTACAATACTTTCCTTACAGGGTACATGTTCGGAAAGTAAAAATATAGTTTTAAGGCAAATGGCAGTTTTTAACTATGACTCATTAGATAATAGGATAAGGAAATAGGCCATAATAAATAATTTGTATGAGAAAGGTATTTTAATGTTTAATTTAAGATATTTTCTAATATTTGTAGCATTCACCGATAATTTTAAACAGTTTTACTTTATGAAAATAAAACTGTGATGACGTCACGTTCATATACCTAATGATGACGTCAAAGCTTGAGTTGTTAGGCTTTCTGAATGAGGTGTTGGTTGTGGAGGCAACTCACAACGGGCTCTATGAAAAAATCTTTAGACAAAATTATGTCTACACTCGCTCCATTTAATCTTTGTCTACCTAAAATAAATAACTTCATATTCTGCTACATTTATGTGGTACAATCTCGATCATCCGGCATATATGAGACCGGACAGCCGCCGGATTATCAATTTTTTTTTTTTTTTCATTTTCCAGATTTCCGTTTTTGACAAACTTTAAGTCGTGTGCTTTCGTTGCGTCGAGATTGTTGTGCTCTAGATGAATATCTCTATTCTAGATAAAAAGTATAACGGTCGGCGCCGCCGCTGTCAGAAGCTAGTTCTGCTATCTCCTCCGAAACCGTGGTGATTTGAGTTTCGACGAAGGGGGTCCACGGATTCGGAAAGTTCCGGGGAACCTGGTAAGCTGATTCTAATTTCGAAAATCGAATTATTTTATAAGATATTAATAAAAAACTGAGAGAAATTAAGCATAATTATCGCCAGGTTTGGCAACTTTCGCCAGCATAAAATCATTCATGCCTTTGCAACAAAGCCATTCCAAGTATGTAGAATTACGTGAAATGGACCAACATGAAGTAGAATGACACCCATTTTACGCCAAATTAAAAAGTATGTGAAATAAATAAATGTGTTTACACAAAGTTGACAATTTTCAAATAGTAAGTTAGACAACAGGAGTTTAGAATGAGCGATGATTCGTTTTTCCAAAACAGAATAACTCATTGTAACGGATTTAAAAAGCGCCATCTTGGCGCTTTTTAGGTACATCTGGCATCAGGTACGATCATCAGGTATGGGCATCAGGTACGATCTGGCAAAATGGAATCTCTCCAAGCAGGATGAATCCAAACCGCGAGTTTCAAAATGTTAGAACCCAGTACCTTGAAAATGAAAAATAATTAAAATGCAGATTATTTTAAAGCCGGTTCGGTCCAGCTGGAGTATTGGCTACCAGTAGAAATATTGGGCGGCGTTCACTATGTCATTATACAAGTTATAGTACAACTTAGATATTTACGAGCGCGGCGAGATGATGTATTGTGCTGAATACGCCCATCTGCAAAGGATTATGTATATGAAAATATGGATAACGGTTTTCCCGGAAACCGTTCATGAGTAGTCATTATAGGTTGTGAGCAGGGGCGTGGCCACGGGGGGGTTAGGGGGGGTCATAACCCCCCCATGAGAAATTTTTTGCCATACAAAATGTATATTCTTCACTATATTATCACACGCACGTATACACATATATATGAGTTGTAGTAGTCGTAACCCCCCCCCATGAAAAATTTCTGGCTACGCCCCTGGTTGTGAGCATGTGCAAATCACCAAATAACGAAAAGTCGCCATGGGTGGAAAGCTATCCTAGCTGTTCCGTAGTTTTTTCAAGTAAAACATACGAAGTACTGTTTTCCTAGAGCTAATTATTATCTATGCACACACGTAAGTCGCCATGGGTGGCCAATACGCATGGTATTCCGTAGGTTTTACATAATTCAAAATAGTCTGAAGTTTAAATTTTTATGTTTCAAGTAACATGCAAGAACCAAGCAATGTGTAACTCGGTAACATTCCATCAGATCCAATGTTTGGGTTTTGTCCATTGAAATGATGCCTTTCTTACGAATAAGAATTATTAGGGGCCGAATACCTCATACGAAAAGCGAGCGTAGCGAGTCTAGGGGCTTTGGCCCCTAGCACATTGCAAAATATATTAAATAAACTAGGAAACAATGTTGAAAGCACAGGAGCTGGTATGATTGTTTACATCTACGATGGTCGGCAGATCGGAAGACAATAGGATAAGGACAAAATGAGACGTATAATCATAATCATTCTTTTATGACATGTGTTTCCCAAGTCAATAGGACCCTTTTTAGGATGAATCTTTCGAATATCGTGTATCACCTAACTGATAGTGGTTGAGAAATGTTTAGCGGGGGGCCTGTATAAAAGTTTTAATTTTGTATTTATTTAGACTGAATCTCTATGAAAATTTAATGGATACCATAAAAAAATTTGTACCCGCTTTTACGTATTGCCATTTATTGTATATGTTCATGATCCATATTTCGAGAATAAAAGCATAGGTAAGTTTTTTGGGGGCATCCTGTATACATTCATTTTATTCTCTTCGTTTTTAAAATGCATTTTAAATAACAGATGCTAGCTTATACAGCATCACTCAGTTATGGCACCCTAAATATCTACTTCAATTGTAGATGTTCATTTCAGTACACAGGTGTCTCATAATTGTTGCAGCAAACTTTTAAGTGAGGTAGAGCACACCATAAGGATTCAGAATCCCATAGGAATGCGTAGTCGGAAACGTCGTCTTCACACAGCTGGTCATCATCATTTTGGAAAAAGTTCTTGAATGATAATGAGCTTGTTCGACCTCGGTTCGTCAAACACTAATGGTTCTTTCACCGAAAGCATTTCATTAAAATGGATTGTTTAAAAATTTCTATTTCATTTCACTGGTGAAATTCTCGGAGGCAAGACCCATGTTCATGAAACCCCGGTAAACGAATTAGACGAAACCTTCCGAACTTTCCCCCAGTGTGATTATGAAGAGGTAAATGAAAAGGACGGTTCTGGATCCCACATTCCCATGTGATTCTGAATCGTTTTGGTGTGCCCTACCTTCCATTGAAATTTGTTGCAAGATTTATGGGACATCCTGTATACGCAGGTGGTTCAGAGGGTAAGATAACAAGGGCTCTCACGGGCGCGCTTCTATTTAGAAAGGAAACTAGAGGTCTGCGCCGCACGGAAATTCGCGGCGGCGGCGTAACGACCTCAGAAACCAGGCGGCGTCGGAAATTTTTTTTTGAAAAGAGCATAATGAAAATGGGTGTATGCGTACACACACATGTATAAATTGGCGCTAAAATGAGATTTTTTTTAAAGACTAGAATGAAGACTAGAATTTTTATGAAAACTAATGGTCTTGAGTAAGATGTACGATTACGGTCAATTAGCTGCACGTGGGGTCTAGGCGAAGGGGTGGGGTGTAGAAATCCGAATTGTGTTCGGGCTCGTGAGGGATCAATTATATTATCAATCAAAATTTACGATATTCTATAAATGATAAATTTAGGATATTCTATCAATGAAATAAGTGACTAGGAACCTATTTATCTATCAGCTGAAATCTCGGGCTCCGACTCAAATAATGCCGCTCGGGCGGGCTCGAATGAAAACTCCTCGGGCTCCGGGTTTAAAAAATGACTCGAACTCATCTCGAGTGGGGTGCCCTCCATGGGGGTCTTTTAAGCGGTCCTAGCCCGTATCTACGTTAAGTTTCGGAAGTAACCATGGAAAACTGCGAACGGTTCGGCGGATGTGACCTGGTTTTGAACAAGGCACCTCCTGTCTCTCAGTTTAGAGCGCTGTGCGCTCGCCCACTGCTGGGGCTCCAGAGTATGAGCTGGCCGTTTTGGTACACTTTTAAAATATTTCTACTGCAAAACTGAAATAATAGATTTTATCAAATTCGGATAGGCTTATGTTGTTTATATGGCACACTCAGGATACATTTAGTTATCAACTAGCTGAAGTACCCGTCGTTGACGGGTTAGTGAATGCAAATTTCCAAAAAGCAAGAACTTTCGTCAGCATTGTAGGAGTACACAGAATGGATGGAGTCTGTTGCCAAAGTAAAGAAAGCGAAGTTATCATTTTCATGTATTGTTAAAATATTACAGGTTAGACAGTCACTAAGTAATATCATTTCATACGCTTGAGTCGTCATTATGGGATGCGCGAAAGAATATTTCCCCATATTGAAATAATTTTCGCAAAATCTCAATATATAATCGATATTTTTGAGAAATTGGAAGCCTATAATTTAAGTTGAGTGACAACCTACCATGTTAACAAAATTGCGTTTCATTCCCTGCAGTCTTTTTTTCGTGATGCTGGACCAAAATTTAGCTTTTAAAGCGATTTTCACAAAATCTCAAAATGTAATCAAAATATTTTAAATATTCAACGCCTATAAATTAATATTAGCAACTACCTATCATATCACCAAATTTCGTATAATTCGTATTAGTCGTTATTACGTGATGCTCGAACACAAATGTACACACTTTGAAAGGATTTTCGCAAAATCTGAAAATCCAATCAAGATTTTTTAAAAATTCGACGCCTATGTTTTAAGTTGAGTGACCACCTATCATGACACCCAATTTCATATCATTCGCTTCAGTCGTTTTTACGTGATGCTTGAACATAAAAAGCGTCACGGACAGAATGACAGACAGACAAACTTTTTTTTGAGGGTCGCACCGGATTCCCAGGTGCTTGAAACGGATAGAAATCGCAAAAATTTTGAAATCCAAGAAATGTACAGACAAAAGTCTAATTTTATTTATATAGATATACGATTGATACATTATTTGCTTTAAAGCGTTTTTTTTTCCTTCTCTCCAAAACCTCATGAACCATTCCAAGATACCAAGATTCCAAGAACCATTCCAAGATGAACCATTCCATATACTATAATGTTCTAAACAGTTTTTAAAGCAATAAAATTACGCCATTGACTCAAGAACTTTATATTGTATCTTTACAGGTTACTAGCGTTAAGAAGCAGCCAGAAAAAAAAAGCAGTTTAAACGATTTTCCGCGTATTTGCGCAAATGAATAGGTAAGTTTTTAACTGGATAAGTCTGCGAAATTTTATTTTGAAAATAATGTTTTCCTATGTGGACTTTTTTTTTTCACTACTTTTAAACATTTTTGTTTTCAATAATCTTTCATTAAATATTGATTTGTGGTACATTTTTCATAATGAGTACATATAGTTTGAAATTTATAATTAAAAAAAAAAAATCTGAAGCACTCACATTTGAAATACGCACTAAAGTACTAAAATGCGAATCTTCATCCATTCGTCGCCACTTTGTTCTTCCTTATTCTACTAAGTTGGAAAGTGTATCATATTCAATGGTGTGCCGTGTTTTTCCATTAATTCGGAAAGGGTTTCATAATGCTGAACACGCATAAACTTGATGGTACAAAATTTGTCTATACTATAACAGTCAATTTTACTGTTATAGCATACAGTAAATTTTACTAGTACAGTCAATTACAGTCACTAGTACAGTCAATCACTAGTACAGTCACTAGTACAGTCAATTTTACTATAAATATCTGATAAAATTTTCAGTAGCACTAATAAATTTTTAATTCATTATACTAAATTGTGTCTGTTACGCACTGAAACATAAAATTTACAAAATTAATATAACTTTTTATAATTTTAATATAAAGTTTAGAAAATTTAAATCTTTTTTTCTCCATATACTAATTTGAGTCATGGATTCAAAAGGTGGACATATGTGCGTAGACTGGGGGGAGGGGAGGGGGGGTCCTAGCATCCTTCCCCCTAACCCCTCTTACGTACGTCCGTGCCTGAAAGTTTCAAAAACACACAACTAAATATACGAAAGACGGAGCGATGCTCGTCGAAGTCCGATCTAAGGGAAAAAAAAATTAAAAAAAGAATGGAGAGAGAGCCATCCTTTCAGTGCTCTACCAGCGCCTCCTGGCGGCGATCAACAAGCTCGCCTGGAGGCCCAAGAAGGGAAAAAAGGGGGGCGTGTCGCCCATGACGCAACAGCTCCACGCAACGGTCTCTCTCTCTCTCTCACTCTGTAATTCCCTCAGTCAGATTTCGGCAAGGCGTCGAAGAACAGAGCATCTTTTTCCGCTCGTGTAGTAGAATTCTTTCCGATTCCGTCCGGTCGAAAAAGCGACCGTGCGAAAAACACGTGGACAGAACCGAGTCGAGTTGAGACGCTTGTTGTTGTTTTCGTGTATACATACGTATCTTGTTTTTATTACAAAAAAAGAAAGGACTTAAGCATGGTATCGGCGTGGTTGATATCTTGCGGGGCGGCCCTCTTGTTGCTGGGGCTTGGCTGCGGGGGCGCGGACCCCACGGACTCCGAGCCCCGCATGATCCCCCAGAGCTTTCCCGGTCGCTGCCGGAGGGCGCCGCCGGCAGTGTCCATCCCCAAAGTGGCCGGAGACAACGGCTTCTACATCAAGATATCCGGGAATCCGGAGAAGTACCAACCTGGAGAGCTGTATACAGGTGAACCAAATCTCTTGCTATTGTTTTGTATGGGCACTGCGTTAACCCTTTAAGGGCCGCGGGTACGGGACCTTATTATCGCATGGGTCAATCGGGACTTTGCCCAGGGGCCCCCAATTTCAAAAGTTGTTCTGAAATATTCTTTTTTAGATGACAATATACAACAAATTTGATAGATGAGGGTCCCCCCCCGCAAATTCATCAATGCCCGGGGCCCCTGTTGGTCATAATCAGGCTCTGCGGGGGTATAAGCGAAGTGTCGAAAGTACAGTGAAACTTCTCTGGAGTGACCGTTGTCCGTTAAGAGAAAAATCGGTCGTTAAGAGAGGGGGTCCTTCAAAGAAGTATAAATATTTAGTAGCCAAAGAAACAAAAAATGCTAAAATATAGTGTTTGTTTCGTTATTTACGAAATTGTATACTAATAATAACTAATTGTACAAACATATTTTTAAAATTTAAATAAAACATTTAGAAATTTCGGATTGTTCCATTCCTACTTCTCTCTGCTTTACTTTTTACATTTGAAAAAAAGAACGGTTATCCTGATAGTCTTCACGCATTCTAAATTTGCCCTAATAAAAACTATTTGGTTTAAAATTTGCATTTTGGGTTATCCCGCAAACAAAAGTAACCGCAAACTTCCTCCCCGAATTTCCTATATCGTGCGACTCGATCATAACAATGCACTTCTCCAATGGTAGCATTATTGTTTTCAGAGGTATGTATCTTCTCTAATTTACAAGATTTGTACGTGATGTGTACGCGTACTTGCACCTGTGGTCGATTTACAGTAAAGCGACTGGTTTGGAATATTGTTTTCGTTTACTTTACTTCCGGAAGAAATGCTTAAAAATTTTTGGACAGGAGAGAGATTCCGGTCATTTATAGAGGGTTCTGTGGTCCCTTATAGAAAACGTTTTAACATTAAGTAAATAGGGTAAAAAATGGATGCCTTAAAAAGTGGGTCGTTGGAGGAGGGGTCGCTTAATAGAGGTGGTCGCTCATAGAAGTTCCCCTCGAAAGTACTTGGAAAATTTCTGGTTTATTTTTAAAGATTCTTTCATTTATTTTCTTCATCTAGTTTACTGTGGGTTCGTACGAGTTCTGGATTTGCTAAAATTCAGAACTTCGAAAATAGTGTCCTAAAATGTCTGATATTTTTCAAGTGGTCCTCTTTTTTCGGACCTAGTTTTCTCGAGTCAATGACAAGACATTTTAGGACAATTTTTCAAAAGTTCGGAATTTTAGAAAATTAAGGACTTATACGAACCCCTGGTTTAATATCCGATAAGAAAATCAGAGAAAAAAGCGCTATTCAAATGTTTAAATTTCGTAGAAAAATAAATTTATTGCTCAAGAAATAAGTCAGAAAAATAACTGTTGCTCTTGTGCGGGGGCGCAAAAATGTAGGACTAAAAGCGAATTTTCTTGTGCTGCGTTTTCGAATAATTTTCCGATGTTTTCTAAGAAATGCATATAAAAGTTCACAAGCCAAATATAACTAAGAGCTATGTATACTGTTAGATACTACAGATAAGTATTGTACTGTGTGTTAAGGCAGAGATACACGAAGGGCTATCTGCCTAAAGAGGTTTGCCTAGGGCGGAGGACTTTTTAAGAGATCCCAACCAGTGGCGTAGCAGAATTTTATTTCAGAGGGGGGGGTTTTGTATCAAATTGTAAGTTTGGTAAAGGGGTCATATTTAGTGGGAGGGACTGCAGCCCCCTCGTTCTCCCTCCTGTATATGCGTATTCAGATTCCATCGGGATATAAACACTTATGACTCCAGACCATTAGATGGACAGACGCGCGGCAAGCCAGAACCCTGGACCTTCACACTTTAGCCCTCTACCAATGGTCAGTATCTACCCATCCACAAAATAAGTATGGCTCATTCTCATAAAAGGTTTTAGAGAAAGCAGTGTTAACAGAAAAGCTTCCAATTTATGCTAGTTTAGTACAGCAAGCATGGATGTTATTTTAACCCTTTATCTATCGACTGTACTCGAAAGTACCCTAGAAATGAAACTGCTTTTTAAAAGAATGTCATCAATTCAGTGTAATCGTTAAAAAAAAAAAAAAAGAACTACCGAATACGTTATTAAATCAGCTCACACCATGACTGTATGTTCAGTTAAAATAAAAACTAAGCTTTCCGCTCACTTTATAATCCTGTCTAGCCGAGGGAAAAAAATAGGAGCATGAGTGAATTTTCAGACGTTGGTTTTATGATTAAAAGATTAGATTTTTTTTTAAATGTATGTCAAAGTATTACTTGACCTCTTCAGTTCTGTTTACTCTTTTGAAAAGGATTCATTCATTCCTCATGAAACGGTCATCAGACGTATAGCTGGTGTTTATTAATTTTTTTTTCTCAATTTTCTTTTCTCAATTTTCTTTTATGCTACATAGATCAATATTCATCCTTCATTGCCTAATTAACCCTTTGACGTTCGATGATTGTGCCGTGAAATCACCTCGCATCAGTGCTTTCAATGCTAGTCGCGAAGAAATACAGGGTTCAAGGGTCCCAACACTCAAAAAATGCAGCCGTCTCCATCTATTCATTTAACTACCAACAATAGAGTGGTCGATCGAATCGCCCTATTGTTGGTAGTTAAATGGATCGATGGAGACAGCTGCACTTTTTGAGCGTTGGGCAGTTTGTTCAGTTGGTCTTCTATATTGATGTGAAAATGCTGTCTTTTCAAAGGGTTAAAACAAGAGGAAAGAAGTTATAAAATAGGCCTTTAGTTATAGAACTTAATTTAATATTTAATTTAACTAATTATTAATAGTTAATTACTAATAATATATTTATTTAAACTAATTATTTAATTCAATTACTAATTAATCTATTTAATTTATTTATTTAATGTATTAATATACTGAATATATTTATATACTGATATTTAATGTATTAATATACTGAATTTAAATTGACTAATTAATAACGAAATTACGATTAGAACTATCAACCCTTTGAGGCGCAACCCTTTCCCAATACTGAAAAAAGGGCAGCCGTTGCCATCGCTCGACTTAACGACCAGCAAGAGGGCGGACGATCGAAACGTTCATCGCGTGCCACAGATCTAGAGTCTATCTAGCTGTTCTTGCATGCTTCCATTTTTCAGCCGATGTCAGTGCTGTTGAAAATAACCGTGACCATTTTTTTTACTGGAAATGACGTGCTAAAAAGTAAAAGATTTTCGTGGAGCTCTGTTACTCACAACTATTTTTATAGAAATGCAATCATTCTTCGTGACTGGCGACAATCAAAACGTCAGAGTTTGGTGTTCCCAGAGCGGGAACACTGCGCGTTAAAGGGTTAAGTTAATTTAACTTAATAGTTCTTAATTAAAGCAGTTTCAAGTGGATATTCTTGGCTGTTCAAATTTAGTAGATAGAGGGTTATACAGGTAAAAAAGAAAAAAAAGTATTTAAAAAAATCTACCTTTATTGGAAGGTCCTTTGAAGTACAACCAGAAACTAAGGCACAAAGTTTTTTTTTATTCTTCAGCCACTCAAAAACGAATCAGGTTCTATACGATCAACACCTAAAGAGTCATAAAAAAGTAATTTAGTGATTAAGTCATACGTACACAGGGGCTGGCAAATTATTAGGGACAGTTACGAAAAATTGTAGCACTATACTTTAGTTAAGAAGAATATATAGGAAAAGGATGAGTGAACGGGATAATTGATTGGATTTTCATTCATTGTAGCTGGTAGTTAACTCGAGGAATGGCGAAGGGTGTATTTTTTCACTCCCGGGCACTCTATGAAGTTGTTCTTCTATATAGATGTGTAAAGGGTTGCAGCGATAAAAGGTTATAGGGTTAGTTTTATTTAAATCTAAATTAACAAAATTTTGATATTTGGGATAAAGAACAGTACTTAACAGAAGAATGGTGTTAGAATGTAAAATTAATGCAATTAATTTGTAAAATAACTCGTAAAAATGATCCTTTCTTATCAGTCTCAAAGTATTAGTTTGAAACATCTTTTTATGCGTATTATTTTAAAAAGATTTTCATTACATTTAGAATCATTTTTAACTGTGAAATTAACACAAGATACAATTCTACCTCATTCACTTTTAAAAATTTCAATTGAGTTGTACATAAAATATTCATTTCTTCGATTTTAAATTAAGAATTAAATTGAATACGAGTCAAGCCTGTTTTTTTAAAACAGTATTTTTAATGCAATGTCAACAATGTAACTAATAGATTTCACCCTTTAACGTGCAGTGTTCCCGCTCTGGGAACACCCAACTCGGACGTTTTGACTGTTGCCCGTCACGAAGAATAGATTGGATTACTATAAAAATAGTGGCGTGTGACATAGCTGTACGAGAATCCTTTACTTTTTAGCACGTCATTTCCCGTAAAAAATTGTCACGAATATTTTTAAACAGCGCTGGCATCTGCTGAAAAATGGAAGAATGCGAGAACAGTTGGATAGATTGCCCCATGCTGAAAAAAGGGCAGCCGTTGCCATCGCTCGACTTAACGACCAGCAAGATTGCGGACAATCGAAACGTTCATCGCTTGCCACAGATCTAGAGACCCTTTTTTTGATGCAGCTGGCTGTGCTGCCCTTTTTTCAGAATTGGGAAAGGGTTGCGCCTCAAAGGGTTAAAACAATTAAAGAGCTTGCGCGCAAACGCTGGACCGCAACGATTGGTTCTGAAGGGAGAATGGCTGTCCAGTCTCACAACGATTGGAACGAACAGGTTAAAGTCAATAAGACAGTAAAATATTTGTTTTGAAACCCAGTCCAAAGAACTTAAATCTATGAGTTTTTTTTTCATTTGCATAGTGAACTTCTCGAGGCAGAATTCAATAAAGAAAGTTCATTCCAAAAGAATTTCTAAGAATTATTCTAAGTATTCCACAGGGATTGGTTTCAATATTTTCCAATAAAGTTGGAAGGTGTTTATGATAGGGTGTTACGGTTCGGTTTGTCTGTCTGTCCTTCAGTCCGTTTTCTAAGCTGCCTTCAACAGGCACTGATAACAAAATATCAAAACCCCTTACCTTACTGAAAAGGGTATAGATACGATTTATAATTTTTATACAAAAGCACATAAAAGAATTCCCGTACATTAAGCTGTATGGGTGATACACGTGTGACAAGTACGTTTTATGTATGTTATTTTACAAAATTTTAATTATTTCAATTTTTATACACCAAACATTCTCTTTTGTTAAACATTTAAAGCTCTTTTACAGTATTTTGGGAAATTGCATTATGCGACGTACAGCTGTTTTTTTTTTAGGTTTTTCCTCAAAATCTCTCTTAATTTGGGCGTAAGGATGACTGTTGTGTGGAAAGTGTTTTATAGTCCATGCGTTTGGTACGCATGGTTAGTCTTTCTTTTTTACACGTCATTTTATTTTAACATTCCACAGTTCGGCCGTGTCTGTTCGATAACTTTTGATTCAGGGCTAACTGTTGTTTCTTAGCCGGTGGAAATATAGAATCACGCAAAAAATTTAATTAATTATGCAGATGCTAATTAATTATTAGACAATATGATAAAAAAAACATGCACCCCCTCCCCCCCAAAAAAAGATAAATAAATAAATAAATAAAATCACATATACCTTCATGTTTTGCTTATTGCCTTACAAGTATTTTATTTCTGTTGTGTGCTTCTTGAATTTTTCATCGTCTACTTGAACTGTTTGCGAACATTTTTCTTAACTCCTCGGACCCTGGTCACGGGTTCGGGCCTACGCGCGCCTTTCGATCTAACGGTTTAACTAAGTTTTTGTTAGATATTAGCATTTCGTTCCGTTCGGAATATACCCTCTTATATCGATGCTTCATGCGCAGGAAATCATTTTATTTGCGAAAAAAAAGTTAGACTGGGTGATTAAAAAAAAAATCTGATGTGTCCAACACATGACTTCCTTGCACGTCCATTAGATCAAAAATATTTTCGACGCACTTCCTCTAAATTTATTTGTTTGAAAGAGATAAAATATCAATAATAGTAAGGTTTAGCAATTTCTAGCCAAATATTTCGATATCGCCAAGCTGAGTTCAATTTGAAAGATTTCCTTCTGACACTTTATTTGGCGATATTTCACCAAAAGCCGACAAACTTGAGATAGTCAGCGAGATTTTGGGGATAGCCAAAGTAGTCAGTGAGCACAGACCTTCAATGAATTGAATACATCTATACACCTAAACGTATTCAAAGTCATTTGGCTCACCATGTAAATAAATTCTCAGTCGATTGCTGTCAAAAAAGATATTGAAAACAGTTAGATATTACAATAGTTCTAAATACAAAGTTAAAAAAATCTACGGGTTAGAGTTTTAGAGTTATACAAAATAGGAAATAATTTTTGGCGCCAAATTTGGCGATATTTCGGCGAAACTCGTCAATGTCGACGACATTTGGCGAGATTTTAAGCATAAACCAAACAATGACAGATTATCGCCAAATTTGGCGATATTTCGCCAAAACTCGCCAAGAACGATGACAAATGGCGATACTTTGGGCATGGACGAAATGACTGACTATCGCCAAATTTGGCGGTATTTCGCCAAAACTCGCCAAGGTCGAGGACAGACGGCGAGATTTTGGGCATGTACCAAACAATGACTGTATTATATTGAAGATGTCCATAGACATTAAGGTACTGAAATTCTTTTCGGTGGTCCTGTAAATAAACTCTCCAGTAGATTGGAACCAAAAATCGAGATGCACAACTAGATGTTACAACATTCTTATATATGAAATTTCATAATAGTTTTTGAGATATGAGAGTTAAATATGCACACACGTACACCAAAAGTCGCCAAGCTTGGCGACTTTTGGCATAGTTCTTGAGGGAGGCACGTGACCGTGGTCGGACCATTACCTAACTTATGTGGTAGGACGGTATTGTGCTTGAAATGGATGAATGCCCCTAAAATTGCTATTGACCGTAATGTATTGGAAATCTTTTGAGTGTTCCTGTAGCAGAACTGTAAATGATAAAGACACTTTTTTTAATAGAGAAATTCATTTTCTAACTCTTTACAGCATATATCACTTCTGAGTCGTTTGAAATAGCCCAATACCTCTAAAAAACGCTTTGATGAATTTCGGCCCATAGAGCGTAATGTATTTCGAATCTTTTGGGCGGTCCTGTAGATAAACTATTCAGTCGAATGTAACCGAAAGGGGAGGTGCACAACTAGATGTTACAACAATCTTAAATATAAAGTTTCAACATTCAACGCCTAACAGTTTTTGAGATATGCCAGTTTAATGAATTTCGGCCCATTGAGTGTAATGTATTTCGAATGTTTTGGGCAGTCCTGTAGATAAACTATCCAGTCGAATGGAACCAAAAGGGGAGGTGCACAACTAGATGTTACAACTATCCAAATTATGAAGTTTCGACATTCTACGCCTAATAGCTTTTGAGTTAGGCGACTTTAATGAATTTCGGCCCATAGAGCGTAATGTATTTCGAATCTTTTGGGCGGTCCTGTACATAAACTATCCATTCGATTGCCACCAAAAGGGGAGGTGCACAACTAGATCATAGAACAATCCTAAATATCAAATCTCAACATTCTACGACCAATAGTTTTTGAGATATGCGAGTTACATACATACGTACGTACGTACGTACAGACGGCATGGAAAAACTGGCCACAGTAGACTCGCCACTGGTCAAAATGAGTTGCAGACGCGTTAATAGGATCGTGCATGCTAGCCTACGATGAGATGCATCGAAAAAATTTTTAAAATTCAATTTAGAGGTAGTCAAAATCGGTTTTTATGTCGAAATTTGGCCCCCAAAATTTTTCGGGATCACATTACTTCCTTATACTACGTACAAGGAAGTAAAAACTATTTTAAAGAATTGGAATCGCCCTATTCCTTTCAAACCCAGATCACCGTGATTTCAGTATGACGTCATTATCACTTCCGACACCTCATTTTGTCACGCAAATGATTCAATGTTTTTTTTTCTTTTTGTCTCAGAAAGAAAAGGGTGCTGAAAATAGCGGAAAATCGCTTGAAAATGAGAGAGAACGGGTGGATTTCCAGATTTTTGAAGGAGCGCAGATTGTTTTCTTTATTCTTAAATATGAATGCATAAATAATTATATACGAATACATAAATAATTATATAATTATGTATTCTTAAATTCTATTCTTTCCATTATATATTTATATATTCTTAAATATGAATACACAAATAATTATATAATTATATGAATACAAAATTTTTTATACATAAACAGGGTGTCTACCGCTCCGGAAAATCCGGAAAGTCTGGAAAAAGCCGGGAAATTGGAAAATGGGCCCGGAAAGTCTGGAAAAAACCGGGAAATTGGATAATGGGTCCGGAAAATTCAATAAAAGAATCATTTTTTTTTCTGTTTCGTTTCCTTTTTACTTCCTTGTACGTAGTATAAGGAAGTAATGTGATCCCGAAAAATTTTGGGGGCCAAATTTCGACAAAAAAACCGATTTTGACTACCTCTAAATTGAATTTTAAAAATTTTTTCGATGCATCTCATCGTAGGCTAGCATGCACGATCCTATTAACGCGTCTGCAACTCATTTTGACCAGTGGCGAGTCTACTGTGGCCAGTTTTTCCATGCCGTCTGTACGTACGTACGTACGTATGTATGTAACTCGCATATCTCAAAAACTATTGGTCGTAGAATGTTGAGATTTGATATTTAGGATTGTTCTATGATCTAGTTGTGCACCTCCCCTTTTGGTGGCAATCGAATGGATAGTTTATGTACAGGACCGCCCAAAAGATTCGAAATACATTACGCTCTATGGGCCGAAATTCATTAAACTCGCATATCTCAAAAACTATTAGGCGTAGAATGTTGAAACTTTATATTTAGGATTGTTGTAACATCTAGTTGTGCACCTCCCCTTTCGGTTCCATTCGACTGGATAGTTTATCTACAGAACCGCCTAAAAGATTCGAAATACATTACGCTCTATGGGCCGAAATACATCAAAGCGTTTTTTAGAGGTATTGGGCTATTTCAAACGACTCAGAAGTGATATATGCTGTAAAGAGTTAGAAAATGAATTTCTCCATTAAAAAAAGTGTGTTTATCATTTACAGTTCTGCTACAGGAACACTCAAAAGATTTCCAATACCTTACGGTCAATGGCAATTTTAGGAGATTCATCCATTTCAAGCACAATACCGTCCTACCACATAAGTTAGGTAATGGTCCGACCACCGTCACGTGCCTCCCTCAAGTACTATGCCAAAAGTCGCCAAGCTTGGCGACTTTTTTGTGTACGTGTGTGCATATTTAACTCTCAAATCTCAAAAACTATTATGAAATTTCATATATAAGATTGTTGTAACATCTAGTTGTGCATGTCGATTTTTGGTTAAAATCTACTGGAGAGTTTATTTACAGGACCACTGAAAAGAATTTCAGTACTTTAATGTCTATGGACATCTTCAATATAAAACAATTGTAGACAGTCATTGTTTGGTACATGCCCAAAATCTCGCCGTCTGTCCTCGACCTTGGCGAGTTTTGCCGAAATGTCGCCAAATTTGGCGATAGTCAGTCATTTGGTCCATGCCCAAAGTATCGCCATTTGTCATCGTTCTTGGCGAGTTTTGGCGAAATATCGCCAAATTTGGCGATAATCTGTTATTGTTGGTCCATGCTTAATATCTCGCCAAATGTCGTCGACATTGACGAGTTTCGCCGAAATATCGCCAAATTTGGTGCCAAAAATTATTTCGTATTTTGTATAACTCTAAAACTTCAACCCGTAGAATTTTGAACTTTTGTATTTAGAACTATATTATAATATCTAACGGTTTTCAATATCTTTTTTGACAGCAATCGACTGGGAATTTATTTACAGGGTGAGCCAAATGACTTTAAATACATTAAGGTGTATGGATGCATTCAGTTCATTGAAAGTCTGTGGTCAATGACTACTTTGGCTATCCCCAAAATCTCGCAAACTATCTCAAGTTTGTCGGCTTTATGGCGAAATATCGCCAAATAAAGTGTCAGAAAGAAATCTTTCAAATTGAACTCAGCTTGGCGATATCAAAATGTTTGGCTAGAAATCGCTATATCTTACTATTATTGATATTTTATATCTTTCAAACAAATAAGTTTAGAGGAAGTGCGTAAAAAACATTTTTGATTTAATAGACGTGCAAGGAAGTCATGTGTTGGACACATCAGATTTTTTTTTTACGCTTTCTCTCTAATTGTCAGACTGGAAACCAAAAGCAACTGTAACACATTTTTCGAACCACGAAAGCATCTAACGATGTGTTTGTATAAGGAGGGAAAAATGGGGGCTCATCCATCGTGACGGGAGGGTAAAAGACAAATTAGCTTACTTGGTAACTTACGGCTTAGGACCCTATTTCCTAGAACAATTAGTTAATTCTATCAGAAAGTGCGACTACTTCTGTTTCTCAATGGATGAAAGCTTAATCCTGTATACTTCAGTTAAAATTGATTTCAAGAAGTTTTACAAATATGCAAATATAAAGACAAAGGAGGGGTCATTGTGCAATTTCCCAAGTAAAATGCACTGGTCAGGAATTTTTTTCCGGGACCTCCCAAAAGTCAGGAAAAAGTCCGGAAATTGACTTTCAGAAATTTGGTAGACACCCTGATAAATATGAAAAATTTCCAGTGTATTTTATTACGTTTCTTCTGCTTCACTTTTTAATATTTTTGGATTCACAAGGTGGTCGAATTTTCACCTTGGAGTGGTTGAACCGGAATTGTTCCAGAGTCAGGGATCAGCGTCGCTATACAGTACGATGATCCAGTGCCCATTTATTTTTCCAGAGCATTTATTTATGACATCAAAGAGGGAGAGAAGCACCACAACGAACTCGCCTGAAATCGCTGCCCAGATAATGAGGAATATCCGCGTCCGATCTGTCTAACCTTCGATGCTCCGGCGAATGACGACACACACTGATTCACTTCTCCCCCCCCCCTCCACTCACACACACACACACACACATACACGCACATAAACAAAGGGAGGCCGGTTTAGCCATATCTTTTACTTAACCCTTTGAGGCGCAACCCTTTGCCAATGCTGAAAAAGGGGACAGCCGTTGCCATCGCTCGACTGAACGACCCGCAAGAGGGCGGACCATCGAAACGTGCATCGTGTGTCACAGATCGAGAGCCCCTTTTTTGACGACAGCTGGCTGTGCGCGGGCACAGCCAGCTGTCGTTAAAAAAGGGGCTCTCGACTTGTGGCACGCGATGCACGTTTCGATCGTCCTCCATGTTGCTGGTCGTTAAATAGAGTGATGGCAACGGCTGCCCTTTTTTCCAGCATTGGACCATCTATCCGGCTGTTTTCGCATGCTTCCATTTTCCAGCCGATGTCAGTGCTGTTAAAAAGAATCGTCACAATCTTTTTGACGGGCTAAAAAATAAAGGATTCTCGTGGAGCTCGGTCACCCGCCACTCCTTTTATAGGAATCCAATCTATTCTTCGTGAGTGGCAACAGTCAAAACGTCAGAGTTGGGTGTTCCCAGAGCGGGAACACTGCGCGCTAAAGGGTTAAGCAAAAATCCCCTCCAAATTCAAAGGTTTTCTGTAAAAAGCAGGTACAGTTGTCCCTGGCTTCACTCCGTGGCAGTATTTGACAGATTTAAAGCGGGAAATAATTCTATATTCGAATGAGTATATATATATATTTATATACTAGCTGAAGTACGCGTCCTCGACGGGTTAGTGAATGCAAATTTCCAAAAAGCAAGAACTTTCGTCAGCATTGTAGGAGTACACAGAATGGATGGAGTATGTTGCCAAAGTAAAGAAAGCGAAGTTATCATTTTTATGTATTGTTAAAATATTACAGGTTAGAGAGTCACTCAGTAATATCATTTCATTCGCTTTAGTCGTAATTATGTGATGCGCGAACGAATATTTACGCATATTGAACTAATTTTCGCAAAATCTCAAAATTTAGTCAACATCTTTGAAAAATTGGAAGCCTAGAATTTAAGTTGAGTAACAACCTATCCTGTCACCCAAATTCGTTTCATTTCCTGCAGTCTTTATTTCGTGATGCTGGAACGAATTTTCAGCATTTTAAAACGATTTTCGAAAAATCTCAAAATGTAAGCAAAATATTTTTAAAATTCAACGCCCATAAATTAGGATTAGCAACTACCTATCCTATCACTCAATTTCGTATTATTCGTATTAGTCGTTATTACGTGATGTTTGAAGAAATATAAACGTATTTTGAGAGAATTTTCACAAAATCTCAAAATCTAATAAAAATGTTTAAAAAATTGGACTCCTATAGTTAATGTTGAGCAACCATCTATATCGTGTGACCCAATTTCATATCATTCGCTTTAGTCGTTATTACGTAATACGGGAACAAAGATTCACTCAGTTTTAAACGATTTTCACAAAATCTCGAAATCTGATGGATTTTTTTTAATTAGTGCTTATAGTTTAAGGTGAGTGACCACCTATCATTTCATCCAATATCATTTTTTCATCTTTGCAGTTATTACGTGATGTGCGAACACAAATTTACGCAGTTTGAAAGGATTTTCGCAAAATTTCAAAATCTAATCAAGATTTTTTTTTAATTCGACGCCTATGTTTTAAGTTGAGTGACCACCTATCATGTCACTCAATTTCATATCATTCGCTTCAGTCGTTTTTACGTGATGCTCGAACACAAATTTACGCAGTTTGAAACGATTTTCGCAAAATCTCAAAATGCAATCAAGATTTTTTTAAAGTTCGACGCCTATATTTTAAGTTGAGTGACCACCTATCATGTCACTCAATTTCATATCATTCGCTTCAGTCGTTTTTACGTGATGCTTGAACACAAATTTACGCAGTTTGAAAGGATTTTCGCAAAATCTCAAAATCCAATCAAGATTTTTTAAAAATTGGACGCCTATGTTTCAAGTTGAGTGACCACCTATCATGACACCCAATTTCATATCATTCGCTTCAGTCGTTTTTGCGTGATGCTTGAACACACATTTACGCAGTTTGAAACGATTTTCGAAAAATCTGAAAATCTAATCCAGATTTTTTAAAAATTCGACGCCTATGTTTTAAGTTGAGTGACCACCTATCATGACACCGAATTTCATATCATTCGCTTCAGTCGTTTTTACGTGATGCTTAAACAAAAAAAGCGTCACGGACAGAATGACAGACAGACAAACTTTTTTTTGAGGGTCGCATCGGAGTGTTTGAAACGGATAGAAATTGCAAAATTTTTGAATTCCAAGAAATGTACAGACAAAAGTCTAATTTTATTTATATAGATATATATTTTCTTTCCAAGTTTATAGTATTTACCAATTTCTCGGTTATTGATTTGAATTATTTGCAACAGCGGATCCCAAGAGGGGATTGGAGGATTTGCATAGGAGACGGGAGAGAAACGGGCGAAGAGCAAATGATAATGCATATTTTAAAAATTCTTATTTATTCTCATTCTCCCTAAAATACATAAAATATTATAACCAGAAAATTATACCATCAAAAAAATGTTTATTCAAACTTAAACGATTCAAATTTTACCGATAAAGCCGCCCAGGTGGAAAAGCGGCTTAGGAACCATTCTGTCACGCCGTGGGTCCTGGTTCGAATCCCGGCTTGGGCATGATTGTAAAATTTTCCGTCCCTTTATAGGGGGTAACACTGCGGGCGTATGTGTAATCGGCAAGTGACAGCCCGTTTCGGGGGGGGGGACTTTACCGATAAAATTATTTTGTAGAAAAGGTGACTCTCTCTATGTCCATTGAGATTTCATTGAGTCATGCTAGTCACATCAATTATAGCACACTTTTTGAATAGAATACAGTTTAAACAGTGGTTCCCAACCTTTTAGCATGGCTCCTCTTCCTCGAACTTTCCGATACATACTTTAAAAAAAAAAGAAAAAGAAAGAAAAGAAATATGTTCGCTCCTAAGGAACTAAATTACTCCGAAAGATTTTACATCGGGACAAGTTTGTTCCGATTTTAAATCCGTCGAAGCGAATTTAGTTCTTTTTCTTTCTTTTTTTTAAAAGTATGTATTGGAAAGTTCGGGAAGGAGGAGCCATGTTAAAAGGTTGGGAACCGCTGTTTAAACTGTATTCTATTCAGAAAGTGCGTTATAATTGATGTGACTAGCATGACTGATCTTTCTTGCTTTTGTTTCAGAAAAAACAAGTAATATATTAAAAAAAAAAATTAAATCAATTCCTGCTTAGGTCAACAAAGAAAAGTTATTTTAGTTACTTTTTATTAAATTTAATTAATTACATTTAATTACTAAATTAACATTTGAAAATCTATTTGAATTTGAGTGGATGAATAAAAAGTATTTTATTAACGACTAAAAATTAATGTATATAAATACATATAGGGAGAGTGTGAACTAATAGTAAGAATTGAAAAAAAAAAAAAAAAAAAAAAAAAAAAGATGCACAGTTAGATGTTACAATAGTTCTAAATACAAAATTTCAACATTCTACGGTTAAAAGTTTTAGAGTTATACAAAATGCAAAATAATTTTTGGCGCCAAATTGGGTCATATTTCGGCAAAATTCGCCATGGTCGATGACAAATGGCGAGATTTTGGGCATGGACCCAACAATGACTGACTACAAATGCAGTATATTGAAGATGTTCACAGACATTAGTGTATTGAAATTCTTCTGGGTGGTCCTGTTAATAAACTCTCCAGTAGATTGGAACCAAAAATCGAGATGCGCAACTAGATATTACAACAATCTTATATATGAAATTTCAACATTCTACGACTCATAGTTTTTGAGATTTGAGAGTAAAATACATACACACGTACAAACGACGACTTTTGGCGTCATTCTTGAGGGAGGCACGTGACCGTGGTCGGACCATTACCTAACTGTGGGGTAAGGACGGTATTGTACTTGAATGGATGAATGTCCCTAAAACTGCCATTGAGCGTAAAGTGTTGGAAATTTTTTGAGTATTCCTGTAGCAGCACTATAAATGATACACTTTCTTCGATGGAAAAATGCATTTTGTAACCCTTAACAGCATATATCACTTCTGAGTCGTTTGAAGTAGAGATGAGTTCGGGCTCATTTTTTGAAGCCCGAGCCCGAAGACTTTTAATCCGAGCCCGCCCGAGCCCGAGCAATATCATTTAAGTCAGAGCCCGAGCCCGAAATTTCAGCTAAAGATAAGTAAAATTCTATAAAATTCAAAGAAGTAATTACTTGATAGAATACAATAAATTTTGCCGTTTGTGTAAATTAAAGAGAAATATAGTTGCAAATTTTTAATGCACTTTCTAATTCTTTATATCTATGTTTATGAAATAATGTCCGATCTCATGACTCACTAAGCAATATAAGCTGCCGTTCTGAAATAGCCAAATAGCCTCATGCGCCTTCTATAGGCGCCCGTGCCGATATATATATATATATATTTTATAAGTACTTTTATTTTCCATATGAATCACTTTTTAAAAATTTGTTTCAAGGAGTATGTTCAATAAAATAGAAATATTTCACGAGCCCGGACGCAATTGTGAGTTACAGAGCCCGGTTCGGGCCCGGGCTCGGGATTTCGGGCTCGGGCTGAGCCCGTCTCATCTCTAGTTTGAAGTAGCCTAATACCTCTAAAATACGCTTTAATGAATTTCGGCCCATAGAGCGTCATGTATTTAAAATTTTTTGGGCGGTCCTGTAGATAAATTATGCAGTGGATCGAGACCAAAACTGTATCAGCATCCAGTGTCATCCACTAGGAGTATTATAATAAAATGTATTTGAACTTGAGTGGATGAATAAAAAAGTACTTTATAAACGATTGAAAATTTGTTCAAGATGTATAGACTATGCGTGTGACCTAATAATAGGAATTGAAAAAAAAAAAAAGAAAGAAATTCCTTAGATCCAAATAATCACGTTTTTTTTTGTTTTTTTTCCTTCAGCTAGATTCTTCCTCGCTCGAATTTCGCCATTTACATAAGCCGTAAACACTGACGTCATAAAAGAACTTTCTGACGACAAGGATATCGTGTTTACTTCATTCATAACTTAAAAAAAAAAGAAGCCACCACAAAAATATTATTAAACATCCCCGGTAACCCCGTGACCTTCTTCGAAGGGGGGTCACGAGGTCTTTCCGGATAAGATAACCGGAAAAGAGGATAGAAAAAAAAAAAAAAAAATCGCCATTTTCACGCGGTCTATCTTGCGACAGACCGGCCATTAGCACGTGCTCCGGGCCAAAAACAAACGCGCAGTTAACTAGACAGAGCGTGCTGAGCCTTCCGTCCGCGACTGCAGCTCGTGACTGTGTTGTCGTCGTCACTAGTTAATTTAGTTAGTGATATAACTACTAGCGAGGCGAGATTGCCGGTGGAATATTATCTGGGGCTAGAGCCTTCACATACAGTAGACACCGGTTATAACGTACTCTCACGGGACCTATAAAAGTAGCACGTTATAGCCGAAGTACGTTATAAGCAATACCGCCGGTATGATTCAATATTACACAAAAAAGGAAAGTGGGCTCGTAAAGTCTGATTTTCTAAAATTTAAGTTAAATAAAAGACAGCAAAAATTCTTTATTACAAATTTATAGAGATAAATAATCTGTCTTTATTTTTTTTTTTTTTAAATGGGCAGGTGCTACTTTAGAAATACCGTTTTGGATATTCATAATAGACTTTTGTAGAGTCTCTGCATCATCATTGTGGCATTCAAAAAATCGTGATAATGTTTTTGCATCCTTGAATGCGTCGGGTATGCTGGGGTATAGGCTCCTCTGTTTCTTCTTCACTCTCACCAGAATCATGATAGATGGGGCTTTTCAGGAGGCATTTGCATGGATGAATGACAAAGAAAAACCATGGTCTTGTAATTAGCCCTACCTAGCAGGGGAAAGAGATAAAGGATCGCTCCCTTCATTCATGCACCAGTCATCTCGCCAGAGAATCTGAAAACGGACAATGAGTGTTCTTGAAAGAACTGAAATTTCAGAGAAAAAGGAAATAAAATGCTCAAGAAAAGCAACATTTTATTTTTGGCTGTGGTATAAAAAGTACGTTATAGCCGAAGTAGGTACTTTTGTTCAGTGCGTTTTAACCGAAGTGAATTAACATTATAAATATAGGACTTCCAATGGGACCTAGCCTTTAGGTACGTTATAACCGGTAGTACGTTTTATCCCAGGTCCGTTATAACCGGTGTGCACTGCATTTGATAGGCAGTCCATTTTACTAAAAATATTTTCAATGAATTTCAATTGCATTACAAAGTTTTTATCTTGTTTGCAGTCCATTTTCTTTATTGATCATTAAATTATAGAGTTTACGAAATTAATATACATTTTAAAAAGTGTATATGAAACTTTAAAATCTTTTTACAAGTATATTATTTTGAGGCACGGACAAAAAAACTGACTTACCAGGGGGACTGACTGCGATTGCTTTTACAGAAGCGATACACAAAAATTAAATATTCGGCGACAGGACTAACTCCGAAACTAAAATGACGTCGGATTTTAGAAGGGGCTCGCAGAGGGGGGAAAAAAAGTTTGGGAACCCCCGCTCTATGGGAATCGACCCTCGAAATGACGGGACACAAAATTCGACCGTCACAAATAAAGGGGATGGGCAAGTCGGGAGGGGGGTTTCAATGCAGTGAACCACGAAAAAGTGAACACGAATAACCTTGTCAGAGATCCCCAGTACCAGTCGAAAATTTCGTACTGTTTATTAGAGATGAGACGGGCTCAGCCCGAGCCCGAAAGCCCGAGGCCGAGCCCGGGCCCGACTCGGGCTCTGTAATTCACGATTGCGTTCGGGCTCGGGCGGGCTCGGGCTCGTGAAAAATTTCTCCTTTGTTGAACATACTCCTTGAAACAGATTTTAAAAAGTGATTCATGGGATAAATAGACGTACTTATTTAAAAAAATAGCGGCACGGGGGACTAGAAGGTGTGTGAAGCTCCAAAATTGATTGTATCCTATTAATGAAGTAGTTAATTTTATTTGTCTTTAGCTGAAATTTCGGGCTCGGGCTCCAACTTTAATAATATTGCTCGGGCTCGGATTAAAAGTCCTCGGGCTCGGGCTTCAAAAAATGAGCCCGAACTCATCTCTACTGTTTATTATTGTTGCAGAATACTCCTGCTTGTTTCCGGGGTACGTCGTTCTAAAGTCCAGTGGGTGTAGAAAGTTCTAGAAAAGAGACCACTTGCCAGGATAAAACACACACTTTATGGCTCCTAGAGCTTCGCCGAACCATCCGCTGTACACAATTCAGAGCACAGTCATGCGCTTTTAACAGTCCGCTTGGATCAGAAGCTCTCACCAATGCTGTATTATTTCTCACACAAAACAAAACACTTTCACAGGCAAAAACTCATGTGGAAATGTACGAGGGATAACACTAACAGTCTCTCAAGACCCAGCAATCAAGAATGGACACACAGCACTTTAAAAAACAGCTTCGAAAAGCGAGCCAAAACACCGCTTCTATCACAAAAGCAAGCGTACTCACTGAGAGAGCTCTTACTCACACTGAACTGGGGCTTCTGAAACACGCTTATATTTGTACTCGACGCAGAAGCGCATTATGAGTTTTTAATGCAAAAAAAAAAAAAAAACAACTTTACAAGCCCCATAGGGGAAATCGCGTCCAATGACCACACTGTCGGCAAGTTTCGTGACTTTTGGCGAAATATCGCCCAATTGGGCGTCAAAAATAGGCACCAAAAGTGAAGTGACGAAGGCCTAGGACCCCAATTTTTCGAGATTTCTAGAAACCCCATAGGAAAACAAGGGGGGAACCGAAACCTCCGTATCTCCGGTTCTAGTTAGCCGATTTGAATGCAACACAAAGCAAAATTTAAGTACTTGAAGCGTAGAATACGAATTTTTAATAGGGATGGACGCGAGACGGAAAATAAGCGTCTCGCGTCTCGCAAAATAGCCTAAAAGCTTGTCTCGTCTCGCAAAAATCGCTATATCGTAATGTTAAAAATGTGTGTCTCGTCTCGCAAAAAAGCTGTAAATCTCTGTCTCGTCTCACAAAAAAGTCGTCTCGCGTCCATCCCTAATTTTTAACTATTTTATGCCCCAGAACAGCGGGTTGCCCCGAAAATACGTAACATTATTACCATTATTTTTTTTATTTTTTTTTTTTTGCTTGATAACTTCTTTAATTTTTTTTTTTTTTTGGTGGGGCTAGACGCAACAAAACACGCATCTGATTTTTAAATAAACGGGGATTGTGAAAAAAAAAAAACCGCATCTTTTTTTCCCGTTTTATTCCGGAAAAGGAAAGTGGGAGGAGGGGGAGGGGGGGAGGGTGAGGGAAATGTCTTCCCCCCCCCCTCTACCCCCCAAAATCCCGAAAACATCTCATTACGCGCCTTTTCGGATGCTTCATCTATTCGCGCGCGAGACAATGAAAATCGCAGTCACGGTTGCCGTGTGTTTGGGTGGAAAATTTTCCCGTTTTACTTGTATTTTCTTTTACTTTTTTTTTTTTGGACTTTATTCTAATCGCTTTCTGTCGCTGTGAAACACAACGTTATTGCGCTTTACAAATGAACTGTTTGTTGGTTGTGCTGGCTCGGCGCTAACAGTTAAAAAGTCACGGTGCGAATGGGGGGGCCGTATCCAAAGTGAGGTTGGAATGAGGGTGAAACTATAAATGATTTTCGCTTCCAAAGCGATGATGAGTTTGTGAGGGATTTTCGTTTTGTCTGTCTGTCTGTCTGTCCGTCAGTAGCGGATCCAGGGGAGGGGCTAGGGGGCTTTAGCTCGCCCCCCCCCAAAGAGATTGCTCAAGGGTAACATTCTGCTTTATTATACACTTTAAATAGCCAAAATGATCCTATTTTATTACTTAGCCCCTCCCAAAAGCCTAATACATTCGTTTAGAATAAAATTTTGATTTATAGTACATTTTAATTGGGTAAAATAAGCTTTTTAAAAAATTTAGCCCCTCCCAAAAAAAATTTCTGGATCCGCCACTGCTGTCCGTGATCCATGTCTATGTGTTAACCCTTTGAGGCGCAACCCTTTCCCAATGCTGAAAATAAGGGCGGCCGTTGCCATCGCTCGACTGAACGACCCGCAAGAGGACGGACGATCGAAACGTTCATCGCGTGCCACAGATCGAGAGACCCGTTTTTGACGGCAGCTGGCTGTGCGGCACAGCCAGCTGCGTCAAAAAAAGGGGTCTCTCGATCTGTGGCACGCGATTGAACGTTTCCATCGTCCGCCCTCTTGCGGGTCGTTCAGTCGAGCGATGGCAACGGCTGCCCTTTTCTTCAGCATGGGGCCATCTATGCAGCTGTTCTCGCATTCTTCCATTTTTCAGCAGATGTCAGTGCTGTTAAAAATTAAGACGGTGGTTTATAACCTATACACCCAATTGGAGCTCCATCGAATGCACCGTTTAGGAGCTATCGTGTTCACTCCCATACACACACACACATACATACATACATCTCGTCAAAATAGCATCCAAGAATTCAGAAGACCACCAAACGTGTCCATACACCCAAATCTTGAAGTCGAGTTTTTTCATGATGACAATACTTTCCTTACAGGGTACATGTTCAGAAAGTAAAAAGGTTGAAGAGCGTTTATGATTTCATTTTGTCTGTAGGTTTGTCTGTTACGCACTTTCAAGAATTTCTCCCCATAGGCCATCCTGTAAAAGAAATGTGGGTCGTAGCCCTGTAGAAAAACCATCAGTACTATACACACCCAAATCAATACCGTTATTACGACGGTGGTTTATAACCTATATACCCAATTTGAGCTCCATCGAATTCTCCGTTTAAACGCTAGCACACTTTCAAGAATGACCCCCCATAGGCCATCCTGTGAAAGAAATCTGGGTCGTAGACCTGTCGTAAAACTGTAAGTCCTATGCACACCCAAATCCATACCGGTCTTGCGACGGTGGTTTATCACCTATATGCCCAATTAGAGCTCCATCGAATGCCCCGTTCAGGAGCTATCGTGTTCACTCACATACACACAAACACACACACACATACACACATACATCTCGTAAAAATAGCATCCATGAATTCAGAAGACCTCGAAACGTGTGTCCATACACCCAAATCTCGAATTCGAAATTTTTCATGATTATAATACTTTCCTCACAGGGTACATGTTCGGAAAGTAAAAAAGAAGAAGAACCCGACGTGATTGAAAAATCACTCGTGCTAAAAAGAATTGTTTTTCGTTACGTTAGGTGATTCGACAAATTGGGATTCCAAAATTCAAAGAGATCTTGAAGGGCCACAAGTTAACGACTCGCAGGCCACAGTTTGTGGCACCTGTAGCCTAACAGTCAACTACTTCACTAATGAAAGGAGGGGATACAAATTGAGTCGTGAGCCACTAACCAGTATTTCTACACGAGATAAAGTTTATGCTAACTAATCCGGAAATTTCGAGAAGGGGGGGGGGGGTTTGTATACTAGAGATGAGTTCGGGATCATTTTTTGAAGCCCGAGGATTTTTAATTCGAGCCCGCCCGAGCAATATTATTTCAGTCGGAGCCCGAAATTTCAGCTAAAGATACATAAAATTCAATGACTTCATTGAATAGAATACGATAAATTTTGCCGTTTGTGCAAATTAAAAACAAACAGAGTTGCAAACTCTTAACCCATTTGTGCCTGGATATTTTTGCGACTTTCTTCGATTTTTACTGATAACAGAAATAATAGATAAATTTCTGACGTCAATTTCTTGAACAAGGGATGATTTCTTTTAAAATCCTTATGCATAAAAATCGAAATATCAACATCCTACTGGGTCATGTTAAAATATTTTGTAGAGTTGAGGCTCGATACTCATGAATAAAGGCTAGGAAAAATAAATAACGTTTTCGACTCATAGCGAAAATGCCGTCCCAAAAAAGGGACACTAGGCATAAATGGGTTAATGTAATTCTAATTCTTTATATCCAGGTTTATCCAATAATAACAATAACGTTTCAATTATTATTAAAAATTCCGTTGAGTAGTCACATCAGTGTCAAACATTCGTATGTACTTACATATATTAGATACAGAAATTACAAGTCATAATTCTCATAGAGTGACATTAAAAAATGTTCTATTTAAAACACGACCAGAAAAGAGATTTTGCATCATAAATTTAAGAAACTTGCATATAAAAATTTAGCTGAAAGGAAAAAAATTACTTTTAAAAAATATTTTATGATAAGATATGAATATTATTGCGAAATAACTTAATTTGCTCCCGTATTGCATGCGCCGCCGTGAAACTATACTCGGGGCACACCTAACCTGATAATGGGGGGAATGCTGCAGACCGTGTGATTCCGCCGCTTTCAAATAGTTCTTTCCGTTTGCCCTGCTTTTTACAGAACTAAGACATTTATCAACTATTAAGTGCTAAAATAAAGTGTATGTTATAACATAATTGCATATTTGTCTTATTTGGATTCAATAATTAAAAGGATTACGAAATTAAGTCAGAAATTAGATGTAACGCCTTCGCAGACGCTTGACCAATGAATAGACCTGTTTCGTGCTGGCGGGAATCAGAAATGCAGATTCGCCTTGCGATTGGGTTGCTTTGTGATATTGACAGCCAAATAATTGGAAAGAGAAACGAGTGTCGGAGTGATACATTCGGAAAATAGTGAAAAGGCTCCTCTAGCCTTCTCCTCTGTTATCAGGTAAGGTTTGCCCCGAGTATAGTTTTGTAGGCATAATAGCGGTCCTCCGATGATGGTAACCCTGTAGCCTTGGCGATCGTCTTGGCGACTTGGCGACAAATGGTGGCTTCTAGAAAATTCATGTCTCGAGACCCTATTTCAATTTGATAAGATTGTTCCAGAAATTTCTCGGCAATTCTGGTGACGTCATCATCTCTATAAAAGCGCTAGGATCTCTTCTCCGGGGAGTTCAGTTGCGTGATAGACTTTGAAGCGCACGGTTGATTCTGTGAACTGAATAGCGTCAATGTTGTGCTTATTTGTGATTTTAGTTAGCGTATGCTAAAGTTTCTTGTGTTATTTTGAGCTATTGAGCTGCGAGCCGTAAAATAAAGTGTTATTACTTTCCGAACATGTACCATGTAAGGAAAGTATTGTAATCATGAAATAATTCGACTTCGAGATTTGGGTGTTTTGACACGGTTTGAGGTCTTCTGAATCCATTTATGCTATTTTTACGAGATGTATGTATGTATGTGTGTGTGTGTGTGTGTGTGTATGTGAGTGAACACGATAGCTCCTGAACGCAGCATTCGATCGAGCACAAATTGGGCATATAGGTGATAAACCACCGTCGCAAGACCGGTATTGATTTGGGTGTGTATAGGACTTATAGTTTTTCTTACAGGGCTTACGGACAAAGGATTTACTTTTACATTATGGCCTAATGGGGGAAATTTTCTTGAAACGTGCGCTAGCGTTTAAACGGTAGATTCGATGGGAGCTCAAAATTTGGGTGTATACATGTTATAAACCACCGTCGCAAGACGCGGTATTGATTTGGGTGATCCATCTGAGGTATAGGACTTAATAGTTCTCCTAAAGGGCTACGTCAAAACTTTCTTTTATGTTATGGCATAATGGCATATGGGGAGACATTCTTGAAAGTGCGCAAGCGTTTAAACGGTGCATTCGATTGTGTTTCAATTTGGCATATATGTTTGAATGATTCATCGATTAAAATTCATTTAAGTGCTTGGTCATGATCTTTATCGTAAGTGTTCGGAAAGTCGAGTGGAGTCAAGCCAGATTTTTTTTGTTTACTGTGCTGTTTGAACTGCTTTGAAATACACCCACTTGGCGATTTTCGTAACAATATATACATTGCTATCATTTAACTAAGAAAGACCAGTCAATAATGAGGTCAAAATTTTGAATTAAAAGCATTTCAACACACATACACAAATGAAATAGCATAACGCACCCTCTAGTAAATGATGTGAAAAAGGTAGCTTTTTACCCATCCATTATTTTGTTGCAAGTCGTAGCATCACATCAGTACGTTTATTTTTCCGATGAACAACTTTTTACTTTCCGAACATGTACCATGTAAGGAAAGTATTGTAATCACGAAAACATTCGAATTCGAGATTTTGGTGTATGGACACGCTTAGAGGGCTTCTGAATTCATTTATGCTATTTTTACGAGATGTATGTGTGTGTGTATGTGTGTGTGTGTGTTTGTGTGTATGTGAGTGAACACGATAGCTCCTGAACGGGGCTCAAATTGGGTATATATGTTATAAACCACCGTCGCAAGACCGGTATTGATTTGGGTGTGTATAGGACTTATAGTTTTTCTACAGGGCTACGACCAAGATTTCTTTTACATTATGGCCTATGGGGGAAAATTCTTGAAAGTGCGCTAGCGTTTAAACGGTACATTCGATTGAGCTCAAATTAGGTATGTATGTTATAAACCACCGTCGCGAGACCTGTATTGATTTAGGTGTGTATAAGACTTATAGTTTTTCTACAGGGCTACGACCAAGATTTCTTTTACATTATGGCCTATGGGTGGAAATTCTGGAAAGTGCGCTAGCGTTAAACGGTCCATTCGATTGAGCTCAAATTGGGTGTACATGTTATAAACAACCATCGTAAGACCGGTATCGATTTTGATGTGTATAGGACTTATAGTTTTTCTACAGGGCTACGCCAAAAATTTCTTTTACATTATAGCCTATGGGGAGTAATTCTTGAAAGTGCGCTAGCGTTTAAACGATACATTCGATTGAGCTTCATTTTGGTATATGTATTTGAATTATTCATCGATTAAAATTTATTTAAATGCTTGGTCATGATCTTAATCGTAAGTGTTCGGAAAGTCGAGTGGAGTCATTCCAGATTTTTAAAATCTGTTTCAAGGAGTATGCTCAATAAGGGAGACATTTTTCACGAGTCCGAGCCCGAACACAATCGTGAATTACAGGGCCCGGGCTTTCGGGCTCGGGCTGAGCCCGTCTCATCTCGAGTGTAATACCTCGCTATCCGTACCCCAGGTTACGCCCCCTACGAACTGAATTCTAGAAACACTTAGTCACTCTGCACCCTTTTCAGTGAAGGAAAATATTTTATTTCAAACGTTTTAAAATAAACATTCCTACAAAAAGGGGAAAACAAGAAATAAACTTTATAAAAATGAACAAGGTATTCAAATCCTTAGAGGGGGGCGGACAACCCCGATCTTTCTGTAACGGCAAAATTCTTTCGGGAATATTTCAGCATAGCAAATAGTTCCAGAATTTCCAGTTTCCTCATCATCTTGCCGTTCTCCCTTCCCCCCCCCCCCTTTCTCCCGTTTTAGGAAACTGGAGTAGGCACATATTTACAAAAGACAAAAAGGGGCATTTTTCTCTCTTGTGCCCATTTATTCAAACAGTCCCGATTTTCATATTATATTTTATAAAATGCAAAAGTATTTTGTGTGTCGCTTTTATATTGTGCTTTTTATTGTACGAAGAACAGGTAGTCGGCTACAGCATAGCGTAACTTCGATAACAAGAACTTCTCGTAATTCGAAATCCTCATTTATTTGAAGATTTCTCTTAGTCCATTGAATTTTATAGTGATTTGTTTGTATTAACCCTTTAACGCGCAGTGGTTTCGCTCTGAGACCACCAAACTGTTGACGTTTTGACTGTTGAAGGTCACGAAGAATAGATTGGATTTCTATAAAAAATAGTTGCGGGTGACATAGCACCACGAGAATCCTTTACTTTTTAGCACGTCATTTCCCGTAAAAAAATTGTCACGATTATTTTTAACACCACTGACATCTGCCGAAAAATGGAAGAACGCGAGAACAGCTGAATAGATTGCCCAATGCTGGAAAAAGGGCAGCCGTTGCCATCGCTCGACTTAACTACCAGCAAGATGGCGGACGATCGAAACGTTCATCGCGTGCCACAGATCTAGAGACCCTTTTTTAACGCAGCTGGCTGTGCGCGAGCACAGCCAGCTGCGTTAAAAACACGCACGCGAAAAAACACGCACGCACTGTGGCACGCGATGAACGTTTCGATCGTCCGCCATCTTGCTGGAAGTTAAGTCGAGCGATGGCAACGGCTGCCCTTTTTTCAGCATTGGGGAAGGGTTGCGCCTCAAAGGGTTAACCCTTTAAAGCGCAGTGTTCCCGCTCTGGGAACACCCAACTCGGACGTTTTGACTGTTGCCAGTCACGAAGAATAAATTGGATTTCTATAAAAATAGTGGCGGGTGACACAGCTCCACGAGAATCCTTTACTTTTTAGCACGTTATTTCCCGTACAAAAAAGGGTCACGATTCTTTTGAACAGCACTGACATCTGCTGAAAAATGGAAAAATGCGGGAACAGCTGGAGAGATTGCCCAGTGCTGAAAAAAAAGGCAGCCGTTGCCATCGCTCGACTTAACGACCCACAAGAGGGCGGACGATCGAAACGTTCATCGCGTGCCACAGATCTACTGACTCTTTTTTGAGGCAGCTGGCTGTACGGCATAGCCAGCTGTCGTCAAAAAAAGGGTCTCTTGATGTGTGGCACGCGATGAACGTTTCGATCGACCGCCCTCTTGCGGGTCGTTCAGTCGAGCGATGGCAACGGCTGCCCTTTTTTTCAGCATTGGGAAAGGATTGCGCCTCAAAGGGTTAAGAGAAAACTCATGAACATCTGCCTATGGGGGGGTTGTTTTGGGCGCAGGACATTTGATGCCCTTCTAACGCGTACTAGCGTTAATGTGGAGATAAACCGTAACCAAAATATGAAGTTTTTGTTAGAAATTGTCAGTCGAAAGTTAGTTTCACTGCTGGAATTTCAATTTTTGAAGCAGGCTAATTTTATCGGTTCATTGAAGGACAAATAAATGTATGCTTTGATGCGTTCGCTACACGTTTGATGTCTGAAGATGAATTCACTAATTTTAAATGCTTTACAAAATAATCCATCAGACCCAATCAAATTTTGCTAAACTACAGTATACACCAGTTATAACGAACTCTCACGAGACCTAAAAAAGTAGTACGTTATAGCGGAAGTACGTTATAAGCAGTACCGCTTTTAAGATTCAATATTACACAAAAAAGGAAAGTGGGCTCATCATTTCATTGTATTATGTGTTTTAAAAGAGTCTGATTTTTACTTTCCGAACATGTACCATGTAAGGAAAGTATTGTAATCGAGAAAAAATTCGACTTCGAGATTTGGGTGTTTTTACGCGTTTTGAGGGCTTCTGAATGCATTGATGCTATTTTTATGAGATGTATGTATGTATGTGTGTGTGTGTGTATGTGTGTGAACACGATAGCTCCTGAACGGAGCATTCGAGGAATGGAGCTCAAATTGGATATATAGGTCATAAACCACCGTCGCAAGACCGGTATTGATTTTGGTGTGTATAAGACTTATAGCTTTTCTACAGGGCTATGACAAAAATTTCTTTTATATTATGGCATAATGGCATATGGGGAGAAATTCTTGAAAGTACGCAAGCGTTTAAACGGTGCATTCGATTCAGTTTCAATTGGGTATATATGTTTGAATGATTCATCAATTAAAATTTATTTAAATGCTTGGTCATGATCTTAATCGTAAGTGTTCGGAAAGTCGAGTGGAGTCACTCCAGATTTTTTAGAACGAAAAACAATAGTTCGAAAGCCAATGAGCATTATTCTTACTGTAAAGTGTAGTGCAAGGGTCACCAGTTAATTTTGTGGATGGGCTACGATAGAAAATAGGGAAGCTCGCTTATGGTATCTTTGGAATTAATATTGAGAGTCAATCAATTTAGAAAAAGGTTGTTAAAACGTGATTTAAACCAAAAAGTTCATAATTTCATTGTAATATGCGTTATAAACAGGTGTGATATTTTAAAATTTAAAATAAACAGAGAAAATTCTTTATTACTTACAATTTTTATTGAGATCAATAATCTGTCATTTTCTTTTGTTTTAAATGGGCAGAGGCTACTTTAAAAATACCGTTTTGGATATCCATAATAGACTTTAATAGAGTCTGCCATCTTCACTGTGGCATTCAAAAAATTGGGATCCTGCTTTTGCAGCATTGAATGAGTCGGATATGCCTGGTATAGGCTCCTCCGTTTCTTCTTCACTATTGTTACGAATTTTCGGGGCAACCCGCTGCTCTGGGGCTTAAAATGGTTTAAAATTCGTATTCTACGCTTCCAATAGATAAATTTAGCTTTTTGTTGCATCCAAATCGGCCAATTAGAACCTTAGATATGAGGTTTCGGTTTGCCATTGTTTTTCAATGGAGGTTCTAGAAAACTCGAGAAAATATGAGTCCTAGAGCTATAGATCTCTTCACTTTTGAGGACTTATTTTTGGTTTGGGCCCAATTGGGGCGATATTTGCCAAAAGTCGCCAAGCTTGGAGACTTTTTGGTCATTGGGCGTTCTGTTTTTCCCAATGGGCCTGGAAGTTTGTATTTTCGCTGCATTAAAAACGATAATAACCTAACATTTCTTTTCATGACGTCAATCAAAAATTCACCTTTATGCTAGAACCCTCGAGAAATGACTCGTTTCTGGAAACTTCTTGTTCTTCTGCGTCGGCTATTTATAGGAAGCGGTGCCCCAGACAGTTCAGTAGTTGATCAAGCTTTGAGAGAGTGAATACGCTTGTCTCGTCTATTTTCAATGAATCTTTGCCAGCTGAAAAGTGTTCTATTTTGTGTGAGACAATACAGCATTTGTGAGAGCTTCTGATCTAGAGCGAACTGTGGTAAAAGCACTCATGACTGCTAGATTGTGCTTGTGATTGTGTATCCAGCTTGATGGTTTCTACGAAGTTCTAGAAGCAATAAACGTGTAGTGTTCCCATCCTGACAAGTGACGTTTTTACTTGGAAGCTTTTTACACGCGCAACTGGGACTTTAGAACGACGAACCCCTGGAGTAGCAGAGTAATTCCGCAACACTATCATCAAATCATTATATATAGGGCTTTTCAGGAGATATTTACATGCATGAGTGACCCATAAAAAGCATGGTCTTGTTCTAAGCCCTACCTAGTAGGCAAAAAAGATCGCTCCCTTCATTTATGCACCATTCATCTCGCTACAGAATCTGAAAACGGACAATGAGTGTTTTTGAAGGTCTGATTGCTCGGAAGCATTTCGAGGAACAGGATAGAAAATGCTTCAAAAAGCAACATGTATTATGTTTTGACTTTGGGCATAAAAAGTCGATTATATGCCGAAAAGTACGTAAACTTTTGTTAAGTACGTTTTAACCGAAGTTCAATAACATTATAAATATAGGACTTTAATAGGGACTTAGCTTTTAGGTACGTTATAAGCGATAGTACGTTATATCCCAGGTCCGTTCTGCGCAATGTATAATTCTCTGTATTGACTGTAATATAGTTTACTTTAATCATATATCCTTTAGATACTACTGTTTTCGCATTATGATCTTTATCAATACTTATTTATATGCACTGTTACGGAAGCGAAAACTGATCACGTGCTCCTTACATCCAAGAATACGGATATGAAAATCGATCATTTCTTACTCATATTTGCAGATACCAATTCGATTGAAAATTATTTTCATCGTTCTATAAAATGTCATTATAAGACATCTTGAAGAGATAATTTGATGCACAGTATGTGAAATATTCTGCCCCAATAACAACTTTTAGACCCTGTGTAATGCATGAATTCAAACTATTTTTTCGTCGTTAAATTAATTTTTTTTTTAATTCAACAATATTTTGTTTTATTCCATTGCATTAAATCGTAGAATCGCTTTTACAAAACCAAGCACATTTTCTATTTGCCAGAATTTCTTCTAATGTCTTATTAAAACAGCACTTCCAAAGTATGACGTGATTTTTGTACATAAATTAACTGTTTCAGGAACTAGAAAATATTTTTAGGCTGTCTTTCCCAAGCTGTACTAGACACTGCAGTGAATAACAAACCCATACCAGTTCAGAAAACCGAGAAAAAACTTCGTATAGAAACAGGCTGGTGTTTTTGTACTTTAACAGCAAGAGGGCGGACGACCGAAACGTTCATCCCGTGCCACAGATCTAGAGACCCTTTTTTGACGACAGCTAGCTGTGTCGTCAAAAAACTGTCTCCAGATCTGTGGCACGCGATGAACGTTTCGATCGTCCGCCATTTTGCTGGTAGTTAAGTCGAGTGATGGCAACGGTTGCCCTTTTTTCAGCATTGGGAAAGAGTTGCGCCTCAAACGGTTCATAATTTTAGGGCCCTCAAAAGCTTGGGGGCCCTAGGCCATGGCCTAGTTGGCTTGTGCGGTAATCAGGGCATGGCCCGGGCGCTTTCCTGCCGGATATCAATCCCTGGGTTCGGTTACCTTGGAAACTCGAAGGAATCAAATCAAATCAAATCAACCCATTCATTCCCTCCTCTCCATTTCAGAACATCTGATAAACGATGGTTTCCTTTCTTTTCTTTTCAACTTTAAATTTAATTTTTTTTTCTTCCCTCTGCATAGAAAATGAAATTTCGAAAGTTTAATTTCAAAAGTTTTACAAATGAGGTAAAACAGAAAGAGTGAAACAGTCATTTGTCTGCAGAACAAGACTTCTATTTTCCGAAATGCATTGTTGGCGGGAGGCGTTGGTTCGCAAAGTGGTGCAATTTGAAACGGGAAGGTGTGTGGGTGGTGGTAGGGGGGTGGGGGAAGCGGTTTCATTCGGGTGTTTCTTACAAATGTTTCTTATTAAATCTAGGACCTGACTATAGAACTTTAGTGCCCGCGGCACTTTCAAATTTTGTATCACTGTATATAACTTGTTAAATGTTTGCGCCCCTATATCTATATAAACAAAATTAGACTTTTGTCTGTACATTTCTTTGAATTCAAAAATTTTGCGATTTCTATCCGTTTCAAGCACCCGGGAATCCGATGCGACCCTCAAAAAAAAGTTTGTCTGTCTGTCATTCTGTCGTTCTGTCATTCTGTCCGTGACGCTTTTTTTTTGTTTAAGCATCACGTAAAAACGACTGAAGCGAATGATATGAAATTGGGTGTCATGATAGGTGGTCACTCAACTTAAAACATAGGCGTCCTATTTTTAAAAAATCCTGATTAGATTTTCAGATTTTGCGAAAATCGTTTCAAACTGCGTAAATTTGTGTTCAAGCATCACGCAAAAACGACTGAAGCGAATGATATGAAATTGGGTGTCATGATAGGTGATCACTCAACTTAAAACATAGGCGTCCTATTTTTAAAAAATCCTGATTGGATTTTGAGATTTTGCGAAAATCCTTTCAAACTGCGTAAATTTGTGTTCAAGCATCACGTAAAAACGACTGAAGCGAATGATATGAAATTGAGTGACATGATAGGTGGTCACTCAACTTAAAACATAGGCGTCGAATTTTTAAAAAATCTTGCTTAGATTTTGAGATTTTGCGAAAATGATTTCAATATGCGTCCATATTCGTTCGCGCATCCCATAATTACCACTAAAGCGAATGAAATGATATTACTTATTTACTCTCTAACCTGTAATATTTTAACAATACATAAAAATGATAACTTCGCTTTCTTTACTTTGGCAACATACTACATCTATTCTGTGTATTCCTACAATGCTGACGAAAGATCTCTAGCTTTTTGGAAATTTACATTCAGTACTAACCCGTCAAGGACGGGTACTTCAGCTAGTATATATATATCACTCTAAACTCAAATTTTTGGCCGATTTCTGGACGTGTGCCCTGGGCACGTGCCCCAAGTGACCGTCGTATGTCTTCAGGACAATGAGGGATTATCTTTGGATGCAACTTTGAGTCAGGAATACCTTCGGATGTAAATAGGGCCTGATTAAATCCGAAGTTAAGATGGCCTATGACGGATTAACTCTTTGAAAGGAATCCAGTTTCACCATCCGTATACAAGGTGTGCCATAAACCTTGAGAGAAATTTCTAGGGGAGGTAGTGCACATCCTAAGAATTCCTATTCACATAGGAGTGTGGGATTGAAAACGTCGTCTTCTTGCGGCTGTTAGTAATCACTTTGGAGCAAGTGCTGAAATAATCGGGAACTTCCCGACCCAGGGGCTCTACCACCATAGTATCGGAAAGCTTTCGGTAGCGAATAGATCGAGCCTTCTCTTCTCATGACGTCACCATCCGAGAAATATACGATATGCCCTAGCACGACCATGGTGGTAGAGCACCTGGGTCGGGAAGTTCCCGATTATTTCAGCACTTGCTCCAAAGTGATTACTAACAGCCGCAAGAAGACTACGTTTTCAATCCCACACTCCTATGTGAATAGGAATTCTTAGGATGTGCACTACCTCCCCTAGAAATTTCTCGCAAGGTTTATGGCACACCTTGTATACGGACGGTGAAACTGGATTCCTTTCAAAGAGTTAATCCGTCATAGGCCATCTTAACTTCGGATTTAATCAGGCCCTATCGTAATTGTTTCACTGTCGTATTCACTACCGAAAATAATGCTATTTTTTCCCGACCTGTTGGATGAAGGCGAAAACTTGCATTCCGGTATCGGAGAGTACAAGATGGATAGGTTTTTTTTTTTATTGTGTGTATCGTGGAGTGTCAATTACTTCCACAAAAGGAACCCCTCTCTCTGGCAGGTGGGTCAGTCAAAATCCGGCTTCCACTCTTGATGGATGTCTCCGGAGAAGACAATGCCTTCGTTTAAGAGAAAGGGGAGAAAGCCGTGGGTTTTGATGGGTTGATCGATCTGAGTGTCGGATAGAAATTTGCATGCACAAAAATACTCGCTTGTTTTTATTCGACACTCATCATGCTAGTGCCAAAAGGAGATTTGCGGCTATTTATCCGAAGTATTGGACTATCCCGATAGCGAGAAGTATCCGTCATGGATATTCTACTATACCATGGTGCTAGATCCCCTGGTTCGTCATAAACGAATGTATCTTTCACAGAAAACACGTGACTAATATTTATAGATCAAAAATTTCACGTAATTTCACCGGTGAAATTGTTGGAGACAGGCCAATTGTTTATGGGACTTGGTTAAGAAATCAAATGAGAGAAGCACTTCGAAACTTTCCCCATAGTGATTTATCAAATGGCGAGGGAAAGCGACGTGATTTACTGATTTGTGATTCTGATTAACTCCCCGCAAAATGTGCTTCAACATGCATGGGATGTCCTGTAGACGAATGTAGGCATATTAAATTTGGTTGAATGCAAGGCCGTTGTAACGACTTGGTGTGGGATTATAGCGTAGTAGTCGACAGCTATACTCGGGGCACAGCTAACCTGATAATGGGGGGAATGCTGCAGACCGTGTGATTCCGCCGCTTTCAAATAGTTCTTTTCGTTTGCCCTGCTTTTTACAGAACTAAGACATTTATCAACTATTAAGTGCTAAAATAAAGTGTATGTTATAAAATAATTGCATATTTATCTTATTTGAATTCAATAATTAAAAGGATTACGAAATTAAGTCAGAAATTAGATGTAACGCCTTCGCAGACGCTTGACCCATGATAGACCTCTTTCGGGCTGTCTGGAATCAGAAATGCAGATTCGCCTTGCGATTGGGTTGCTTTGTGATATTGACAGCCAAATAATTGGAAAGAGAAACGAGTGTCGGAGTGATACATTCGGAAAGTAGTGAAAAGGCTCCTCTAGCCTTCTCCTCTGTTATCAGGTAAGGTTTGCCCCGAGTATAGTTACCAATTTCTGGTTAGAAATTATTTATTTACGATAAATGAAATCTTGATTATACATTCAATCACAGATGCTAATATGTAAATGCAAATATTTACAGGCTCGTCGAACTTTCAATAGAATAAGTCAAAATCCTTTCAATTAGGTAGCGCCCCTGGTCCGCGATTCGGGCTCTCAGCCAATCTCCAACAATTTCACAGGGTAGCGCCCTACACAGCCCGCAATCGGACTTCGTCAAAAACTCCGGCCGAGATTATCTCTCGAACCTCTCTTCATAATAAATACATTATTGGATATTTCTCCAGACGGGGTGGATTAAAGGGGCTCCGATACGCGGGGGCGAAAAGGGGCGCCAAAACTTTTCGACAAGATCGCGTAGACAAAATTCTTCTCGTACTGAGCGAAATAGCATTCTAGTGCTAATAAAAAAATCTGGAGTGACTCCACTCGACTTTCCGAACACTTACGATTAAGATCATGACCAAGCATTTAAATAAATTTAAATCGATGAATCATTCAAATATATATACCAAATTGAAGCTCAATCGAATGCACCGTTTAAACGCTTGCGCACTTTCAAGAATGTCTCCCCATATGCCATTATGCCATAACATAAAAGGAATTTTTATCGTAGTCCTGTAGAAAAACTATAAGTTTTATGCACACCAAAATCAATACCGGTCTTAAGATGGTGGTTTATAACATATATACCCAATTTGAGCTCAATCGAATGTACCGTTTAAACGCTAGCGCACTTTCAAGAATGTCTCCCCATAGGCCATAATGTAAAAGAAATCTTTGTCGTATCCCTGTAGAAAAACTAAGTCCTATAAACATCAAAATCAATACCGGTCTTACAATGGTGGTTTATAACATGTATACCCAATTTGAGCTCAATCGAATCTACCGTTTAAACGCTAGCGCACTTTCCAGATCCAGAATTTTCCTCCATAGGCCATAATGTAAAAGAAATCTTTGTCGTAGCCCTGTAGAAAAACTGTAAGTCCTATACACACCCAAATCAATACCGGTCTTGCGACGGTGGTTTATAACCTATATACCCAATTTGAGCTCAATCGCATGCCCTGTTCAAGAGCTATCGTGTTCACTCACATACACACAAACACACACACATACACACATACATACATACATCTCGTAAAAATAGCATCAATGAATTCAGAAGACCTCAAAACGTGTCAATACACCAAAATCTCGAATTCGAATTTTTTCATGATGAAAATACTTTCCTTACATGGTACATGTTCGGAAAGTAAAAATACATAACTATCCGTCGATTACTAAGAGATCTATAGGAAACGAGACTTCCGTAAATTTCCTTGGTATCCTTACCCAAGAAAGATGTCCAGCAGTGGCCTATAGTCGCTTGTAAAGAACACGGAAAAGAAAGCCTCGTCGGCTTGGCCAGTGCTCGGGAGGGTGAACGCTCTAAAGTCTTGGTGTGGGATGGCAGCGTAGTAGTCGACAGCTAGTTACTAATTTCTGGTTAGAAATTATTTATTTACGATAAATAAAATCTTGATTATATTTTCAATCGCAGATACTGATATGTACATGAAAATATTTACAAGGTTGGTCGAACTGTCAATAGAATAAGTCCAAATCCTTCCAATTGAGCAGCGCCCCTGGTCTGCGATTCGGTCTCAGCAAATCTCCAACAATTTTACAGGGCAGCGCCCTACACAGTCCGGGATCTGACTTTGTCAAAGATCTCCGCCCGAGAACAAAAACCTGTCATATGTCAGAACAAAAAACTTCCATGATTTTTCTCTTAATACAAACAGATCACTATAAAATTCAATGGAATAAGAGAAATCTTCAAATAAATGGGGATTTCGATTTATAGAAGTTCTTCTTATCGAAGTTACACTATATACTGCAGCCGAATACCTGTTCTTCGTACGATAAAAAGCAAAATGTAAAAGCGACACACAAAATACTTCTGCATTTTATAAAATATAATTTGAAAATCGGGACTGTTTGAATAAATGGGCACAAGAGAAAAATGCCCCCATTTTTGTCTTTGTAAACATATTTGACGAAACCTGTCTTCACCAGCTCTCTCCCAGCTTCTCTCCAAGTCTCTCCCAGGGGCGTCTCGTCAGGTTTACCCCCCCTTCCCCTCATTATTTCTTTATTAGATATTTCTCCAGACGAGGTGGATTAAAGGGGCTTCTAATGGGTCGGACTCTAATGGGGCTCCGACTCTAATGGGGCGCCGCTATGTCTCGGCCAGGTGAATACTTCCGGTCAACGCTAATGCCGTGAAATCCATTTCGACAAACTCTTTAAAGGGGTGTTAGGTGGAATTTCCGCCGTGGTTCACGAATCGTCGGTGTTAGCTACAACTGGCAGAACATTGTTTGGTTACCGAGTGCGATAACACTCCGTGGGAAACGGTGGTCTTTTAGCCATCACATGAACCTTGACGCTCTCCTCAAACTCCCCTCAAGGGGGCAAGATTACGACTGCAAAAATTAACGACGAGCGGAGAATCCAGCTGTTAATTTGTTAAAGATGTCGGAAAGGCGACATCGAGTCTACCTAAAGGTGGTCCCTTTTGTAGTCTGGCTTTGGGAGATTTGTACATCGGACTGACCAATATGTTCGACTGTCTGCTGACAAACGGGCCCTAACATCAATAGGGCCCTATCATGGCCCAATGTCTCAGATGTACAAGTATTCAGGAAAAAATAGAAGAAAAATTACAATTTTCCCTCATGCCAGGTTTGGGCAAAGTTCCGATATTAGCATCACTTCAAATGTCTACTTTACCAGTTCTTTTTAGGGTCCAATCCGACAGTCTGGAGTTTGAGTCGGTTTTCTCCAGATGTAACGCGAATACGCGTTAGAACCCCTTAGAAAGCCCTCCGACCAAGGCACCCCCCCCCTCCAAGTCAGATTGCCCGTGCGTAGCGTTGCCATAACAACACAAACAACAAACTGATTTAGGAAAAACCATTGAAGTAATTTCAAAGAACGATTCCAAGCTAGCAGAAATCATATAAACTAATATATAAAGAAATTATTTTACTCTCGTAATTTTTGCATCTAAGTTTATTAATCTATGTTGGCATTTAATGTGAAACATTAAATTCGTGAAAAATAATAATCTACGGATATTAAGTAAGCTTTCTGCAGTTGATAATTGTCAAAAGTCGCTAAAAATCTGAGAATGGTTGGATTTTTAGAATTTTGAAGTCGTTTACGACCTTTTCTATATTGTTTTCCATATCTTTATAAAATTTCATTCCGATCAGTTGAACGATGTGGATCTGCAACTTGATTACTGTAAGAAAATTGTTTTGGTGTGATTAGAATAGTCTTGGCAAAGATCATAAAACAGTTTCAGTAGAGGATTTTAAGATAGAGTTCGATTCCAAATTAGTGTTTTATGGAACAAGGAATGAAAATACGGCGCACTCCTGAATAGTGACACACTTTTTGACTGAGTGAAATAAGGAAGAAAAATAGGAACAGCGGCATGGATTATGATACGCTTTTAATATACAGCAGCTTAGTGCGTATTTAAAATATAAAAGTGTTTAAGATTCTTTTTCCTCCCGCACTTACACTAGAGATGAGACGGGCTCAGCCCGAGCCCGAAAGCCCGAGCCCGGGCCCGAACCGGGCTCTGTAATTCACAACTGTGTTCGGGCTCGGGCTCGTGAAAAATTTCTTCTTTATTCAACATACTCCTTGAAACAGATTTTAAAAAGTCATTCATGAGGAATATAAAAGTACTTATAAAAAAATAGGGGCACCACGGCGCACTAGCGGATTCAGGGGAGGGGCTACGGGGCTTCAGCCCCCCCCCAAAAAAAAGGGGTTACTAAAGGGTAACATTCTGCTTCATTATGCACTTCGAATATGTTATGTGATCTTTTTTAATCACTTAGCCCCTCCCAAAAGTTCTTACATTGGTTAAGACTAAAATTTTGCTTTATTGCATATTTTGTTTGGGTGAAATAAGCGTTTTTCAAACTTTAGCCCCTCCCAAAAGAGAATTTCTGGATCCGCCACTGGGCACGGGCGCCTAGAAGGTGCGTGAAGCTCTTTGGGTATTTCAGAACGGCGGCTTATATTACTTAGTTAGTCATGAGATCCGACATTATTGGATAAACATGGATATAAAGAATTAGAAAGTGCAATTGAGAGTTTGCAACTCTATTTGTCTTTAATTTGCATAAACGGCAAAATTTATTGTATTCTATCAATGAAGTAATTGAATTTTTTTTTTCTTCAGCTGAAATTTCGGGCTCGGGCTCCGGTTTAAATAATATTGCTCGGGCGGGCTCGGATTAAAAGTCCTCGGGCTCGGGCTTCAAAAAATGAGTCCGAACTCATCTCTAACTTACACCAAAAGTCCCTAACATTGTCCGACACAGCGAAAATAAAATCATTTGGAAGACTCTGATTATGAAAGTATCCCCCATACTAAACTTCCAGAGAGTAAAAGAAGAAAAAAAAAAAACTGTCTTATCTGAATTTATATGAAGAGCCACGTCGTTAAGATAAGCTGTGACCCATTAAGTCAGTGGAACATCGCCGTGGTAGAAAAATGGAATTGATTTCTTCACTGGACTCTGATAATGAATATTTTCTTTTTCATATTCACACTATAACATCTTTTTTTTTTTTTCATATCATAAGTGTGCGCAAATCGAATGTTTCTTAATAAATGTGCAGAACGATTCAGAACGAAAAGATGCTGCAGTATATGTTGCCATTCTTTTAGACAAAATTCTTAGCGAATGAAGCTTGGACTACCGAAAATCGGTCCCCACCCATAGTAGTGGTTCGGCCTCTTTAGAAAATTTATGTAATACAAATAATTACGTATTTCGTATAACTCCAAAACTGTTTACCGTAGAACGGAGATTTTGTATTTAGTAACATAATATTACGAATTTAAAGGGCAACCCGCTGTTCTGGGGCTGTTCCCGCTGTTCGTGAAAAATAATAATCTGCGGATATTAAGTAAGCTTTCTGCAGTTGATAATTGTCAAAAGTCGCTAAAAATCTGAGAATGGTTGGATTTTTAGAATTTTGAAGTCGTTTACGACCTTTTCTATATTGTTTTCCATATCTTTATAAAACTGTTTACCGTAGAATGGAGATTTAGTATTTAGCAACATAATATTACGAATTTAAAGGGCAACCCGCTGTTCTGGGGCTGTTCCCGCTGTTCGTGAAAAATAATAATCTGCGGATATTAAGTAAGCTTTCTGCAGTTGATAATTGTCAAAAGTCGCTAAAAATCTGAGAATGGTTGGATTTTTAGAACTTTGAAGTCAAAAGCGTAATCAAATAGTTCAAAATTCGTAATTCGTAATCTTCGCTTCCAATAGTTAAATTTTGCTTTTTGTAGCATCAAAATGGGTCCACTAGAACCGGAAATACAGAGGTTTTATACTTTCCCAATTGATTTCCTATGGCGGTTCTAGAAATCTCGAGAAATAGGGGTCCTAGGCCTTCGGTCACTTCACTTTTGGGGTCTTAGGTTTGGCGCCCAATTGAGCAATAGTTCGCCAAAAGTCGCCAAGCTTGGCGACAATTTGGTCATTGGGCGCGATTTTCGCTAGGGATCGACGCGAGACGACTTTTTTGCGAGACGAGACAGAGATTTACAGCTTTTCTGCGAGACGAGACACACATTTTTAACATTACGATATAGGGATTTTTGCGAGACGAGACAAGCTTTTAGGCTATTTTGCGAGACGCGTATTTTTCGTCTCGCGTCCATCCCTAATTTTCGCAATCGGGCTTGTAAAGTTGCTCTTACAGCATTAAAATCGCATAACAGCCTAAGACTTCTCTTCTATAACGTAATCAAAATTCCCGCTTTATGTGGAATCTTCGAGAAATAGACTCTTCTGGAAGCTTCTTGCAGCTTCTGCGTCGACTATAAATACAAGCTGCCAGAGTCCCCAGTTCAGTGTGTGAATCGAGCTCTCTCTCCGCGAGTACGTTTTCGTTGCTCTGTGAATTAATAGTGGTATAGAAGCGGTGTTTCGCGCTTATTTATGAAGCTTTGAATTTAAGGCGTCTTCTCACTTTAGACACCTCGAAAATAGGCTATTTTCGCGATTTTTTTTCGAGGATTTTTGCAAACAATTATGGGATAAAATGGATCCTATATAATAAACACATCTTTCAAGTACAAGAAATTTTTTTTAAATTTTTTTTTTGAACAATTATTATAATAAAACAGTAGCATCGAAAAACCCGTGTAGAAATGTAATGTTCGTGGCTTGTTGATGGTATCTCCGAGACAGGTCATCTGAAACAAAAAAATAAAAAAGTTTTAGATTCAGTATGTCAGTGGCTATAGCGCATATCATCAGATTTTTGATATTCGCGAAAATAACAAAATGGCGCACGTTTTTCGAAAAAGTAAAAAAAAAAAAAAACGCGTTTTTTTTGCAGATTTTTGTAAAAAAAAAAATACTTCAAATCAAAATTTCAAAAATCTGATGATATGCGCTATAGCCATAACTATGAAGAATATGTCATTCAAATTTTATATCAATCGGCCGGATAGTTTCCGAAATTTCATCCACAAGGCACTGAAAAACCTTGTTTTGAGATAAACGCGTTTAAAGTTTTGGTTGCAGAAAAATCATGAAAAAACCTTACCTCGGGTTAATCAGCGATGCCTGCTCCATACAATGGACCTTCCGATTCTTCGTAGAAGTTGTGCTCGTCCAAAATAGCTTCCTTTCGTCTCGACCTAGTCTCTTTTGAAGCGTTAGAGCTGCGGCGGTTCCCTACGCTTACGCGATCACTGTCGCGTTTCTCGGCGTATTGAGCGGCGATAGGGCCAAGTTTGACACCCATCACCTCCAAAATTTTTAAAACAGGCTGTAGCCCTTCGTTATAAATGCATGCTGCTGTTTGACAGGCCATTTCCACGGTTTTTCTTCCCGTAAAAACGTGTTTCGGCGCCATTGCCCAGACACGGCTGTTGAAACACTCGTTGTTATTTTGGGTATTTCCTCCGATCTTTATGAAATTTTGATATAACATTTTTGATGATATGTACTTTCAAAATTAAAAAAAAAAGAATTCGATTTTTTTTAATTTTCAAAGTGAGAAGACGCCTTAAGTGCTGTGTGTCAATTCTTGATTGCTGAGTCTTGAGGGACTTTTAGTGTTATCCCTCGAATATTTCTACTGAATTTTTACCTGTGGATGTGTTTCATTTTATGTGAGAAATACAGCATTTGCGAGAGCTGCTGATCTAAGCGGACTGTTAGAAGCACACTGCTGTTGGATTGTGCTTGTGAATCTTGCACAGCTGATTGTTCTACGAAGTTCTAGAAGGAATAAAGTTGTGTTCTATCCTGACAAGTGCATAGGCGTAGAGTTATATGGGCCCGTGGGGCTCGAGCCCCCCCCCAATAAATTGTGAATAGGGGCTGAGCCCACCCAATAATTGACCACTCAATACAGAAAACTAATTTATACCAACATACAAAAAAAGTATTCATGCCATTTACAAATGTTTAAAAAAAAACCTTTACTTTTAAAAATTTTCTTCTTTTGATTTCAATCATGATTTAGTATTCATTGCCATGTAACACAAAATGTTACTATAAGCTGCCCTCGCCAGGCTCTGGTTCATTAAAATCAGATAATGCAATGTAAAGTATGAAATGAAGAAAATTTCAGATGTATCTAAAACGCACTTTCTCATCGAAAATGTTTTTTTTTTCCTCCTATAGATTTTTTATTTTGCTTCTATTTTTAACTTATAACATGGTAGGAAGATACTAACATGGATACTTACCTTACATAGGTGTAGAATTCTATGGACCCATAGAGCTCGAGCGCCTCCAATAATTGACACTTTTATATAGTTAGTCATAGCTGCCAACGACTACGGAATATAGCTAACCACTTTTTGTAAACAATATATTTTTTAATTATTTTTTCCAAAATAGTATCCAGCTCGTACGCGCAGCACAAAAATTTTGCTCTATTTTAAGCCGAAAAATCATGCAGAAAAAGTGGTTCATTATATTCCGTAGTAGTTGGCAGCTATGAGTAAGTTATATGTACGTGAATCCGTGGCATAGACAGAAATTTTTCATGGGAGGGGGGGGGGGTTACGACTTTTGCAACTCACATATATGTATAAGGGTGTATGATAAGAGAGTGAAGAATATACATTTTGTATGGCAAAAAATTCCTCATGGGGGGTGGTTATGACCCCCCTACCCCCCCTTAGCTATGCTACTGACGTGAATATATGGGGTTGTGGGGCCCGGCCCCCCCAATAATTTTGAAAATTTTACGCTTATGGACAAGTGGACTCTTTACTAGAACTTTCTACACCAACTGTACTTTAGAAAGACAAACCCCGGAATAGCAGAGTTTCCTGCAACAATATTTTGTATTTAGCAATTGTAACATAGAATTGTGCATTTCGCTTTTTGATTGCCATCGGCTGACTAATTTATTGACATTAATTTAAGACTTTCAATACATTAGGGACTATGGATACCTTCATTTTCAAAAGTCTGCGATGAATCACTATTTCGGCTGTGGCCAAAATCTCGCTCACTATATGTCGAGATTGCAGGCTTTAGGCGAAATATCGCTTATTTAAGTGCCAAAAACAAATCTTTCAAATGGAACCCAACTCGGCATTATCTCACGTAATTGGATAGAAATCGCAAAACCTCAGTATTATTGCAGTATTTTTATCTCCCAAACAAGATAAGTTTGGATGAAGTTAACCGAAAATATTTATGATTTAATGGAGGTACAAGAACGTCGTCTGGTGTCCACATCAGATTTTTGATTGTACAGCTATTTCTCAATACGTATGCACGGAAGCTGTGCGGCACAGCCAGCTATCGTCAAAAAAGGGGTCTCTCGATCTGTGGCACGCGATGAACGTTTCGATCGTCCGCCCTCTTGCTGGTCGTTAAGGTCGGACGATGGCAAACGGCCGCCCTTTTTTCGGCATTGGGAAAGGGTTGCGCCTCAAAGGGTTAAAAAAATTGCGAAACGAAAGGAAAATACTAGTAAATTTTAAAAACAAAACAATCTCTTATCAGTAAAATAATAATAACAGTTTTTATCTGCACTGATTTACGAATATTTTTCAGAAATCAAACGCTTTCAAAAACGAATTTTTCTCTTTATCTTTTTGGAATAAATAAAAGTTAAATTAAATGACAGCACACTCAAGTAAGAAGAGCTGAGGCTGTCACAAAAAAACTATCTTTATTGATCGGCGGCTTTTAATTAATTAATTAAATCATCCGAGGCGTCACTTGTGCGTGTATACATTGAACGAACAAGGGAGAAACAATTTTTTATTTTCAATCTTTTTTAAGACAGTTCTTTATGAAGTAATTAGGAACTCGCGGCTTATTTTTCAATTTTTTTTTTCGATTTTAATTAAGCATTATTTGATGGACCCGCAACGCTTTCACTCTATGAAGGAATCAGATGAAAGATTCTTTTTAGTTAGTGTTAAGGTTTTCATCTCAACACTTTTCATTTTTTTAATAGTAAAAACGTGTTTATCGTACATTGTTTCTAAAGTTTGAACTTGTATGATTATTACTTTCTTATACGAATATAAGGAAGTACAGTAATGGCGAAATTTTTCGTTTTGTAGATTTCGATTTAAAAAAAAATATCGATTTTGACGCTCTCTAAATCGACTTCGAGGTATTTTTGCGAAGCATATAGTTTGACAGAGTCTGATGGTCAACACAGTAGGCATATGGAAGCATCTTTCAAATGGCAAGACTTAAAAATAGTTAATAGTGATGAAACACATTTAAGAGTTGCGAAACAATGTTTCACAGCCGAAAAAATTTCAAATTACATGTACTGGCAGCAGTGGGACCAGTACATGTACCGCAAATTTACTATACGGCATATGTACCGTAAAATATTTTATAGTATGTATACCGTAAAAAAAGTGCATATACCATAAATTTCTTATATGGTATATATACCGTAAAAAAAGTGCATATACCATAAAATTTCTTATATATTACATATACTGTAAAAAAATACGTACGCTGTAAATTTCTTATATGTTATATATACCGTAAAAAAAGCACATATACCATAAATTTCTTATATGGAAAATTATGGTAAATGTGGTAAATAATTAATAGAGTAATTAAATAGTGAGGCATAATAAATGTTTTCAAAAGGTCATTTTATCATGGAGTAGATCTGAAGTCTACTGGACACGATAATTGTGTCATCCGTGTCGGATTTAGAAGCGTGGAGGCCCTGGGGCAACAGAGAAATAGCGACGGCATCCCCTAATAATTTTACAAACAAAAGTTAGACAATTTTTTCAACGACCATGGTGTAGCTGGTTTCAGCCTTCATTCAGCCTACAATTGTATTTTATTGTGTTTTAAATCAAAGCTACTAGGGGTTCTAACGCGTATTTAAGTTATATCTGCAGTAAACCCCAGATCGTTAGATTGATGGTCGCGCGATAGGCCCGAAGGACTGACCTTCACACTTAGCCATCTACCATGTTCAGTGTCTTTATCCAGTATCCCAGAAGACCAGAAGCTGAATTATAACCGTGACTAGTTTTCATAGAGTTACATTTAGTCACTGTCTTATATAAATTATTCCCCCCCCCCAATATTCATTTTTCAGCTTTTGAATCATAGGAAAATATCTAACATCTCAATGTGTTCCCTTTTCCCTATAGTTCTCCCACAGGGGCATTCAAAAGAATTCCAATACATTAAGATCTATAGCAGTTCAGCAACATTCGTCCATTTCAAGCACAATTGCATATTCAAGCACATTCATGTATCAAGCCCTATTCAATGAGCATGTAAAGGATTTTACCATTATCATTTAATCACCTAATTAAGGTTTATAACCGTTGACCCTTCAGTTAAAAGATTGAAACAACTTTTAAAAGTTTTTTGACAGGGGTGTCGCTAAATTACATGATTAGTAATAAGTCGTGTTTTTTTCTTTTTCCTTTTTTTTTTTTTTTTAAGAATACCTTCAAATTCTCAATAGACTTACAGGCATAGGCGTAGAGTTATATGGGCCCGTGGGGCTCGAGCCCCCCCCAATAAATTGTGAATTGGGGCTGAGCCCACCCAATAATTTACCACTCAATACAGAAAACTAATTCATACTAACATAAAAAAAAGTATTTCAGCTCATTTAATAAAGTTTAAAAAAACCTTTACTTGTACTATTAAAAATTTTCTTCTTTTAATTTCAATCGTGATTTAGTATTTATTGTGACGCCACGTAACACACAATGTTACTAGAAGCTGCCCTCGCCAGGCTCTGGTTCATTCAAATCAGATTATGCAATGCAAAGTATGAAATTAAAAAAAATTCGGATGTGTCTAAAATGCACTATGTCATCGAAAATGTTTTTTTTTTTTTTTTTTTTTTTTTTCCTCCTTTGGAGTTTTTACTTTGCTTCTATTTTTAACTTATAACATGGTAGGAAGATACTAGCATGGATACTTACCTTACAGAGGTGTAGCATTCTATGGACCCATAGATCTCGAGCGCCTCCAATAATTTACACTTATATATAGTAAGTCATAGCTGCCAACTACTACGGAATAGAATTAACCACTTTTTGTAAGCAGTACATCTTTTAATCAATTTTTTCAAACTAGTAACCAACTCGCGCGCGCAGCACAAAAAGTTTGCTCTATTTTAAGCCGAAAAATTATGTAGAAAAAGTGGTTAATTATATTCCGTAGTAGTTGGCAGCTATGAGTAAGTTATATGTACGTGAATCAGTGGCGTAGCCAGAAATGTTTCATGGAGGGGGTTACGACTTCTGCAACTCACATATATTTATACGGGTGTATGATAAGGGAGTGAAGAATATACATTTTGTATGGGAAAAAATTCCTTATGGGGGTTTTGACCCTCTAACCCCACTCCCTGGCTACGCCACTGACGTGAATATATGTGGTTGAGGGGCCCGGCCCCCCCCTATAATTTTGAAAACTTTACGCTTATGCTTACAGGACAATAAATCGCTCAATTAGTTACAAAAATAGCGTAGCGTTGTAAAATGTTTTTATGATCGATGCGTTTGGGCATGATTTATCTTTCTGGTTTTGACGAAATTCACATATTCCACCGCCGTCGACAAAATATTCATAAAACAACTCCGGTACCCAATCAATAACTGTTCCCAGATTATTTTCGGCTGGACGGAGTGCGTTCACTAATATATATATACGACCACTCGATCACGTTCGCGGCAACGGCATGAACGATATCTTCCCCACCCCCAACGAAGGGAGTGATTTACAGTGGGGGAAGGGTAAGTTCCCACCCCGTTTTTCGATAACTGACCATCGGGTCCGCGTTAACGGTATTCGATAACTTAACGCGACTCTAACAAGTATCGGGAATATTGGAAACGTGTTTTCGGAGGGAGCCCATATCCAACGCGCCAAGATTCTGCCCCCTCCCCCCCCCCACTTATGGTGCTTATAACGATTTCAGATCATCGGCTGTGGAGATTTCTTGCTTTTCTTTCGGCCGGACACACGCCAGCTGTTCGGGGGGGGGGGGTGCAACTTTGCCGTTGTTTTCCTCGGCTCGATCCAAATGCTGTCCGGAAAGTTTGTGAAAAGTTCTTGGCCGGTCACAGGCCAGTGTTCCCAATTGGGAACATCGAATTAAAAATTTTTTGAAAAATTAAATTTTCTCTTCAAAAAATTATCAGATATAGTTAAAAGATGTTGATTTTTTGAAATAGAAGTGTCATTTCTATTGTAAGTGGCAAACTGGGCAAAAATTAATTAATTAATTATTTTATGTCCAGTTTGTTTGTTGTTGTTTTATTAATTTCCGAACATGTACCATGTAAGGAAAGTATTGTAATCATGAAAAAATTCGACTTCGAGATTTTGGTGTTTTGACACGTTTTGAGGGCTTCTGAATCCATTTATGCTATTTTTACGAGATGTATGTATGTATGTGTGTATGTGTGTGTGTGTGGTTGTGTGTATGTGAGTGAACACGATAGCTCCTGAACGGAGCATTCGATGGAGCTCAAATTGGATATACAGGTTATAAACCACCGTTGCAAGACCGGTATTGATTTTCGTGTGTATAGGACTTATAGTTTTTCTACAGGGCTACGACAAAGATTTCTTTTACATTATGGCCTATGGGGGGAATTTCTTGAAAGTGTGCTAGCGTTTAAACGATACATTCGATTGAGCTCAAATTCGGTATACATGTTATAAACCACCATCCTAAGACCGGTATTGATTTTGGTGTGTATAGGACTTACAGTTCTCCTAAAGGGCTACGACAGAACTTTCTTTTATGTTATGGCATAATGGCATATGGGGAGAAATTCTTGAAAGTGCGCAAACGTTTAAACGGTGCATTCGATTGAGTTTCAATTTGGTATATATGTTTGAATGATTCATCGATTAAAATTTATTTAAGTGCTTGGTCATGATCTTAATCGTAAGTGTTCGGAAAGTCGAGTGGAGTCACTCCAGATTTTTTTTAATACATTAATCAATTAATTATTAAATAAAATTCACTAAAAAACCCTTGTAACCTTTCACAAGAATCAGGAGGAAAGCACTTCCGCTGGTGACGTCATAGCTAGGACGTCAAGAGACACGCCTCCACATCCATCCATGTCATTCGACCACGCCCCCTCAATCGAATTCGCTCAAGTGGTAGGCTTACTACTAACGTTACTCCTGAAAAAATGGCGTAATGCAGATCGCGTTGCGCGAGAGTCCACTCTACAGAGGTGAGTAAGGGATCTTAGACAGGTTTAACCCCGCAGTGTACACAGTTGCCCATTGGCTACACTCTCATTTTTTCCGTAATATAAAGAAAATATTGTAGTTTTTATCCAAAATAGATATAAGATCCTTATGAAAATAATTTTTAGTTTTTAAAAATGGATGGCAACATTACTTTCTGAGAAAACAAGAACGAATTCATAGTGTGTGCATCTAGTTCGTGAAACCCATTTTGTCCCGAATTTTGGATTGCTTGCCATTTTTATTGTTCAACTAGCTGCTACCCGCGACTTCATCCGCGTCGGCTTTAGAATTAGGTCCCGAGAGAAATGAAGCTTGTGAGAATCAAAAATATGTTTGCGACAAAAGAGACTGTATTTAAATATTATTTACTTTTTACTTACTTTAAATGAAGTATCATGCATGGTACTATACTTCATTTAAAATAAGAGAGTATGCACAGTTACTAAATTTAGATTTTGTTTTTTTACGCATTAAGGCAAATAGAGACAGTTAAGACAATATTTGCGAAATGTTTTGAGATTTCTTGTAAAAGAAATATTTATGAAACATGCATGAATTTTAGCCCATGTTAATAAGGAATAGTGCAGCTTTCTATAAGTGAAAAAGTTTTAGAATCGGTTCCGTAGTTAGAGATACCCATGGAGCGTAATATATTAGAATTATTTTGAGTGTTCCTGTAAAAGTACTATTTATGCTAAATGCATGAATTTTAGCCAATAATACTCAGGAATAGTGTAGGCTTTCTATCAGTGAAGAAAGTTTTGGAATCGGTTCAGTAGTTACAAAGATACACATAGAGCGTAATTTAATTCTTATGAGTATCCCTGTAAAAGAACTATTTGTGATATCTACATAAAAGGTAGCCTATAATATTCAGGGCCCTACCAGTGCCTGAGAAGTTCTGCTTTCGAAACTGGAAGGCGGCAGGTGCTGGTTCAAGGTCCGGTCGCGCCTGTCGACCTAGCCGCTCATAGTTTTCCGTGGTTTTCTTCGAAACCTCGCGCAAATACCGGCTAGGTATATAGGGGCTAGGCTGTATAGGGTGAGCATTTTGACCCAGAAAGTCCTCCCCCCTAGAGGGCATTCCCCATATAGGCCTAGGACCCTAGTGCAGTCGATCGGCCTTAATCCACAAACAAACAAATAGTAATACTCAGGAACAGTGTTACTTTCAATCACGGAAAAAAGTTCTAGAATCGGTTCAGTAGCTACACAATGCCCTTAGAGCGTTATGTATTAGAATTATTTTGAGTGTCTTTGTAAAAGAATTATTTATGCTATAGGCATGAAAGGGTGCCTGCATGATAATCCAGGGCATAAGCTATCTTCATTACAAATTTTTCCAAATCCGTTCAGCCATTTTTGTGGGATTCGGTCACAAACATCCAAACACACAAACGTACACATTTATATTATTAGCAGGATTTGGAAATTTATGAACTTTAAGAAACAATTTGGACTTTTCTTTCTTATGCTTTTTAATTTAGAGTAAAACTAATGCAGTTTCCATGCCATTTCATGTTTTTCAAATGCACGGGATTCTGCAGATCAAATTTCTGCTTTATTTCAAAAGCATAAATCATTTGTGCAGGCGAAACTCGCCAAGCATGACAATCTAAAAAGAAATTTTAATTAATAGTTAGAAAAGTAATTAAAATTTAAAAAAATTCTGAGCCTCGGGAGCGCATTACCGAAGTCATGGGCTTATATGCTCAAATTTTCAAAGCTGTGCATTCTGTAGATTTGTCTGAAGAACATTGATTTTTATTATTATAGATAAATAGATTTGGCGTAAAACTGGCATAATTTCCGTGGTATTTAATGTTTATCAAATGCACGCGATTCTTCATTGAAGTGATAGCATTCCTGTTAGCTCAAAACATGAGTCATTTGATACGGGCGAAACTCGCGTAGTATGGTAACGTAAAAATGGTTTCTAATTAATAACTAAAAAAGTAATTAAATATCTAAAATTCTAAGTAGCCTATAGCCTTCTCCAGGGTCCCATCTATCTCTACACCGAAATTCATCATAATCGATTCAGCAGTTTAGGCACGAAAGCGTCACAAAGAAACAAACAAACTCTCTTTCGAATTTATACAGTAAAACCTGTGTTGAACGACCCCCGTATTTAACGAGCACCTGGTCTTGACGACCATGTCTTAGCGGTCCCGAGTACCATATAATTATAAATAATGGTTTATTTTCCTTATTGAACGACCACCTGCCTGACGCGACCAACGACCGCTATGTATAAGAAACAAATTTATTTAAAATTCTATTTTAACGACCGCAAATTCTTTAAAAAATTCTTATTTTCCTCTATTTGAGTAAGTTCGTTGTTCGGATGATCAGCAATCACGGGTACGATAAAAACGAAAGTTGACATTTGTATATAGTTGAGTTGTAACACAGCTTCCAGTCACTAAATAATCCATGGAGTCACTGTACGCAATAGCGGGATGCACGCATTTACTTGTGTTACTGCTTCTTGGAGGATATTTATTGAAAATAGAATTTTATGCATTTAGACATTACAGTGAATCGTCCACTGTGTGCCCTGAAGATGAGAGGGATAATGATTTCAATAATTCCATCTAGAAAATAATGTCCATAATTATGATAATTTAGCCCATGAATTATTTGGTTGTGATTACAACTTTTTCTGTAGTGTCACTAAAGAATACACTACTCACGAACAATTTAGTACATCAGTTACGGAATCTGAAAATAAGAATGAACAAACTGTTTTCAGTGAAAATATATCATCTTCTGATGAAGACACATCACAAAAAACTGCAATCACTTTCAATGAAGCAAAAGAAGGCTTTAACACTTTGCTTAATTATTCCGTACAGGTGGGGGATGATGAACTATTTAAGCATCTGATATGTGTACAGAAGCGATTAAACAATCTGTTATTAGATCATATTTTAAAATATAATAAAGTACCTACCATGTAAAGCAAAATTTTATTATATTTTTCAATTTTTAAAAATTTAAACATATTCAAATTTCATATATTAAAATATATAAAACATCTCACTGTCTTACTCTACATTTTATAAAAAAGTAAATACATAGATGCTTTTTATTAATTATATCTATATAATATAATCTATATTAATTATATCTATATAAATATTATATCTATATATTAATTATATCTATATAATCCAAACGAATTCCCATTCTATTGATAAAATTAAGTACGCTTAAAATTTTGTCAAAAAGTATCGTATTACCTGAATTCAAAGACCGACCCTCCTTAAAGACCACATTTTCTTGGTCCCAGTGGTGGTCTTTAAAAACAGGTTTCACTGTAGTATTAGTAAGGAAGAAAATAAATGCAAAACTTTTAAAAAATGGCAGTGTAGGACTCAATAAAATAACTATTATGCCTATTACATTTTTTGTTTTTGTTTTGTTTTATGAGAGCTGTATAGGGCGGCACTCTAATTATTCGAATTCGAACTTTTTTCTTGATTACTCTGGGAAACTACATGTTGAGTTAAAAAAAAATATATATTCTCCTAGCATAAGTAAGAAGAAATGAAGTTACAATTTTATTTTCAGCCCCTTTTTAAAAAATCACGCATGGTAGGGTTAATCAAAAGTTTGCAGTCGTGCTACTCGATGGAACAAATATATCACACGCTTTTGTCCTCTGCCAAATCATCTCGATATATGTTACTAGAGACAAAAGTACTTTTTGTTTACAAGGAAAATAAATCGAGGCTTCCTCTTTCTCCCAGGCGACTTATTGCTTTTCCGGGGAGACGGGGGCCACTTCCAATTTCGGGAATCGAAATCCGGATCCTAAATTAAAAACTTTCGGGGGGAAGGAGGAAACCTTCCCCTCCCCCACTCTAACTTTCCTTATAAATAAGAAGTGGGGGAAACTTCAAGTTTTTCGCAGTCTTGTTTAAGATGAAAATAACAATAAAAAAATTACAAAACATTTTTCCCCTTTTGTTTTTCTTCGTCACAAGAAAGCGTTTGTTATCGTTTTTTCTAAAGGAACGACAGTGGCAAATCTCTCATTCTCACACGGGAAAAGGAAATAGGGAAAAATATCCTTCTATTATGTGTATAATTATAGATTTAACAGGGTGTCTACCGCTCCGGAAAATCCGGAAAGTCTGGAAAAAGCCAAGAAATTGGAAAAGTGGCGTCCGGAAAAGTCCGGTCGGAAAAAACCGGGAAATTGGATAATGGGTCCGGAAAATTCACCAAAAGAATCAATTTTTTTTTTTCGTGTCCTTTTTTTTTTAACCCTTTCTCTCTAATTGTCAGACTCGAAACCGAAAGCAACTGCAACGCATTTTTTGGACCGCGAAAGCATCAAGCAAGCGATGTGTTTGTATAAGGATGGAAAAATGGGGGCTCATGAATCGTAACGGGAGGGTAAAACACAAATTAGCTTACTTTGTAACTTATGGCTTAGGACCGTCTTTCCAAGAACAGTTAGTTAATTCTATCAGAAAGTGCGACTACTTCTGTTTCTCAATGGATGAAAGCTTAATGCTGTATACTTCAGTTAAAATTGATTTCAAGAAGTTGTACAAAATATGCAAATATAAAGACAAGGGAGGGGGCATTGTGCAATTTCCCAAAGTAAACTGCAGTGGTCAGGAATTTTTTTCCCGGGACCTCCCAAAAGTCAGGAAAAAGTCCGGAAATTGACTTTCAGAAATTTGGTAGACACCCTGTTTAAAATGTAACAAATATGTTTATGATTAAGCACTGCATCATTGTAATCCAATCCATAAATATCGTCGTCGGATAATCGTGAATTTTAGAGCCCGAGCACGGCTCGGACCGGGCTGAGCCCGTCTCATCTCTAGCACATTTACACACACATACATCCCCTAAGCAGATAGCCCTACCGTAGCTTTTCTTTAACACAACACAACTCACTAAATTGGTTAATTAGAGCGAGAGTCATGAATTTTCAAAATTCCCATTAAAATCATCATACCATATTAGTTTCTTTTTTTTCCCCTCTTCCCGCCAAATAATGAAAACATCGCCAAGCTGGTTTCATTTTTCGAAAGATTTTTTTCTCATTGAGCAATTTATTGCAAAAGTCACCAAATTGGAGACTTTTGCAATAAATCGCCAAACGTTTGAGGGAGGCACACGTTTGTCGTCGGAGCATTACCCAATATTACATACTAGGATGGTAATGTGCATTAAATGCATGCCCCTCTCTAAATTGCCATTGAACTGTAACTGTTTAACTAAGCGTACATTAAATAAGTAGTAACTAACAAGAAATACAGTCACTTTTTAAGCATGACTATAAACTGAATCTTACATATTATTCTTTTTTTTTTTTCAACGGGCGGGCACTTGCTGATTAGGCAGTGTCCACTATAACTGCCCAGAAGGAATTGTGGGAATTTCACGACGGGGGCACCCAATGGCACGGCCCGATTAGGCAGCAATAAGGGGTCCCCGTTCTATGAAATTTATTTCGTTTTTCTTAAAAATTTTGATACAAAAAAGAATATTTCGGAACAACGTTTGAAACTGGGGACTTTTTCGAGTTGGGGGGCCTGGGCAAAGTCCCCATTGCCCATGCGATGAGAAGGGCGTCCCCACTGGGCGGCCAGCGTGACCCCCTATGAAGGGTCGGACACGATAACGTCCATGCCTAAGTTGGGATTAACCCACATACATGTACTATCACTCTGTTACATGTCGAATTACTGTAATAATATCCGTTATATGGATATTATTAAAGTAATTTAGAGTTTTTGGATATTATTAGAGTAATTTTTGGATATTATTAGAGTAATTTATCGGATGGACGGCGATATGAATGCAGAATAAATATTTTTTTATCTTCTGTTTCTGGTTGGGAAGAGGGGGGGGGGTTGTAAAATAGTAAAACCCGCTCCGGGCTTAACATGGATCCATTTTTGGCTGTGTGTGCATATTCCAAGCGCAAACAATCTCCCATCCTACACGTCTTAAACTTTTTGAAACATCAGTGAAAACTTAATGAATTAAAAAACAAACTTATAAAAAAACAACGTTATTCACAGTCGTAACGCCTTCGCGACCTCTGGCTCGCCCTGTATATATTGCTTTGCAGGAGAACACGGGATAACTAACGTACAAACAAATCCAATTTCAGGGGAATCGGAGAGGCACCACTCCGAACCTAAATTAAAAACTCCTCCGAAGTGAAGGAGAGGGGTGAGGGGGGGAAAGAACTCCAGGTTTTTCACCCAATCCCGACTCCTTTAATGAAAAAAGGAATCTTAAATCTTTCCCCTTTTTTGTCTTAGTTTCCCCCAGAGAAGGGAAATGACATCTGTTCCGGCTTTCTCCCGTTTTTCCCGGAATACGAGAGGGGGGGGAGGGGGGGCAGAGCAGGGGTAGGACCTGCTGGATTGTTTTCTTTACTGCAGAATAGTTTCCAGAGAATCTCTCGTCAAAAGAACTTTCTTCACGGGAATTTATATTTTGCAGTGACTGTATACCTATCTTATTGGAGTTACAATTCAGTTGGGAACTGTATACAGTGTCCTAAAAACACAGGCCTAGAGTTTTTTATCTTACTGTATAGTTACGCTGATCACTGATTCTGTAACAATTCTGGGTAATCACTCCAAGATAAAACTTACCACGACTCCAAAAAGATTGAAAAGTGTAGCGTCATAACATCGACACAGTTTGTAAGGCGCGCTTGAAAATTTTCTTAATTATGTATAAAAATATAATCTGCGCTCCTTTAAAAATCCGAAAATCCACTCATTCCCTCATTTTGAAGCGATTTTTCGCTCTTTTCAGCTCCATTTTACTTCCGAGAGTCAAAAAATTGAATCATTGGCGTTGCAAAATGAGCTGTTGCCATCGGCATGACGTCCCATTGATCATAATTATCAGGCTTTGAAAGGGAAGTGTGATTCCAATTTGTTTAAAATAGTTCTTCTAGATTACATAGTTTAATTTTTTTTTTTCAATAAAATGATTTCGTCTGCATGAAACATAGGTATAACACACTTCAGCTGTTTACCATGTTCGGTGTCTTATCCACTCGGCCATGGTGTAGACACCTCTTTGCAAGTTATACTGTGAATTATTAGAAACAGTGAATCTGCTGGCAGGTGTCCATGCAGACGAAAATTGGGTCCGTCTTGCGGTCCCTTCACAAAATTACAATCGATTAAAACGGCCCCTTCACAAAAACAACATCGATTAAAACGGCCCTTTCACAAAAACACAGCCGATTAAAACGGCCCTTTCACAAAAACACAGCCGATTAAAACGGCCCCTTCACAAAAACACAGCCGATTAAAACGGCCCCTTCACAAAAATACAATCGATTAAAACGGCCCTTTCACACAAAAAATCGATTAAAACGGCCCTTCATTGGCATTTTACCCTGCATTTGAATTTGTCTTATCCATTACTTTAAAAAGAAAATAGGGACTTTTATTAAAAATTGGCATGAATATTCACAAGAATATAGTTGAAATTCACAAAAATAAGCAATTTTCACAAAAATGGGACCCTGGAAAAAATTCCTGGATGGACCCCTGCCTACTGGAGTTATGAAACACTCAGAAAAAATGCTAAACATAATGGAAATTTGCAATGCATTTTGCCTAAGAATTAATGTACTCTTACAAAATTGAATTGAAAAAAATTATTAGTAGACGAGCAATATCTGTATATGTACTGTTACAAATTTTAGGAGCAACCCGCTGTTCAGGGGTTTAAAATAGTTTAAAATTCGTATTCTACGCATCAAATAGTTAAATTTTGCATTTTGTTTCATTAAAATGGCTAACTAGAACGCGATATAGGGAGTTTTATGTTCCTCCATTGCTTTCTATGGGGTTTTCTAGAAACCTCGAAAAAATATTGATGTTAGAGCTTCGCTAACCTCACTTTTGGGGACTTATTTTTGGCGCCCAATCGGGCAATATTTCCCCGAAAAGTCCCCTAGCTTGGCGACATTTCCGCCGGTTGGCGGGATTTTCCAAACAGGGCTTGTAAAGGCGTTTTTCCTGCATTAACATCACATATTAGCCTTGTATTCATTCATATTTCTATGACGTAATCAAAACGCGATTGTTCGGGGGAACACGTTAGAGGGGTTCCGAATTTTCTGGAATGCACGTCGGAAAGTATAAAAGGAAGTGGGCTGACCTGGTCCAGTCAGTCTTGCTTCTGCTTTCGTTGAGAGCAAATGTCCGTGAAAGCTTAAGGCTTTGTATTTTCGATTGCCTTTTCGGACCTTTATTTTTGAGTGCTGTGTGTAAATTCTTCATTGCTGAGTCTTGAGGGACTGTGTACGATTTCCCTCGTTAGTTCCCATTGAATTTTTGCCTGTGGAAGTGTTCGATTTTGCTTGAGAAATACAGCATTTGTGAAAGCTTCTGTTCTAGGTGGACTGTACTAAGCACATTACTGGCTGTGCCTGTGAATTTTGTACAGCTGATGGTTGGACGAAGTTCTAAAATCAATAAAGTTCGTTTGCCATCCTGACATGTGGACTCTTTACTAGAACTTTCTACACAATTGAACTTTAGAACGACGAACCCAGGCATTAGCAGAGTTCCTGGCAGCAGAGTATTCCGCAACAGTATCGTGTAATTTGAATGATGCCTCATTTACAGAAGTATCAGATTTTCGTGTCCTATCTTTTAACTAAAGAATATGGTAGATGGCACTACGTTTCAAGGACTTTGTCATGGCGACTGTGGCAAAGATTTGACAGTGTGATTTTTCAGCAGGATGGCGCGCCTCTACATGGGTCGACTTTGCGTAGTTGCCTCCATCAACATTTCGAAAACAGATGGGCGGTTCGCGGTGGTCCCATTCAGATGTCTCCTCGATCGCCAAATTGAATCTCCTTGTCTTGTATCAGGTGCGATTGCGTCAAAGATATTGTTTACACTTTATACGAAATCAACACCACTCTTGCGACGGTGGTCTATAACATATATACCCAATTTGAGCTCAATCGGATGCCTCGTTTAGGAGCTATCGTATTCATACACATACATCTCGTAAAAATAGCATAAATGAATTCAGAATCTCGCGTCTCGCAAAATAGCTTAAAAGCTTTGTCTCGTCTCGCAAAAATCCCTCTATCGTAATGTTAAAAATGTGTGTCTCGTCTCGCAAGAAAGTTGTAAATCTCTGTCTCGTCTCGCAAAAAAGTCGTCTCGCGTCCATCCCTAAATATTTTCCTTACATGGTACATGTTTGGAAAGTAAAAACACAGCACCGACAAATATCCCACTTCTGAAAACTAGAAGGGGAAGGATTTCAGGATATTCCTCGTCGACTTGCTTACACCGTGATAATAACGATCTGCTCAGGGAATGATAAAGGGAAAAAAAATCCGTTTTAATCTGGGTTCGCAATTCGGAGAAAAGCAACTGTTCCTTTCTCTCTCCCGTTTTCCAGAAAACGGGAAAACAAGTGAAGTGGAAAATCTTGTACACATGTTTGCTCTTCCTTCCAAATAGAGTCCCTCCAGAGAATTCATTTGGAGTTAACGGAAGGAATAATAGGAGCTGGAAAATCCCCTTTAGGGAATTTCTGAAATTCACCGTTCGTGCTTACACGGCGCGGTGTGTAGACTAGGGAGGCATTTCCAGAATTTTGCCAAGTATGGAATGAGTGTTTTTGTTTGTGGTGCAATAAACGCAAAAATTCTTGAAAGTACTCTGGTGTTTAAATGGAGAATTCGATTCAGCGTCCATTGCGTAAGTAAATTACAGGTCACGGTTATTACATGATCTGCATGGATTTTGGTGCGTGTTTATAGGGTTGCAAAAAATAATTCTTTTACATTACGAACTATGGACGCAGATATCGATATCGATAAAAAACATGTCGCAAAAGGCTCATTTTTGCTCCGCCATTTCGCAATTGTAACCCCGCAGTGGAAAAAGAGAGAATATAGTATATCTAGGTTGCCATGTTTGGCAAGTTTATTAAATGATTCGGACTCTTGAAGTAAAAATAAAAGAATAACTATATTTTTGTTTAGATTATTTGTAAGGTTCTTTTTTATTTAAAATATCGTGTGCATGTGAAAGAGCAGGAATGAAATGTTTTATACTCAAAAGAAAAATAGGATTTGGAAATTTTCAGAGACTAAACTGGGCAACTTTTTAATTGGGCGAAAAATAAAATGGTCGATGTGCGATTTTGAGGAGATGATTCTAACGCTTGGCGCAATTTATCGTAATTTCATCGTCTGCTATTTGGGTTATGCATACACCTGAGAATAAGTTTTTGAAATTTTCATTCAGTTGGAATTGTGCATTTTTCTGCGCAGCTTTTCTCCATTTATTTGTAATGTATCACATCCAGAAAAAGGATGTTAGAAATATCAATTTTAATTTTGTGTAATCACACTCATGAATAATGACATACCTTTCCAACTTAATGGAATAAGGTTCGAAAATAGGGAAGACCCATGGATTATAATACACTTTTAATATATAGTACTGTAGTGCGTATTTAAAATCTGAAACTGCTTCAGATTTTCTTTTTCCCCCTTTCCATTTTTTGATAAAGGCCAGTTAAATTACCCTAGGGCCGCTCCATTTTTTTAATCATCTTAATTTTAAATTCCATTCAGAATCCGAGAGATTTCAGTGCCAAGGAAGCCGGTGAGGAACAGGATTCTCTCCGAACAAGATTTATTAAGATGGCGAACCAACGGGTCGCCGAAGGCGGCTAGTTTTTAAATAAATTGGATATACGTTGATAGGTAGGAAAGTCTTGCGGATCGGCACTGGCCCGCTGACCCATGGTTGAATACAGTTTTAAACAGAGGTAAAGTCTAGAAAATTTAGTGAGTGGTCCAATTAATTATATGATACGCATTCAACAGATTAAATTATAGGACATGCATTAAACAGATTAAGTTATATGACATGTATTAAATAGATTGAATTATGTGACATTGTATAACAGATGGCATTAGTGATTCAATGAGTGAAGTTCGCAAGAGAAAAAGGGAAATAGAACGTTACTGGTCCGGCGGACCAACCCATTTTGTTAGTTACTGGTCCGTTACGTATTTTAGTGATCCCGGACCGGCGGACCACCATGAGTTTCCAACCCTGGTTTAAACATATCTTTTCATTGAGTTAAAACATATTTTTCGAATCCAGTTTCTCAAGGGGGAAAGGGGGGGAAGAAAGGGAGAAGCCCTTTAGAAATATTTTTCTTTCCCGAAACACATGTCTCCAGGGCGAAGGCGGACGAATAAATGTCTGTTCGCCGCCCTCCCGTTTTCGAGTTTCCGTTTGTCTTGGGACGGAAATTTTCCGTCATTTGTAAACGGTTACAGCGATCTTTCGGGAAGAGCGTTTATTTACTTTCCGAACATGTACCATGTAAGGAAAGTATTGTAATCATGAAAAAATTCGAATTCGAGAGTTTGGTGTATTGACACGTTTTGAGGTCTTCTGAATTCATTATGCTATTTTTACGAGATGTATGTATGTATGTGTGTGATGTGTGTGTGTGTATGTGTGTTTGTGTGTATGTGAGTGAACACGATAGCTCCTGAACGGGGCATGCGATTGAGCTCAAATTGGGTATATATGTTATAAACCACCGTCGCAAGACCGGTATTGATTTTGGTGTGTATAGGACTTATAGTGTTTCTACAGGGCTACGACAAAAATTTCTTTTACATTATGGCCCATGGGGTAAAATTCTGGAAAATGCGCTAGCGTTTAAACGGTACATTCGATTGAGCTCAAATTGGGTATATATATTATAAACCACCGTCGCAAGACCTGTATTGATTTTGGTGTGTATAGAACTTATTGTTTTTCTACAGGGCTACGACAAAGATTTCTTTTACATTACGGCCTATGGGACGAAATTCTTGAAATTGCGCTAGCGTTTAAACGGTGCATTCGATGGAGCTTCAATTTGGTATATATGTTTGAATGATTCATCGATTCAAATTGATTTAAATGCTTGGTCATGATCTTAATCGTAAGTGTTCGGAAAGTCGAGTGGAGTCACTCCAGATTTTTTTATTTTATTCTCTCCCCACAAATGAGGTCGCAGGGACTAAGACCTGCTAAGAGTAGCCAGTTTACTAAGGCGATCCCGTCGAGCCTAGACAAATATTTCGTTTTGGATAGACATGGCTTTCTTAAACATATTTGTTTGGAGGACCCCATAGTAGTTACGAAACTTTTGTGGGATCCCGTAAGCATATTGCACAAGACTGACACACGCCTAAGTGAAACTGTCAGTTTCCTCACTAGTACTTTAACCCTTTGAGGCGCAACCCTTTCCCCATGCTGAAAAAAGGGCAGCCGTTGCCATCGCTCGACTTCACGACCAGGAAGATGGCGGACGATCGAAACGTTCATCGCGTGCACAGATCTACAGACCCTTTTTTTGACGACAGCTGGCTGTGCTCGCGCACAGCCAGCTCGATGGCAACGGCTGCCCTTTTTTCAGCATTGGGCAATCTATCCGGATGTTCTCGCATTCTTCCATTTTTCATCAGATGTCAGTGCTGTTAAAAAGAATCGTGACCCTTTTTTGACGGGAAATGACGTGCTAAACACTAAAGCATTCTCGTGGAGCTACGTCACCCGCCACTATTTTTATAGAAATCCAATCTATTCTTCGTGACTGGCAACAGTCAAAACGTCCGAGTTGGGTGTTCCCAGAGTGGGATCACTGCGCGTTAAAAGGATAATATAGTAGTAGATGGATACCATCGAATTCGACGGTCACTTTATTGACCGTAATGTTTCCAAAAAAAAAAAGATTTTGTACAAGACCGAGGTCCGTTTTGTTTTTGTACAGGACCGTTTTGTACAAGAACGAGGTCTTGTACAAAACGAAGAGGAAAAATCGAAGTGCAACTTGCCCTTTAGAATACATATTTGTTTGGAGGACCCCATAGTAGTTACTCCTATAGTACTCCTATAGTAGTTACTCCCCCATAGTAGTTACTCCTTAGTGGACCCCATAGTAGTCTTGTACAGGACCGTTTTTTACAAGAACGAAGTCTTGTACAAAACGAAGAGGAAAAATCGAAGTGCAACTTGCCCTTTAGAATACATATTTGTTTGGAGGACCCCAGAGTAGTTACGAACATAGTAGTTAGACATGGCGTGTGACAGGAAAGTAAACAAAAAGTTTCGTGCCAGTTCTTACTTTAGCAACTATACAATGACGGTGAAATGATTGAAATCTTTAGAATTTCTTTTTCACTATCTTTATTGAGTAAAAAAAAAAAAAAAAAGATTAGATATTAAATGACGAAAATGAGTTGGATTACAGTCACAAATTCTAATTGAGTATTTCGTTGAAGACCCTATTTTGGGTCAATCCGTGAATTATCGTGAATGAACGTGAATTATCGTGAGTGATCTGGACTGCTGCGGCATTCTTTGATCTAGCCATTCAAACAGCGACATACATGGGCGCCGGCAGAATATTTCCCGGGGGGGGGGTGTAAAGAAGTTAATTAGTAGGGCTGTTTTAAATTATTAAGTTGCGTTGTGACACATGATAATCCAGGTACAATACACTTAGTTGCAATATAATAAAAAGACGTTAAATGCTTGAAACTATTTTATTAAACGTATACTATTGAAACATTATTATAACGGGCGGTGGTGGCTCAGCGAAAATAAAATGACGTCCTATATGGACAGTGCAATTAAGATGGAATGATTTAAAAATTACGCCAGCACAGAATTACACATTGGCGAGAACAATAACTTGGCTGAGATTAATAGCGCCAATTCCAGAGCAACCCTAACAGTTAATCCAATAAAATTACAATGACGTAATCGCGAGCAAATAATTTTAAAGTCGTCGCAGGGGAACAACTAAATAACTTACGCCAGCAGGATGCCAAGAGGAAATTAAAAAAAGGCCGTTGATTTTGCAAACGGGCGCAATATAATCTATTTTTAGCACACCGGTCTGAAGAGACGAAACAATTAAGAACAAAAAGAATAGTGCATACAGGGAAAAGTAAATATACAGATTTAAAAGCCGAAATGGCAGAAAAGAAGAAAAACAGAAGTGATTTAGAATTCTTGAATTTTGGATAGATTACATTAAAGAAAGCCAAAGTAAAATGATTATTAAATTAGATATGGGATCTTTTATCACAGGGGGGGGGGAAAAGAACTACTTTAATGATGGTTACCATGTTGGAAAGAGCAAAAAGCAAAGGAAAACACTTCATACAAAAATCCAGGAGGGGGGGGAATTGCCCCCCCTTGCCCTATGCTCCCGGTGCCCATGGCGACATACAACATTGCATGTGAAAATAAGGGTTCAGGAAAGTAAACGCCAACAGTATGAAGGGAAAATAGTAAAAAATGTCGGAATTCTGACAGAGACAAAAAATCTGATCTCCCAAATGGCGATCGCGGCACTCCGTGCTTTATTTACCTTTTCTTACGCTACTCTCGATGGTAAAGATTCAATATCAGACAGAACAGAAGTAAGAGCTAAGAACCAAAATAAAGAAGGAGTTTATATCTGCGGTCAGTGTGGTTAATAAACCACAATGTATTTTCTATGTAGAAAAATGTGAAGAAAAAAAAATTCTGAAAAACTTTCATATTTTAAATATGCGCTAATGTGCTATACATTAAAAAGCGTCATCATAATACATGCGTCGTCCCTATTTTTCTTCCTTATTTCATTAAGTTGAAAAGTGTATCATTATTCATGAACGTGCCGTATTTGTCTTCCTTATTCCATAAAACACTTCTTTGGAACCGAAATCTATAATAAAATCGCCTCCTACTAAAACTGTTTTACAATCTTTGCCAAGCAAATTCTATCTACACTTCGCCTTTATAAATATTGTTTTGAATGTGCATACTAATCCGTGAGTGTGCCGTGTTGGTCTTCTTTGTTCCATAGAATAGTTTCCGGAAATTGAAATCTATATTAAAATCGCCCACCAAAGCCACATAGTGAGCCAGACGCGAAGCTCACAGTTTTTAACTCTAGCAAGCTTCGCCCAGCCCGGGAATTGAACCCAGGACCTATGGCACGGCAGCAGAATGCACTAAACGTTATACCACTGGGATTATATTCTAAATATACTTCATCTTTATAATTACTATTCGGAAAGTGTACCATAATCCATGAGTAAACGGTATTTGCTTTCCCTGTCCCATAAAATAATTTCTTGGACTTGCAATTGCAAGCGACTACACAACAGATTTTTAACGTTTGCCATGATCAGTACCGCAGCAAATCAGTCTGAAGCCGCAGGCAAATAAGTCTAAGTTTTTGGAACTGCTTTTGAAAAGTTTTCTTCGTCCAAAATATTTTATTTTATCTATGTTTTACACGTACACAGAATAAATTTTGTTTCTTAAGTACTCAGTTATTGTAATATTAACGTAATGTGTGTACTTTTAAATTTAAAAACGATTTACATAAGAGTGACGTGCAAGAGCGAATGTTTCCTGGCAGAGTTCCAATTAATTTCACTTTGGAGACGGTCCCTTACTAGCTTCTTGAAATTGGCCGAGAAAATGGATGAAATGTATGATTTTCAAAGTTCCATAACTTGGTCAGTTTTTATCGTAATAAAATGAAACCTTTTGTGTTTACTTTGTTTTTGTGTACTGCATCTTTTCCTAAATATAAGTGATAGGACCTGGGGACCGTATAAAAATTTAATTTTTGTAATTTTTTTCTAAATCGGTTTATTGGTTCGAAAAGCACGTAAAAACATTCTTTACCTTTTTTAAAACATTTTACAAATTGGAAGTGCATATCTAAACCGAATGGTTCGGGAATTAGCTATTGGGTCACATTAAGGCTGGACACCCTGTATATTAAAATCGCCCACCAAATCTATCTTTGAATCTTCGCCATCAGTCAAACAGTTTGCAATTATTTATCTTCTTACTTTTTGTAGAAACTTAAAATTCAACCCTCGTATACATATCAATTTGAGCTTCTTCGAATGCATCCTTTAGACGCTAGCTCATTTTAAGTCATTTATGTCCATAGGCCCTAACGTATAAGAATTATTTTTTTTCAAATCCCGTGAAGAAACTATGAACTCTAGATCATGTGACCGTGACCTTTTATTTACATGCCCAATTTGTGCTCCATCGATCAAAATCATCGATCGATTGTGCTCCATCCATCAAAAAAATAAGGCTCTTACGACGGTGGTTTATAACATATAGACCCAATTTGAGCTCAATCGAATGTATCGTTTAAACGCTAGCGCCCTTGCAAGAATTTCCGTCCACTGACCATCCTGTAAAAGAAATCTTTGTCGTAGCCCTGTAGAAAAAAACTATAAATCCTATACATACAAAAATCAGTACCGGCCTTGCGGCGGTGGTTTATAACATAGATGCCAAATTTGAGCTCAACTGAGTTCACACTCACATACTTACATACATCTCGTAAAAATAGCATCCATGAATTCAGAAGACCTCAGAATGTGTCAATCACAAAATCACAAAAGTCGAATTTTTTTCGTGATTACAATGCTTTCTTTACATGGTACATGCTTGAAAGTAAAAATATCTGACTAAGCTTCGTCCTGTACTCATCGCTCCTCATTCGAAACTTTTCTGCGTGCGCCACTGCTGCTGATTCGAAATTTTTTCCTCGTAATTCGAATGTCTCCCAAACACAACCCGGCGCTGTTGTATGCGGTGCGTTTTCTCCAAACTTCCTGCCTGTGGTTCTCGTCTGCGAAAGGAAGTTGCCACTGAACTCTAGTAAATTCGGCTGCGTGTGATTTTCTCCGTGACGTCACTTTGCGCGGGCTGAAATAGGAGGCGAGTTCGGGAAGGGGCTCATATTTCGGAAACTTGTCATCCGAGCCCGAGAAATTCGTATCAGAGTCCGACTCGGAAACATCTAATTCGAGTACGGAAGATTTTCATCGGTTCCTCGACTGATTCGTATCAGGACATTCGCAGTGGCGTACTGAGGGAAGGGGGGGAGCCAATAAGGGGTATCATGCCCAGCAGTGGTGGATTAATGCAAGTTTGTCGGGGGGGGGCGGTTAGTTTGTCGGTGTGGGCGGTTAATTAGAAGATTGACATATACATCCATTTTATGGAAGTAAAATAGGATCTTTTACATTAATTTCTCTTTTTCTCGGGGGGGGGGGCGATCGCCCCTTCCACCCCCCCTTTAATCCGAACTTGTGCCCCGGGCGCCACACGCACAGGGTCACCAAATCGTCCCTAAGACAAAGGTTTGACAAAGATTTCTGGATACACAGATAGTATCGGCGCCGATACATAAGTTTTTTCCACGTATCTGTTTTGCTACCTTCCCCTTTTGAAAGTATCTGCCAAATATCTGCTCACGATTTGTTCGTCCATTTTTGCCGATACTTTTCAACCGATGCGTAACTCTTCTACTTGTTGACTGTTTTTTGTGGAGTGAGGTATGGGGAATTGGGGTCACTTCCCCTTTCACATTTCAACAATTCTTCTATTATGAATGATCTGCTACATTGATTTAATATGTTGGGGGTTTCAAACTTTCTTTGTTTGATTATGGCAACGCTACGCTAGGGCGATCTTCCAAGAATGGGGGATGCCTTGGTAGTAACACTTCCTAAGGGGTTCTAACGAGTATTCTCGTTACATCTGGAGAAAGCCTTCCAAAACTCCAGACCGTTAGATCGACAGCCACGCGATGGGACCCGAACCCGGGACCTTCTCACTTTGGCGGTCTACCATTTTCAGTGACATAAACACTATGCCATGGAGAGGCCTGTTTCGAACTTTGAAAATGAATAACTCAAAAACGGTGATTAATAGAAGCATCCAACAAGTGGTTGATAATTTAAAAATTCCTAAGAATTTGATACTGAAGCCACGAAATTTTAGTTAAAAATTGCGCCAATAGATGGCGCTATAAGCGGCTATATGGATGGCAGAAACAGAGCGCAGACAATCTCATCGAAATCAGTTTAATATGCACATCTTCCAAACTACACGTAACCAGGGTCGTAGCCAGGAAAAAAAAAAATTAGGGGTTAGAGGAAAGCAGTGCGGCCGAGAGACTACGGAAGTCAATTGACGTCTTTTCCCATAACTGTCGAATAGTTCAATGAAACAACTATCATCGAATTACTCAAACAGAAAGTCAAAAACACCTTGTGTAATGTGAAGAGGAGCCCCATCTTGCATAAACCAGGTCGTACAAGTTCGATCATTCAGTTGTAAAGTGGCGTCAAATCATTCCGTTGTAAAGTGGCGGCGAATTTTTTCAGGATGACAATACTTTCCTTACATGGTACATGTTCAGAAAATGAAAAAGAAAGCCAACTTCAAATTACTTCACCAAAACGAAAAATTATTCCTTCTCTAAATTAGAAGGGTTCCGCAAATTATCGCCAAATATAGCAGATATAGACAAGCTGGGTTCAGTTTGGAGCCAAACTTTGCGATCCATCGCCAAAAGTGGCCAACCATGGCAACTTTTGGCCGTAAGACTGGCGCTGTTACTGGCAACCCTTTAAGCAATGGTTTTAAATCTTGGTTTTTTCCCGTTTTTCGGAATGATATCACCATCAGAATGTGACCCAATTAATAGGGGACCACCCCTGAGCTATCCCCTTTCCAATAAAAAAGAGCTATTGAAATCGGTCCACGCGGTAAAAAATTATCGCTGTAAAAATTACATAAAAATAGTAATATATCTATATTCGCGTTGAATATAGTACCACCTTTTTTAAAGTCGATAAAAAATTTCCTTTAAGCACTGACATACAATAATGGTTAGAGGCACGTCTAGTCTATTATCACGCAAAATAACTCTAGTCAATAAGTCGCCAAAAAACTACAAACATCTCTTAAAAAAAAAAAATACTGAATTCTTTTCCGCGAAATTTTTCCTCCCATTATTTTACGTTGAAAGCTGGAAAGAAAGAACAAAGAAGAAAAAAAGTTTAGAAGGAACGATAAAAAAAAGCAAGAATAAATTGTTAGAAAAGGGAAACCGGAAACTTTCGTGAAGTGCGTCGCCTGGGAGCTTCGCTTCTCCCCGATGCACCGTGCGGTGTGAGGCAGCAAAAACGTCTTCGAAGGGGTTCAGGTGTGAAATGGATTTGCATGTGTTCAGCCGGGGAAAAAAGAACTTAAAGGGGTCTATTATTTCTGAGAGAAATAAATAATTTAAAGACGGAGTGATTCAAAAAACGTGTAAGTTATGCATTTTTACTTTTCCGAACATGTATCATGTAAGGAAAGTATTGTAATCATGAAAAAATTCGAATTCGAGATTTTGGTGTATTGACACGTTTTGAGGTCTTCTGAATTCATTTCTGCTATTTTTACGAGATGTATGTATGTATGTGTGTATGTGTGTGTGTGTATGTGAGTGAACACGATAGCTCCTGAACGGGGCATGCGATAGAGCTCAAATTGGGTATATAGGTTATAAACCACCGTCGCAAGACCGGTATTGATTTGGGTGTGTATAGGACTCACAGTTTTTCTACAGGGCTACGACCAAGTTTTCTTTCACATTATGGCCTATGGAGGAAAATTCTGGAAAGTGCGCTAGCGTTTAAACGGTACATTCGATGGAGCTCCAATTGGGTATACATGTTATAAATCACCGTCGCAAGACCTGTATTGATTTTGATGTGTATAGGACTTACAGTTTTTCTACAGGGATAAAATAAAGATTTCTTTTACATTATGGCCTATGGAGAGACATTCTTGAAAGTGCGCTAGCGTTTAAACGGTACATTCGATCGAGCTTCCATTTGGTATCTATGTTTGAATGATTCATCGATTAAAATTTATTTAAATGCTTGGTAATGATCTTAATCGTAAGTGTTCGGAAAGTCGAGTGCAGTCACTCCAGATTTTTTTTACAACAAACGCAAATGAAACAGTTTGCTTTGTTTCCCATACATCTTTTTGAACACTTAAGTGCCATAAATTGAAGGTCTATCATAATCCATGCGTCGGCACTGTTTAAACTTTGTTAAATTATGTTGGAAAGTATCACAGTCTATGTGTCCGCAATATTTATTTTTCTTGTTCCATTACGTTAGCAAGTGCATCATAATGAATGAGCGTCAGCTATTTTTCATTCTTGTTCCACATAACACTTTTTCAGAGTTGAAATCGCCTAACTAGAACTGTTTTACCAACTTCTTCAGGCATATTCTAACTATACTTTATGGACATCTTTATAGACACTCATTATATATTCCCATTAACAGTAAGAACAAACCATTAAACTCTAAGGTTTGCCGATTAGCGACATGTTGGGTTCAGTTTTGGGGACTCAGTCTTTCAGCATCAATCCCCCAAAATAGCCTATCTTGGCGAGTTTTGGCAGTTCACTGGCAACTCTTTTGGAGGGATTAGTTATTTTTAAGCGTAGACAAGAATGTGTTTGAAATAATTAGCACTCAAGCGCTAAATAAAATTTGAATTAAAAAAATTAATAGCAGAATCTTTATATTGTGGAGCCCTAAAAAGCATAAAATAAAAATTTATTACTGTAAAAAAAGGCAAAGAAAATTTTAGAGAAAAACACAGCTATTTCACTTTTGCAAGAGATGAAAATTTTAAATATTCAATATATTTTCAAAATGGTTCGAGACCTATATTCTTAGTCGTTAGTTTTGGTATAAGCATTCGTTAAGACATTGGTTTTAAAGATCTCGACTGCTTTTTAAAAATATTTTGAATATTTAAAATTTTCTTCTTTTGCAAAATTGAAGAGTCTATATTTTTCTCAAAAATTTTCTTTGTTTAAACTTTTTTTTTCGTTATAGTATGTTTTTAAAAGAGTAAATTTTTATTTTGTGCTTATTGCTGTTCAGGGAATCACGACATTAATTCTTATAATCACTACTGTAGTGATTATAAGAATTAAAGTAGTAAAGATTATAAGAATTAAAGTATTATTCTTATAATCACTACTTTAATACTTTGATTCTAATTTAAAGCTTTATTATTTTTACTTTCCGAACATGTACCATGTAAGGAAAGTATTGTAATCATGAAAAATATTCGAATTCGAGATTTTGGTGATTTTACACGTTTTGAGGGCTTCTGAATCCATTTATGCTATTTTTACGAGATGTATGTGTGTATGTGTGTGTGTATGTGTGTTTGTGTGTATGTGAGTGAACACGATAGCTCCTGAACGGGACATGCGATTGAGATCGAATTGGGTATATAGGTATAAACCACCGTTGCAAGACGGTATTGATTTGGGTGGTGTATAGGACTTATTGTTTTTCTACAGGGCTACGACAAAGATTTCTTTTACATGATGGCCTATGGGGGGAATTTCTTGAAAGTGCGCTAGCGTTTAAACGGTAGATTCGATTGAGCTCAAATTGGGTTATACATGTTATAAACCACCATCCTAAGACGGTATTGATTTTTGGTGTGTATAGGACTTATAGTTCTCCTACAGGGTACGACAAAACTTTCTTTTATATTATGGCATAATGGCCTATGGGGAGACATTCTTGAAAGTGCGCAAGCGTTTAAACGGTGCATTCGATTGAGTTTTAATTTGGTATATATGTTTGAATGATTCATCGATTAAAATTTATTTAAATCCTTGATAATGATCTTAATCGTAAGTGTTCGGAAAGTCCAGTGGAGTCACTCCAGATTTTTTTATTTTGTGTTTTTGCTTTACAGGGATTCCCAATAGAAAGCTTCTACTTTTATTTTATTTTATCTTATAATTAAATTTTATTTTGTGTTTTTTTAGTTTCAAAGGCGAAACACCTGTTTTATTTTCAACTGAAAAGAGCAGCTTTTAAATAAAAAACTGTTTCTTATTAAATTAAAGTATTTGAAATTAATTTGATTGTTCTAATTCAAAATTTCAAGTGGAAGGCTAGTTTTTTAGCGTGACACCGAGACACAATGAAAAGTCCAATTTCAATAAAAAAGCTCTCATGATAATAGTAATTATACTCTGAGTAAATCCAATTTGAATCTAATATGGTGTTTATTTTCTTTTACAGGTGAGTCTTTAGTGGAAAGTTGGATGATATCACTTGACTTGTATTACATCTTTACAAGTGTACGTGCAAGCATGCACAGCATTTTTCTACACACACTGTTATATTAAAGGTAAGATCAATTTATCAACGAAGTGAAACATGGACCTACATTTAATGATGAGATTCACCTGCTTTCGAGCTTTCAAAACGGTCTCAAAAAATACGACACTAGAGGTCTCTGACTAACGCAAGTGGGCATGGGCGGCTCTGGATGTTCTGCCAGCAATACAGCCAATAATAGCGTAAAAATGACGTCACACATGCGGCGGAAATAAAATGTAAAATGGCCAGAACTGCGTGAAAATTCCAAGTGCTTTTAAAGCGCCATTCAGTTAATGTTCTATTTGTTTTATATTTAAGCGTTTACATTTTCCGAGAACTATAGAAAATAAGTTCATTTTCATGTCTGTTATCATGGAAATTACAGTAGGGATAAAAACAGAATGTGAAATTAGTTATTTATTTCGAGTGAACAAGAATTAAACGTAATGAGCGCCATTTTCATGCGTACCAAACAAAGAATTATTACTTTCCGAACATGTACCATGTAAGGAAAGTATTGTAATCATGAAAAAATTCGACTTCGAGATTTGGGAGTTTTTACACGTTTTGAGGGCTTCTGAATCCATTTATGCTATTTTTACGAGATGTATGTATGTATGTGTGTGTGTGTGTGTGTGTGTGTTTGTGTGTATGTGAGTGAACACGATAGCTCCTGAACGGAGCATTCGATTGAGCTCAAATTGGATATATAGGTCATAAACCACCGTCGCAAGACCGGTATTGATTTGGGTGTGTATAGGACTTATAGTTTTTCTACAGGGCTACGACAAAGATTTCTTTTACATTATGGCCTATGGGGGGAATTTCTTGAAAGTGCGCTAGCGTTTAAACGATACATTCGATTGAGCTCAAATTCGGTATACATGTTATAAACCACCATCCTAAGACCGGTATTGATTTTGGTGTGTATAGGACTTACAGTTCTCCTACAGGGCTACGACAAAACTTTCTTTTATGATATGGCATAATGGCATATGGGGAGAAATTCTTGAAAGTGCGCAAGCGTTTAAACGGTGCATTCGATTGAGTTTCAATTTGGTATATGTTTGAATTATTCATCGATTAAAATTTATTTAACTGCTTGGTCATGATCTTAATCGTAAGTGTTCGGAAAGTCGAGTGGAGTCACTCCAGATTTTTTTGTTGTAGGGAATGCAATCCCAATCTCGCGGGAAGACTGTATCAGGAAAATAATTTTCATATTTATGTAAGGTATTGTATTAATTATAAAATCAGATAAAGTATTAAACTTTATCTAATTTTATAATTAATACAATACCTTACATAAATATGAAAATTATTATTAAAATAGTGCCTACAATCTTACTTTTTCCTACTTTTATATATTAAAACTAATTAATGGAATGAAATGTCAATCGAGCGAGATCAATAAATCTCATCCCGAAATCCCACGAAACAAAAAACAGTACGGGATTGCATTCCCTATTTTGTTACCAGGTGATTGGCTTTTGGATTCGTAGATCTAAAATACAGCTGCACATGATCACTTGCGTTAGTGCCCCGAACGTTAATCAGAGTAATATGGTGTCAGAATTTTTTAGACCGTTTTTTCACTGTGGATGTACCTATCCTTAAGTACTGATCCACGAACTGAAACTTTTAAAAAACCAATGCATACCGTATACCCACTAAAGCCCTTTGCCCCCCAACTGAGATCGGAACGGTGAAAGCTGACATCAGTCACAAAAATGGAATTTGTGCGCAGTAAAGTAGCTATGCGTTACGCAGTGAAATCGTTTACACCGCCATCTGGCGGGTAAATTCGGAGTTAACGTCCTCATTTTTGAAGTGCTAACGAGATACGTGGGGATAATGTCCATTACAAAGTTGTCCAAGATCATCGATCTAGTATGGAAAGTACGCTAATGTCAAAAATAATAGGAGTTACGGTATGGTGGCCCTCCACCTCATCTATGAAGAAGTTTTTTGATTTCGAATTACAGGAAATGGGCTCCCGAGAAATGGGGATTAAAAGATGGCGTTGAATTAAGGGCCGAAGTAGGCTTGACGGGCCAGAATTTTATTGAATGTTCCAAAATGCCCTTGACAGAATGTTTTAAAACAATCGCGAATATTGTAGAATGTTCCTGTAGTGAGAAGCTGGTAAAGCCACTACGAACCGAGTTTAAACATTTTGAAGAATACTTGCGAATGGTATTGAATATTCTAGAAAATTCCAGAAAATGCAAGAGGGAGATAGTAATCGAATATGAATCAAATGGCATTCAAATTGCGAATATTCACTATTTGATTGATCGATTATTTAAAATTAATTCAATTAATTGAAATTTGATTAATCGACTATTCGAATAGTAGTACTAATCGAATTTGAAAAATCGATTCGAAAGCTCTGAATACAGAGAATTCGAAATCGCAAATAATATTCAAACAGTAAAAATTGTGAATATTACCTATCCGATTAATCAATTATTTAAAATTAATTCGATTAATCGACTTTTCAAATAGCAGTAATCGATTTTGAAAAATCCATTCGAACATTCAGAATGTAGCATTCAAATAGCACACGGCATTCGAAATAGCTTACAATGAAAAAAGCGAATATTACCTATTTGATTAATCGATTATTTATTCTATTAGAATAGTAGTAATGGATTATAGAATTCATTCGAATAACACAATACTAGTTATAACTAGCTAATCTTTTGTGGAGGAAGATATTAGAAAATCCCTTTAAGTTCCCCGACGAAACCACCCACTTTCCAAGCTAATTTCGACGCGTCCAAATAAAACGAACAACGTCCATAGTTACGCAGGCCGCCTCAGGCGTGCATTATGAGTCCGGTAATTATCCGGGAGAGAGAGGCTCAGACGGGGCCGGACCATCCTGTCAGTCAGGCAACAGGCAGGCGATTGTTTACACTCTCCTGATTCGTCCGGACAAGCGGATCTCGTGAGACGTCCCGCTATTATCCCCTGAATCCGCTCATTTAATTGCCGGACACTGTCCGGCGCGGATCAATATCACTTTCGCATTTCTGCCGGGCGACGCTATTATTTGGAAATATTCAATTTCGGGTTTCTGTTATAGCAAGAGAGTTAAATCGTGCTGAAAACGCATGTACTATCAGGCACTTTCTGATACGGTCTTCTGATGCTACATCAGCTTAACCCTTTAACACTCAGTGTTCCCGCTCTGGGAACACCCAACTCTGACGTTTGGACTGTTGCCAGTCACGAAGAATAGATTGGATTTCTATAAAAAGAGTGGCGGGTGACAGAGCTCCACGAGAAACCTTTCCTTTTGAGCACGTCATTTCCCATGAAAAAATGGTCACGATTCTTTTTAACAGCACTGACATCTGCTGAAAAATGGAAGAATGCGAGAACAGCTGGGCAGCCGTTGCCATCGCTCGACTGAACGACCCGCAAGAGGGCGGACGATCGAAACGTTCATCTCGCGCCACAGATCGAGAGACCCATTTTTGAAGACAGCTGGCTGTGCCGCACAGCCAGCTGTCGTAAAAAAAGGGTCTCTCGATCTGTGTCTACGCGATGAACGTTTCGATCGTCTGCCCTCTTGCTGGTCGTTCAGTCGAGCGATATGGCAACGGCTGCCCTTTTTTTCAGCATGGGGAAAGGGTTGCGCCTCAGAGGGTTAAGTATGTTCTTTTAGGAGAGAGGTAGCCATATCGTCTGCCACATTTTTTCAGAAACAAGTTCAGACACGCGCCAAGTAACCCAAGCACTTTTTACACTTCCTTGTGCTTGCGGGTTAAGCTGGAAAATATGAAGAGGGGCAGGTTCTTTAGTTTGGAGGAAGGAAAAGTAATATAGTGGTCGCCGCGTATTTCGGGGGACTAGATCCGAAAGATAGATGCCTCGACATCTGTAGATAAATGGCCGTAGTCCCACAACAGCAACTAGGCTACTCATCTAGGAACCATCAAGGCTCCACATCTAGGAATCATCTGCCTTCATCTGTAGATAAATGGCCGTAGTCCCACAACAGCAACTAGGCTACTCATCTAGGAATCATCAAGGCTCCACATCTAGGAATCATCTGCCTTCATCTGTTGATAAATGGCCGTAGTCCCACAACAGCAACTAGGCTACTCATCTAGGAATCATCAAGGCTCCACATCTAGGAATCATCTGCCTTCATCTGTTGATAAATGGCCGTAGTCCCACAACAGCAACTAGGCTACTCATCTAGGAATCATCAAGGCTCCACATCTAGGAATCATCTGCCTTCATCTGTTGATAAATGGCCGTAGTCCCACAACAGCAACTAGCCTAATCATCTAGGAATCATCAAGGCTCCACATCTAGGAATCATCTGCCTTCATCTGTTGATAAATGGCCGTAGTCCCACAACAGCAACTAGGCTACTCATCTAGGAACCATCAAGGCTCCACATCTAGGAATCATCTGCCTTCATCTGTAGATAAATGGCCGTAGTCCCACAACAGCAACTAGGCTACTCATCTAGGAACCATCAAGACTCCACATCTAGGAATCATCTGCCCTCATCTGTAGATAAATGGCCGTAGTCCCACAACAACAACTACAACTAGCCCAGTCAAACATGACTCCTATTTGTATGGAGGTGTTACGATAATTCAATCAAAACATTTGTTAATACACTTAACAGAATTTGAGTAAAAATAAAGATCACTCTTACTCCCGGAAACAATGGGACACCTGATGATGATGACGACGATATGCATTCGAACCGGCTACGCGTCACGAGAGTAGATTTTCTGAACGTTATAGACTTTTTACATAGAGCATTTTAGGAGAACAACGTCAATGATCACATCGCCTCTTTTCAACAATAAGTGAAATTAAATTTGCTACGCTCCTAAAACAGCCTTTATTTCGGATTCCCCCACTCCCCACAAGAAGCTGAAATTGTTTTTCTTTTCTTAAAATAAATGTTCATAGTTATCTTTTCATTTGTATACTTCTTCATTATTAAATATATACGCGCACACGTTAAATTATTGACTAATATACAGTGGCCGCCGCTTATTTGGGTCACGCTCGTGCCATCGATTTTCGATCCAATATAGCGACTGATTCGAAAAATCGGCGGCTTTGATCAGGCGCGTAGACAGGAAAAAATTTCGGGGGGGGATATGAACTGATATCTGTATAAATAGACGGAATTTCATCACTAATCCAAAAATTTCAGGGGGGGATATATCCCGATATCCCCCTGGCTGATCAAAGCCCCTGGCTTTGATTAAAGCTTCAAAAACAGTGATTCCGTTTTATTTTCTGTGATTTGATTCGATAAAGCGGGTGATCCAATTCACCATTGAACCAATTAAGAGGCGGCCACTGTAGTTCATATTTTTTTATTTAATGTATATTGATTTTTCTTCTAAATTTTCCTCACTTTTACTTTGGTCCCGCCGTTTATTCCAGATTTCGATTATTCTGGACCATTTCAATCCGCCCCGATGTGACCGGAATAAGCGTCGACCACTGCAGGGGCGTAGCCAGGGGGGGGGGGATATCGGGATATATCCCCCCCCGAAATTTTTGGATTAGTGATGAAATTCCGTCTATTCATACACATATAAGTTCATATCCCCCCCCCCCGAAAAATTTCCCTGGCTACGCGCCTGGACCACTGTAACCCTATTCCCTACTTTTAAGGTGATGTATGCATGTACGTATGTTCGTATGTATGTGTGCATTGTACATGTGTGTGTGTGAGTGAACACGATAGCTCCTGAACGGTGCATTCGATGGAGCTCAAATTCGGTATATGCATTGTAGACCACCGTCGCACGACCAGTATTGATTTTGGCATCTATAGGACATGCAGTTTCCTCACAGGGTTACAAAAAGTATTGTTTTTACATTACTGCCTACAGACGGAAATTATTGAACCTGAACGTATTCTATAGTCGCTGCGTTCCCGTTCCACATGATTTACTTTTCATGCTTGACAAAACGAAAAGCGCAATGCATTGCAACAAAAACTGCAGTTTCATGTTACATGAATTTCCCACTTACATATCCCACACCCACACGTAACCTGCTATTTCGACGGGAGTCTATTTTAAGCGAACTTTCCCATTCAGAGGAACATACGTTATGAAGGAACACAAGCCCTCATCTCCGGGTTTATTAAATCCTGATCCTTGTTTACATTGCTCCGGCACACAGGAGCGTGTGGGCGGGAGGTTCGTCGACAAACACAAATCCGGGAAAACCAGGCAGGTACGGTAAGTAGTATTGTGAAATCCGCCCCCGTCTCAAAACCTGCCTCTCGCCCCCTCCTATATATCAGCTTGAAACTCCAAGCCTCCATTTTGGAGCACGGGGTAGCGGATGCGTCATTCGAATGTTTTCTATTATTGGTTACTACTACAGTGAAAAAATAATCTGGAGTGACTCCACTCGACTTTCCGAACACTTATGATTAAGATCATTACCAAACATTTAAATAAATTTGAATCGATGAATCATTCAAACATATATACCCAATTGAAACTCAATCGAATGCACCGTTTAAACGCTTGCGCACTTTCAAGAATTTGTCCCCATATGGCATTATGCCATAATATAAAAGACATTTTTGTCGTAGCCCTGTAGAAAAACTATTAAGTCTTATACACACTAAAATCAATACCGGTCTTAAGATGGGGATTTATAACATATATACCCAATTTGAGCTCAATCGAAGGTACCGTTTAAATGCTAGCGCACTTTCAAGAATTTTCCCCGATAGGCCATCATGTAAAAGAAATCTTTGTAGTAGTCCTGTAGGAGAACTGTAAGTCCTATACACACCCAAATCAATACCGGTCTTGCGACGGTGGTTTATGACATATATATCCAATTTGAGCTCCATCGAATGCTCCGTTCAGGAGCTATCGTGTTCACTCACACACACAAACACACACACACACACACACACACACACACACACACATACATACATACATCTCGTAAAAATAGCATAAATGGATTCAGAAGCCCTCAAAGCGTGTAAAAACACCAAAATCTCGAAGTCGAATTTTTTCAGGATTACAATACTTTCCTTACATGGTACATGTTCGGAAAGTAATAATCTGGAGTGACTCCATTCGACTTTCCGAACCCTTACGATTAAGATTATGACCGAGCATTTGAATCAATTTGAATCGATGAATGATTCAAACATATATACCCAATGGAAGCTCCATCGAATCCGCCGTTCAAACGCTGTAGCGCACTTTCAAGAATGTCTCCCCATAGGCCATAATGTCAAAGAAATCTTGGTCGTAGCCCTGTAGAAAAACTATAAGTCCTATACACATCAAAATGAATACCGGTCTTACGGTGGTCGTTTATAACCTATATACCCTATTTGAGCTCCATCGAATGGATCGTTTAAACGCTAGCGCACTTTCAAGCATTTCTTCCCATAGGCCATCCTGTAAAAGAAATCTTTGCCGTAATCCTATACACAGCCAAATCAATACCTGTCTTGCGACGGTGGTTTATGACATATAGACCCAATTTGAGCTCCATCGAATGTACCGTTCAGGAGCTATCGTGTTCACTCACATACACACATACATCTCGTAAAAATAGCATAAATGAATTCAGAAGACCTCAAAACGTGTCCATACACCCAAATCTCGAAGTCGAACTTTTTCATGATAACAATACTTTCATTACATGGTACATGTTCGGAAAGTAAAAATATGCCACTGGCATCTAGAAAATATTGGGTGGAACTAGAATTTATGAGTCTATGGACTCCCTTATAAGTACTAGATCATAGAACGAGACACTTCTGAACTTACACTGAAAAAAATGTTTCATGGATTCAACAAAACCATGGTTGGCTGTATTTCAAAGAAATATTTTTGTTGAATTAACGAAGTATTTTGTTACTTGAACGAAACATTTCGTTAATTTGACATAAATTGTGTTAAAATCAGCAAAATTATTGGGTTCAAATAGCGCCAACCCAATTTTTGTTGAATCATCAAAATTTTGTTCAGTTTGACAGAAAATCAGATGTTTTCTGTCATCATGTATCTGTCAATCGCTGTGTACGCTAGCGGGTAGACTCACAAACGGTCATTCTAGTGATCCGCCAGTCGAACCATCCTTTCTCCTTACACAAACGGCTCATTCTGCCTTGGTGATCTAGAATACTATGGACTAGAAATTCTTGACCCTGTAATCTATACTAGCTGTGTGTATCACCTACGCATAATTCTATTCTTCGAATTTTGGGACACAGAAAACAGCCATCTATTCGTTCTAGCTGAGAGCGGTATATATTTTTTTCTCCCCATGTATTCGAATACAATCAATAATCGATTCATCGAATAGTAAATTTTTATTAGCAAATAGGGAGAGGGGTGGTCCCATATTCACTGGGTCATGCTCTGATAGTATTTTCATTCAAAAAAATTGAAATTTTTTAAAAAAACTATTGCCTAAAGGGTTGCCCGGGAAAAGGTGCTATTCGAAAGTATGAAGTCGCCAAGGTTGGCCACTTTTTGAGATTCATCGCCCACTTCGGCGTCGAAAAATAAGTTTCCAAAACTGAATCCAGTTTGCCAATGTACCACCTTCTTTATTTACTGAGAAATTGCCAGGCTTTACTCTTTCAGTAAAGGAATGCTATTATCATAGGAATATCGGGGGGTGGGGGGATGTGTTCATAAACCATTGCCTAAAAGAGTTGTTAGCAGCGGCGTTCTTAGTAATACGTCGAAAGTCGCGAAGGTCAGCCACATTCGGTGATTTATCATTCAGTTTTGCACAAAAAATAAGTTCCCAAAGCTGAATCCAGATTGACAATAGCTTCTGTATTGGGCAAGAAATTACCCAAAATCTTACCAATGATGTTTCATCATGATGAGAAGCAATTCGAGGGGCGATTTTCTTTTCTTAAAAAAAAAATCTGGAGTGACTCCACTCGACTTTCCGAACACTTACGATTAAGATCATGACCAAGCACTTAAATAAATTTGAATCGATGAATCATTCAAACATAGATACCCAATTGAAACTCGATCGAATGCACCGTTTAAACGCTTGTGCACTTTCAAGAATTTCTCCCCATAGGCCATTATGCCATAACATAAAAGAAAGTTTTGTCGTAGCCCTTTAGGAGAACTATAAGTCCTATACACACCCAAATCAATACCGGTCTTAGGATGGTGGTTTATAGCATGTATACCGAATTTGAGCTCAATCGAATGTACCGTTTAAACGCTAGCGCACCTTCAAGAAATTCCCCCCATAGGCCATAATGTAAAAGAAATCTTTCGTAGCCCTGTAGAAAAACTATAAGTCCTATACACACCCAAATCAATACCGGTCTTGCGACGGTGGTTTATAACATGTATACCCAATTTGAGTTCCATCGAATCTACCGTTTAAACGCTAGCGCACTTTCAAGAAATTCCCCCCATAGGCCATCATGTAAAAGAAATCTTTGTCGTAGCCCTGTAGAAAAACTATAAGTCCTATACACACCCAAATCCATACCGGTCTTGCGACGGTGGTTTATGACCTATATATCCAATTTGAGCTCCATCGTATGCTCCGTTCAGGAGCTATCGTGTTCACTCACATACACACAAACACACACACACACACACACACACATACACACATACATCTCGTAAAAATAGCATAAATGGATTCAGAAGCCCTCAAAACGTGTAAAAACACCAAAATCTCGAAATCGAATTTTTTCATGATGACAACACTTTCCTTACAGGGTACATGTTCGGAAAGTAAAAATGCTGGTTAATATATAATTTTTAAAAGACATATTTACTAGTTCATGCAATGCAGTTGAAGTCAAAAATTTATCTGTCGCGGATGGCAAAAGCCATGATTGGAGAATGTCACGCGAATAGTCTAGGCACAAGACCCGAAAAAAGTCAACGTGAGGGCAAACATGCAAATATTTTGTCATAAATTACCTCCGAGTCGTGCAATATGAAAATGACGCAGAAGACTGTTTAACCCTTTAACGCGCAGTGATCCCGCTCTGGGAACAGCCAATTCTGACGTTTTGACTGTTGCCAGTCACGAAGAATAGATTGGATTTCTATAAAAAATACTTGCGGGTGACAGAGCTCCACGAGAATCCTTTACTTTTGAGCACGTCCTTTCCCGTCAAAAAATGGTCACGATTCTTTTTAACAGCACTGGCATCTGCTGAAAAATGGAAGAACGCGAGAAAAGCTGAATAGATTGCCCAACTCTGAAAAAAGGGCATCCGTTGCCATCGCTCGACTTCACTACCAGCAACTGGGCGGACGATCGAAACGTTCATCGCTGAGCCGGGCACAGCCAGCTATCGTCAAAAAAGGGGTCTCTAGATCTGTGGCACGCGATGAACGTTTCGATCGTCCGCCCTGTTGCTGGTAGTGAAGTCGAGCGATGGCAACGGATGCCCTTTCTCCAGAGTTGGGAAGGGATTGCGCCTCAAAGGGTTAAGAGACATTAAAAAATAAATGAATAAATAAAAATAGGATATTGGACGGCCAGACATCTGGAACTCCAAGGTCGGAGAACCTAATATCTTCCCTTCCGTCTGAGTTATTTCAAAATAAGATAACATTTCCGGAGAAGATAATCCTGATCAACCTCTTCTCTGCTAAGACAGAAGGATATATCGGCCTTGGTTTATTTATATGCAGATGTTTAATAATGACGCTACTGCTGGGATATCTTTATGTCAGACGATACTAATCAGTGTATGCATATATATTCTTTTTAATTCCCCCACAACGGTCTTACGTAAGTGAAATCCTATTTTTTGCAACGTCTTTGGAAGCAAGAACCTGTTTACGGCAGTGTATTAAGAAAAAGGCGTTATTTTTCGTTTCTAAACAAATACATAACTCGGCTGTTCGAGCCCCGTCAGGGAGAGACCCCCCCCCTGAAGCCCCCTCATTTTTTAGTTTCAGGATTGCCCTATTAGAACGCTTTAATGGACTGGAATATCTCTCATCTTTCGTGTATTTCGCCTGGTAACCCTAATGCTGAAATTTTTAGGATTGTAACCTATTGATAGAAAAATGCATGTGAAGCCTATTCTACAGCTTACGAAAGAGTGTCACAATAGATGAAAGCTGTTGTGAACTAATAGTATTTAAATATATGTAAAGTTATGTCGCATACTTTTTTTCAATAAAGGGGGGTGAGAGATAAAATGACATAGGCATTAATAAAACTGAAACACTTTCATATTTCCGATACGCACTCAAGTACCAGACTTGGGCAGTATCGCAAATACATGTATTTGAAATACATTTTCATAATAAATTTGCATCGTGTTTTGTATTTCCACTAGTAGAAAGCTAAGTATTTTGAACATGTATTTCAATATACAAGTACATTTTCAGTGTATCTTATATTTTCCAAATACTGAAAATACATTTTGTATTTCTGACGACAAATTAGATGTCATCGCTTAGATTTCTCAGATGGAATGCGCGGATGTTCTTTTCCCAGCCTCCCCCACCCCACTATTGATGTAATTTATGAGCTCTTGTGATCTTTAAATATCACAAGAGAGACAGGAGAATCAACTAAACAGGAAAAGAAAAAATCTGGAGTGACTCCACTCGACTTGCCGAACACTTGCGATTAAAATCATTACCAAGCACTTAAATAAACGCTAGCGCACTTTCAAGAATTTTCCCCCCCCCCCGTATGCCATCATGTAAAAGAAATCTTAATCGTACCCCTGTAGAAAAACTGTAAGTCCTAAGCACATTAAAATCAATACCGGTCTTGCGACGATGGTTTATAACATATACACCCAATTGGAGCTCCATCGAATGCCCCGTTTTGGAGCTATCGTGTTCCCTCACATACACACAAACGCATCTCTTAAAAATCTGGAGTGACTCCACTCGACTTTCCGAACACTTACGATTAAGATCATTACCAAGCATTTAAATAAATTTCAATCGATGAATAACTCAAACATATATACCAAACTGAAACTCAATCGAATGCACCGTTTAAACGCTTGCGCACTTTCAAGAATTTCTCCCCATATGCCATTATGCCATAATATAAAAGAAAGTTTTGTCGTAGCCCTGTAGGAGAACTATAAGTCCTATACACACCAAAATCAATACCGGTCTTGCGACGGTGATTTATGACATACATATCCAATTTGAGCTCCATCGAATGCTCCGTTCAGGAGCTATCGTGTTCACTCACATACACACAAACACACATACACACACACACACACACACACACATACACACATACATACATACATCTCGTAAAAATAGCATAAATGGATTCAGAAGCCCTCAAAACGTGTCAAAACACCCAAATCTCGAAGTCGAATTTTTTCATGATTACAATACTTTCCTTGCATGGTACATGTTCGGAAAGTAAAAATAGCAACCACGAATTCAGAAGACCTCCAAACGTGTCCATACACGAAAATCTCGAAGTCGAATTTTTTCATTATAAAAGTACTTTCCTTACATGGCACATGTTCGGAAAGTAAAAATGTCTTGTGCTCCTGTTTGGAATGGTCTAGATTTACAGTACATTTACAATACATCTAAAATAAATCTAAAATTTTTCTTAATTTACTGATGTAAATGAAGTCAAAGAACTAAAAGCATATGCGTGAGTAGTAGGTATATTTTGGAATTTTTAAGGGGATTATAAACAGTTTGAACTGTGTTGCTAAATTACAGAAAAAGAATACTGTGTCAGTTTTTGCTGGAGTCATTCTTGAACTAAGAATAGCTTTTAATGGTTATTGTGGTTAATACAAAGCTACAGAGGGACTATCCTTGGGGGGGGACTTTTTAAGGGGTTCTAATGCATATTCACGCGCATCTCGAGAAAACCGCCCCCAACCCCAGATCGCTAGATCGACAGGGCACGTAATAGGATGAGATGAATCAAACATCCATTCTAAATGATTTTAAAACCTCTTGTGCAATTCTTAGCGGAAAATATTTCTAAATATTGCCCGTAGATAGAAATGTAAAAGTGAAGGCGCAATTCCAGTTACGAAAGCTAAAAACTTCGAAAATAGGTATAACATTTAAATCTAGCATAATTTGTAAAACTCGCTTAAAGGTAAAACTTAAATTTTAAATTAAAATGGAGTAATCTGAGTATTTATGTTCATTCGTTTAATTGAAATCAATAAGTAATAAATGGGCAATTCCATGAAAGTGTCATCAGTCATTCCGTCACGTCAAATGACAATTAATAATTCGAACCCTAATATATTTTGGTAGCTTTAAATTGTAATTATATATTTCCAAATCCATCATAATTAAGATATGTATTAGTTTAAAAACCGAACTGTTTATTTATCCAAAAATATTTCCAGTACCATAAAATCATGCTTTCAAAATTTTCATTCCGTCAAGTCACAGGACAGTGAATAAATTCAGTCCTGATCCATTTAGATTGTTCTAAACTATAATTTTACATTGCTTGCACAACATATTCAAGGTGAGCATTAGTTAAAGAACTAAATGGCTTTTTACTTTCCGAACATGTACCATGTAAGGAAAGTATTGTAATCATGAAAAAATTCGACTTCGAGATTTTGGTGTTTTGACACGTTTTGAGGGCTTCTGAATCCATTTATGCTATTTTTACGAGATGTATGTATGTATGTATGTGTGTGTGTGTGTGTGTGTGTGTGTGTGTGTGTGTGTGTGTGTGTATGTGTGTATGTGTGTTTGTGTGTATGTGAGTGAACACGATAGCTCCTGAACGGAGCATTCGATTAAGCTCAAATTGGATATGTATCTCACAAACCACCGTCGCAAGACCGGTATTGATTTTGGTGTGTATAGGACTTATAGTTTTCCTACAGGGCTACAACAAAGATTTCTTTTACATTATGGCCTATGGGGCATACATTATGGCCTTTACATTATGGCCTATTTACATTATGGCCTATATGTCTTGAAAGTGCGCTAGCGTTTAAACGGTAGATTCGATTGAGATCAAATTGGGTATATAGGTTATAAACCACCGTTGCAAGACCGGTATTGATTTTGGTGTGTATAGGACTTATAGTTTTTCTACAGGGCTACGACAAAGATTTCTTTTACATTATGGCCTATGGGGGGAATTTCTTGAAAGTGCGCTAGCGTTTAAACGGTAGATTCGATGGAGCTCAAATTGGATATACAGGTTATAAACCACCGTTACAAGACCGGTATTGATTTTGGTGTGTATAGGACTTATAGTTTTTCTACAGGGCTACGACAAAGATTTCTTTTACATGATGGCCTATGGGGGGAATTTCTTGAAAGTGCGCTAGCGTTTAAACGGTACATTCGATCGAGCTCAAATTCGGTATACATGTTATAAACCCCCATCCTAAGACCGGTATTGATTTTGGTGTGTATAGGACTCATAGTTCTCCTAAAGGGCTACGACAAAACTTTCTTTTATGTTATGGCATAATGGCACATGGGGAGACATTCTTGAAAGTGCGCAAGCGTTTAAACGGTGCATTCGATTGAGTTTCCATTGGGTATATATGTTTGAATGATTCATCGATTCAAATTTATTTAAGTGCTTGGTCATAATCTTAATCGTAAGTGTTCGGAAAGTCGAGTGGAGTCACTCCAGATTTTTTATTTAGTAAAATATTCTTGTTTTAAGTACCAATGTAGTCAAGTTTACAAAAATGTCACTCCGTCACATAGTAAGAAATTACTCAAAAGTTAAAGAATAAAACAATTAAATGATTTGTTTTAGATTTTATAAAAATCTTATTTTCAAAAACAGTCATGCACGAGCTGGAAAATCAATTTTCATTTGAAAATAGCTTCAGGCAAATTGCTTTAACTTTTAATTATATAAATCAAAAAGAAATTCTTGAAAGTGCGCTAGCGTTTAAACGGCGCATTCGATTGAGCTTCCATATGGCATATATGTTTGAATGATTCATCGATTCAAATTGATTTAAATGCTGGGTCATGATCTTAATCGTAAGTGTTCGGAAAGTCGAGTGGAGTCACTCCATATTTTTATTTTTATAGAGAGCAGTGGCGGCCCGTGGTCAAAACTGTTAGTGCAGCCGGAAGCATATGACCACCCCCCCCCCCTTTCCTCCGGACAGGATTGGAAAATCTTTGTTACTGAATTCGAAAGCTGGCGGATTAAGTCCTCGCCGAGGGAAAAAAAAAAAAAAAAAGAAATTACATAAAAATGTAAGAGATCCTATTTTACTTCCATAAAATGGACATACATTTCAACCAGCCGCTCTTAGCCTCAAAATTGCATTCGTGTCTGATTCGAAGTTTCCTTAGAATTTTCTTTTGTAACGATAACTTGAGAAGAAAAGAAAAAAAAAAAAGAAAAGAAAACTTACTTATTTTTTATGAGTCAAATCAATCCTCCTTTCTTTTAAACATGCGAATCGGTCAGTGATGTCCCCATAAAAAGGCGTTGTTTTCATTCAGATATCCATCATTTTAAAAGCTCTTTAAAATTTCCCATGTTTAACGAATATTCTCGCTCGCCATGTCCTCTCAATGCCAGTTCTTGCTTACTTAAAAACAATACTGCTTGGATGGGTCATTGTCCATTCGTAAGCGTCTATTCAATCTTACCTTCTTGATCAATTCAGCAATATAAAGTCGAGAGTTTTCCGAACATATATTCTCCTTACCCCCTCCCTCACTTCTCGTCAGAGCCAATCAGTGAGTCGAGTTCTCAAGTTCAGCCGCCGTTAGAAAATCGTTCATCGGCTGTATCAGCTGCATACTCCCTTTGCCGGAGAGGCTGCTTACGTAGTCGTTGTCATGGCAACGGTGCTGCCCATTTTCTTTTCAGCGCTCTGGGCTGTACCAAAAATTTTCCCAATTGAATTGCGGGAAGATTAAAGTGCTTTTTTTTCTGAATGAGCGATCCGGCCACAATACGTTTTTTCCTTTGTTTGGTTTTTTTCGGAGATTTTTTTAATTTACCGTAGGAATTCCATAATTCTAACCTCAATTTAGGAAAATGAGTGGAATAAATTATTTTAAAGTATGTGCTGATAATTTCGGTGTGCGGAAAAAACGCGAACGGAAAAAACGCGAACGGTAAAAACGCCCACGGAAAAAACGCGAACGGTAAAAACGCGAACGGAAAAAACGCCAAACGGAAAAAACGCGAACGGTAAAAACGCCAACATGATTCATTTAACATATGAACTGTAGGCGTAGCGTCGGTTGGGGGGGCACAGAGGTTCACGTGTCCCCCTGTGCCCCCCCCGAACAATTTCGTCAATTTTAAAAAAATAAACATGTTTGAAATTTTAAAGAAACTTTCCTTTTCTGCTCTAAAATTTCGATATGACCCCCTCAAATGTTTCCTGTGCACCCCCAAAATTTCAGTAGGTCTGGAGCAGTGATGAGCCTTCCTTAGGAAGAAGCTAGGTTTTCCTAAGAGTGCAATACATATGAACCATAGGCGTAGGGTCGAAGAGGGGGGCACAGGGCGGGCTTGCCCCCCCGAACAATTTCGTCAATTTCTTAAAAAATAAACATGTTTGAAATTTTAAAGAAACTTTTCTTTTCTGCTCTAAAATTTCGATATGACCCCCTCAAATGTTTCCTGTGCACCCCCAAAATTTCAGTAGGTCTGGAGCAGTGATGAGCCTTCCTTAGGAAGCTATTGTTAATAGGTTTTCCTAAGAGTACAATACATTCGAACCATAGGCGTAGGGTCGAAGAGGGGGCAGGGGGGGGGCTGTATCCCCTTTTCCTCCCACTTCGTCAAAAATTTTTAAACGGACATTTGTTTTAAAATTTAAAAGAAATTTCCTTTTCTGCTCTTAAATTCGACATGTGACCCCCTCAAATCTTCATGTGACCCTCCAAATTTTCAGTTGGTCTGGGAGCGGGGATAATCCTTGTCTAAAAAAGCTATTGTTATCAAGTTTTCTAAGCATATTGTACATATGAACTATCGCAATCGGGAGAGGGGGTTACAGGGGGGGTGTCCCTCTGTCCCCAAATCTTTTTATTTTAAACATTTGTTTGAAGGGTCGTTTTAACCGTTCAACTTAAAAATGCAAAAATAAACTCCAGTCTGTGACTTGAGAGAATATTTGTTTTTCTTAAAAAAAAAAAAAAAAAAAAAAAAAAAAAAAAAACTTTTCACTTTCAGACTAGCTTAATTTGAACAAGGTTATTTTTTAAGCGATTCGTTTAAACAATTTTTCTCATTCCCAATAGGTTGTGGTTTTAAATTCTTTCTAAATACTAGGTTTTCTTTAAAATATTTATTTATTTATTTTTATTTTTAATGCAATGCAAAGTATTTTATGCAAAAATGTTTTATTCGTTGAGCGAAAGTGAATAGTATTTTCCCTTTTCTTAATAATACTCTCACAGTTTTACATCAAGTTATATTAGTTGTAATAATAGATTTATTGCATCTTTTTTTTTCTTGCTGTATTTTATTCATATATGAATAGTTCAACATTTGATAAGTTATCCTTCTAAATATTTATACTTTATCAGTCTTGCGTATTTCAGCAAGTTTTTTTTTCAGTTTATCTTAAAAGTTTAATAAGCTGTAAGTTTTATAAAGAAAAGAGCTTTATAAGATATAAATTTATCTAATAAAAATTTTTAAAAATTTAATCAAGTACCTTTCACATTGTAGAATAAATAATTTTTACTAATTTCATCACAATTAGTAAAAGACTAATGTATAGGTATAGGGTTCTGGCTTACCGCGCGGCCACTTTCTCCATCTGTAATGTGAATTCGGGTTAGGACCCTTCAAAAAGTCCTCCACCCAAGGCATGTCTAAATTAAGCAGTCAATCCTTGTGTAGAAGGGGCCGTGGTAGTCCAGCGGTTAAGGCGTTGGACTCGTAACCGGAAGGTTGTGGGTTCGATACCGGCGTACCACTAAAGACCACCGTGTACATGCGGCGTACGTGCACGTTAAATCCGTGGTTCCGAAAGTCCTCTCGGCGGTCGCTAGCAGTTTCCGAGGGGTGCCAATATTCAGAAGTCCCCCACCTTCTGATGAGGTTCCAAATTCTGGCGGGAAATTACGGGAAGGACGTATATGTAGCTCTAAGCGACACATTCAGTGACGCGAGCTGACCTCTCCTGGCAAACAATCCTTGTGTAGATCTGCCACAAAACATAAATAACTTTCATGATAATTTACTGTGAAAGTAAAAAGTTTAATATATTTAATATTAAATAAAAATCATAATCACTTCCAAACACTGTTATTGAGGTTGTCTTAAAAACCCTGACCTATAGAGTTTCCTTCTTTAAATGTTGATCATAGACATATAGAATAAATTACATAGTTATTTTATGGTATCAAATAAAATTTTCTGAATATTAAATGTAAATAAATAGAAACATGTATTTTTTATACAGCCCTCTTTCTTCTAAGAAGGCTTACAGATATGTTTAATCAAAGTTGGTGAGGGGGCAATAAGCTTTGCTATATCAATAATAGCAAAAATATAATTATTAAAACTATTCTAAGAAAACAAATTAACCATTAATTTTAATCAGTGTTATAAATAGCCAATATTTTATATTTTAAGAAATAAATTTTAAATCATTTTTAAAAAGTTTCCTGTAAAAAGGGGTTTTTAGCATTTAGAAATGAAAATTTGTTTGAAAAGTTACAATTACACTAACATTTAATTTGAAGAGTTTATTTTAAGTTGTTTTTATTAGTTGTTGACTTATTAATATCATGACTTAATTAAAAAAAGCATTTTTAAAATAAGAGTATTCATGCTTAAAATGAATATTTTAAAAAACAAACATATGTATACATAAATATATACTGATAAATCATTCATTATTCTAATAATTTAAAGCCGAAAAGCTAACAAGATGAATCAGAATGAATTATGATGAATCAAAATAAAATCTTGCACTTATAAAAAGAAAGCCAGTTACATTAGCCATGGTTGGTAAGGAATAAACTGAAGGTCAGAATTTATTAGAGAACGTGCATGTTAAAACGGTGTGATAGGATATTCTTTTTTAGGGTGATCTTGGTAGGTGAGAGATGGCACTTAAAATTTTCGCAACTGCTATAATTTATTGCGGAATGACTAGTTCTGGTCCTTGTCCTAAGAATACAAACAAATTGAACATTCAGTTTGTTAAATTAGTAATTAATTAATTAAACTTGGTAAATTAATAATTCATTAATTAAACTATTTCTCTATTTTATTATGTTCAGGAGAATTTTTAAATCTCGTGCATTTTTAAAGTGAGAAGGTGTAAAGGCAAACACTCACCCCCCCCCTCATTCTTTAAAAAAAAAATTGTGATCAATTTCAGTTAATTAAAGGCACATGGCTCTAATCTACTAAATATTTTGATTTTAATTTGTATATGTTTTAATGTCATTTATATAATTCATTACTGTTTAGATCACATAAAAGTAGGAAATAAAAATGATTTAAATACTCTAGCGGAGAAAAATCAAATGATTACGAGTTTAAATTTCATTCAAATTTAAATAAATCGTTTGAAATCAATCGAGTTTCTATTTAACGCTAAAAATACCCTTTTAAATAATTTTGAATATTTTGTTTTTAAAAAAATCTCAATACAATGATTGTATCTTTCTCAACAGAATAATTGATATAAAAATTAATTTTTTTAAACTGTGATAAAATATATTTATTACCGCACACAGTGGCGCACTCAGGATTTTGGTTTAGGGTGGGGACTGGGGTTATAAATACTGCCAAACTCGGTTATAAGTGACCTCGATTATAGCTATAACTCCATTATAACTTCAAAATATTCGTTACCACTTGCCCATAGAACACAAGCCCAATCTTTTCATAGTCTTTTTTTTCAACCAATATCTAATCTTTCCAGTTCTAACTTTAAAAGTTGGTAATTTATGCACTAACTGTAAGTATTTATTTAAAAACCAACATTCCCCCACTTTTAATTAATCCCCCCCCCCCCACAAAAAATTAGAAATAATTTGAAGACAATTTTTTAAGGTAAAATATTATAATTCGTTAGTGATAATTTTCAAAGTTTTTCACATCTAACACTCCAGGTTTAGGGGGGGGGGGGGCTTTAGCCCCCATAGCCCCCTCCGTGGGTGCGCCCAGGACCGCACAGCTTTTAAATGTTTTTCTGGATATAATATTCTTGAATGTAAAATCTGTGCAGTACGAACCTCAACCTAAAAAAAAACCTGTTTGTTCATCTTGCCTTAGGCGTTTTCCGGTACGTTATCTCCCATAGTCCCCGGTCCCCATTGTCCGGGGAATCTCCCCTATTTTTTTCTCGGAAGGGACACGGCTTTCATGACCTTGACAAGTAGCTTGACTAGCTAAAAGCAATTATTTCCTTTTTATTTAATGTTGTAAATTTCCCTGATTAATATGAAGATATATGCTCTCAAAATATAAAAAGTGGCTCCTTTACTTCAAAAACAAAAGAATTTTGAAGCAGTCCAATATTTGATTAAATGCCATTATCGTATTTACTACAAAACAAAATAAGTTCATGTCAATATTTAAATAAAAATTATTATTCTGAGGGGGGGGGGGATATTCTTTTTTTTCTGGTTCGCGTTTTTACCGTTCGCGTTTTTTCCGTTTGGCGTTTTTTCCGTTCGCGTTTTTACCGTTCGCGTTTTTTCCGTTCGCGTTTTTTCCTACATTCGATAATTTCAAGTGCAGCCCGGCTGTACTTGCTGTATCCCACGAGCCGCCACTGATAGGGAGAGTTAAAGAAAAAAAAAAAAAAAGATAAAATATTGCATTAGGGTCACATTTTTCTTTATTGCATATTCTGTTTAGGTAAGCTTTTTTTAAGAGGGGAAAAAAAAAACCAGTTTTTTCAGACACACGACACATGTAAACGCAGAGTTCCGATCATTTTCGACGTCACACCTCTTGTATTTTCCAGAACAGAGACAGAAGAGAAGCTTTTTTAAAAAAAAAAAAAACCCTTTCAACAAGTTGTCCGCTCGCGGCAAGGAGCAACAGCTGCCGAGACCGCACTTTTTGGACTTCCGCTGGCAACATGCGCAGTCTCACCAGCGGTGGAGGGGTGGAAGAGGGCGTCTAAAAATCGAAACAAAGCCCTAAACGGCGGCGCGTTATCTCTTCTCCTCTCCCGTGGAAGAGAGAGAGAGGAAGAGACTTCTTTTTTGTATCTGGGTCAAAGGCAGGAGAGACGCTTGTACGGCTTGTTTCTCTGCAACACACCGTTGATTTCAGTGAGGGGAAAGGTAGTCTCTTTGCAGGAGAGTGGTTGGTTGTATGAGGGTAGTTGCTGATGAGGTGTGTGTGCATTGGAGATGAGTTCGGGCTCATTTTTTGAAGCCCGAGCCCGAGAACTTTTAATCCGAGCCCGCCCGAGCAATATTATTTAAGTCGGAACCCGAGCCCGAAATTAAAAAAAATTTAAAAAATTTAATTAAAATAATTCAATTACTTCATGGATAGAATACAACAAAATTTGCTGTGCAAATTAACGACAAATACAGTTGCAAACTCTCAATGCACTTTCTAATTCTTAATATATCCATGTTTATCAAGTAATGTGCGATATGATGACTATATATTGCTTATATAGACTATATATTGCGTGCGATATATTGCTTATTGACACTAAGCAATATAAGCCGCCTTTCTGAAATACCCAAAGAGCTTCACGCACCTTCTAGGCTCCCGTACCGCTATTTTTTTTTAATTATTATAAGTACTTTTATTTTCCCCATGAATCACTTTTTAAAATCTGTTTCAAGGAGTATGTTCAATAAATGAGAAATTTTTCACGAGCCCGAGCGCAACTGGGAATGACAGAGCCCTAGCCCGGTTCGGGCTCGGGTTGAGCCCGTCTCATCTGTAGTGTCCATGTGTTGCACTTAAAAATGTAACTATTCGAATTATTTGCTTTGTTCTATAGCAAGCCCACACGCGGGGGATTAACATATCGGAGGGGGGGGGAGGGGCTTGGCATTGTTCTTCCCAGAGAGCACAGCAAATTTGCATCCAACTTGCAGTAAGCTTGATTTATCAAGTCAATAAACTTGAATTAAGCTTGAAAATTTCAAGCGTGTAAGCTTATTGCAAGCTTGAATCAAGTGTTCAAGTTTACACTTGCGCAACTTGCATTAAGCTTGACATAGCAAGCTTGAATCAAGCTTGACATAGCAAGCTTAATTCAAACTTACTACACTCTAAAAAATTTCCCTAAATTCCTAAATATATGGGGCGCCGGTCGGCGAACTCGGCCCATATATTTTATTTTTTGACGCATATTTCCCTCTGCGCTGAAACCTCAAGTTATTCTAATCTGTTTCCGTCTAGCGTCCGCGATCGATCTCAAGACCTAAGGTGTGGGAAGCGAGCGTCCTAACCACCATGCCAATCTGACTCGAGGTGACTTGACTCAAGTTTGAAGTGACTGTTAGGGTTGTCACGCCGTTGTTTGCCGATATTGATTAGTATTGTCCGATGCCGATCTGCATCTTTAATTTTTCCATGGGATGAATCAAAATTAAAATAATATTATGTGTGATTTATGGACTCTACTAATAGGGAAATAAGCTTAACATAAACTTAAAAGAAGCACACGTTTGAAAACTTTCAATATCGCGACATTCATGTTGGGCCATATTGGCCAAAATCGAGACGAACGATTGATTTTGAAATCGATTTGGTTGTATATTTGGATTTTATTTTGAAGAACTTCAATACTTGGAAATATAGAATCTTTTTTTTAAATTCTGTGGTCAAGTACATTTATGGCTGATGATAAATTATTTGTTATGTGGATGTGGCTTTCCAAATCAAGCAGTCATCCAGTTGTATTCAAGCTTCACAGTTCAAATGACTTAAATTCGGCGGGAAAATATTGGCTGACTCATTTTTTTGTAATCTCCAAGCTTGCTGCAAGCTTAAAATGAATTGAACTGTCAAGCTTGTATTAATACGTCAAATTCAAAGAAATGTCAAGCTTGATTTAAGCTTATGTGCTATCTGGGACTACTATTCTACTACAGTGACCGGCTTTCACTTATACGTAGGGAATGCAATCCCAAACCCACGAGATCCCGCGGGATTAAGGCCGTAATCCCGAAACTGAAAAATAACGGCTGTGCCGCACAGCTAGCTGTCGTCAAAAAAAGGTCTCTTGGCACGCGATGTGGCACGCGATCGTGGCATAGATCTGTGGCACGCGATGAACGTTTCGATCGTCCGCCATCTTCCTGGTAGTAAAGTGGAGCGATGGCAACGGCTGCCCTTTCTTCAGCATGGCCATCTATCCAGCTGTTCTCGCATTCTTCCATTTTTCAGCAGATGTTAGTGCTGTTAAAAATAATCGTGACCTTTTTTGACGGGAAATGACGTGCTAAAAAGTAAAGGATTCTCGTGGAGCTATCCCAGACAGCACATAAGCTTAAATCAAGCTTGACATTTCTTTGAATTTGACGTATTAATACAAGCTTGACAGTTCAATTCAATAGCTTGATTTTTCCTTTCGAAAGCGTGCAGTGATGCCGCCATCTGTGAAAGAGAATGGACATTAATTGTCTAGCGTTTCTCAAATTGCTCATATTATATCGTAAAAGTTGTGTTTTATTTTATTATCGCACAAAACCTGAACATTAGAACACACAAGTGGAAGGAATGAATGGGATAAGCCCCTCTGAAGTGTAACACGAGGGGAGTTTTAGTTTTACTTACATCTAATGAACATTAGTAATTCCATTAACTAATTAATTAGCCCTAAAAATAAATTTTAATATAATTAACACAATTTAGTTAGTTAATATACTTCACTTTATGGGTGGTAGAATGAGGCGGTTTCCGACCGCTACAAAATAATTTATCATCAGTCATAAATGTACTTGACCATAGAATTAAAAAAAAAAAAGATTCTATATTTCCAAATATGGAAATTCTTCAAAATAAAATACAATTATACTACGAAATTGATTTCAAAATCAGTCGTTTGTCTCGATTTTGGCCAGTATTGCCCAACATGAGTGTCGTGATATTGAAAGTTTTAAAACGTGTGCTGCTGTTAAGTTTATATTATGTTTATTTCCCTATTAATAGAGTCTCTAAATCACACATAACATTATTTTAATTTTGATGCATCCCATGGAAAAATAAAAGAAACAAATAACACATAGGCCACTTATCAATCTGGCCAGAAATAACCCTAACAGTCGCTTCAAACTTTAGTCATATCAGCCCGACTCAGATTGGCGCAACGGATAGGACGCTCGCCTCCCAACCCAAAGGTCCCGGGTCCTATTCTAGCCGCGGACACTTGATGGAAACAGGTAAAATTAAATTGAAATTTCAGCGTAGAGGGGAAAATGCGTGGCAAAATAAAATATGTGTGGCGAGTTCGCCGACCGGCGCCCCGTGTATTTAGGAATTTTTTTTTTAGGAACATTTTTTAAGCTTGAAATTAAGCTTGCTATGTCAAGCTTGATTCAAGCTTGCTATGTCAAGCTTAATGCAAGCTGGGCAAGTGTAAACTAGAACACTTAATTCAAGCTTGCATTAAGCTTACACGCTTGAAATTTTCAAGCTTAATTCAAGTTTATTGACTTGATAAATCAAGCTTGATGCAAGTTTGCTGTGCTGTCTGGGATGTCACCCGCAACTATTTTTATGGAAATCCAATCTATTCTTCGTGACTGGCAACAGTCAAAACGTCAGAGTTGGGTGTTCCCAGAGCGGGAAAACTGCGCGTTAAAGGGTTAAATCAATCAGCCATCCACTTTTCCATGTAGCTGTTCCAATCAGCCATCCACTTTCCCGTTTCAGCCATCCAGCCGTCATGTGGCGTCTTTTGGCGCAGATTTTGAGCATGATATTGCATAGTAAGATAGTTTTGTGCTTTAACCTTTGAGGCGCAACCCTTTCCCAATGCTGAAAAAGGGCAGCCGTTGCCATCGCTCGAGTTAACTACCAGCAAGATGGCGGACGATCGAAACGTTCATCGCTTGGCACAGCCAGTTGCGTCAAAAAAGGGTATCTAGTTCTGTGGCACGCGATGAACGTTTCGATCATCCGCCATCTTGCTGGTAATTAAGTCGAGCGATGGCAACGGCTGCCCTTTTTCAGGATCGGGCAATCTATCCAGCTGTTCTCGCATTCTTCCATTTTTCAGCAGATGTCAGTGCTTTTAAAAATAATCGTGACCACTTTTTTACGGAAAATGGCGTGCTAAAAAGTAAAGGATTCTCGTGGAGCTATGTCACCCGCAACTATTTTTATAGAATTCAAATCTATTCTTCGTGACTGGCAACAGCCAAAACGTCTGTGTTGGGTGTTCCCAGAGCGGGAACACTGCGCGTTAAAGGGTTAACACAAACACACTGGCTTTTTAACTCCAGGACGTCGATCGAAACGTTCATCACGTGCCACACATCCAGAGACCCTTTTCTCGACGGCAGCTGGCTGTGCCGCACAGCCAGCTGCGTCAAGAGTCTGTAGATCTGTGGCACGCGATTGAACGTTTCGATCGTCCGCCCTCTTGCGGGTCGTTCAGTCGAGCGATGGCAACGCCTGCCCTTTTTTCAGCATTGGGCCATCTATCCAGCTGTTCTCGCGTTCTTCCATATTTCAGCAGATGTCAGTGCAGTTAAAAATAATCGTGACCATTTTTTTACGGGAAAGGACGTGCTAAAAAGTAAAGAATTCTCGTGGAGCTCTGTCACCCGCAACTATTTTTATAGAAATCCAATCTATTCTTCGTGACTGGCAACAGTCAAAACGTCGGAGTTGGGTGATGCCAGAGCGGGATCACTGCCCGTTAAAGGGTTAAACGGATGCCTGTCTCAAATTCCATTGAACGTAATGCGTTGTAATTATTTCAAGTGCTCCTGTATTAGAACTATTCACGATACAGACGCTCATTTCGGTGGAGAGCTTTATCTTCCCATCCTCAATAACGTGCATCCATTTACGTGCATCCATTAACGTGCATCCATTAACGTGCATCCATTAACGTGCATCCATTTTATTTCATTTAAAACAGCCAAATATATCTAAAACACGCTTTCAAGAACGACTGCCCATAGAGCGAAATGTAATTGGATGGAACTATAAATGCTAACATGCACCCTTTTCAATAGGGTACAGGATACAGTACGCGTAGGAATAACTTATGTAAATTTCGTAGTCATGGATGCCTATCGACGAGAGTTGAGCACACAGACAGACGGATAGAATAACCGAAATCAAATACTTTTCAACCTTGTTGGAAAGTGTTAACCCTTTAAGCGTTGTGAACGTGGAGACGCAAAACTCTGACGTTTTGACTGTCGTCCGTCACGAAGCATAAAATTTGATTTCTATTAAAATACTCGAGGGGGTGACATAATTACACGAGAATCCTTTACTTTTGAGCACATCATTTCCCGTAAAAAATGGTGGATTATTTGTAAAATTGTCAGGATTATTTAACCAGGGTTGGGAAAAAAACCCGGTTTATTTGAAAAAAACACGGGATTTTTTTTGTTTAAACTGAGTTTTTTTGGTTTTTTTAATCCTTTTATAATTACCTGTTACATCCTTATAAATAAAATTATTTGTAAAATCTTCAAATAACAATTAATATTCCTTCTGAAAGTAATTAAAACAAAGTAAATAAACAATTGTTGACATACTTACGTGGACATAGAAATCATTCAATTTTAATATTTTATTTCGAGATCCTATTTCTTATATTTAGTATATAATATAATACAGTATTAATATTTTACTACATTTTACATGGCATCTTGCACTTCATCAGTAATAATGGTGATAAGTTGTTCAAAATGATATTTTTAAGGTTTAAAAATAAGTTGCTAAAACGCAAAACCTCTTTTAGAAACAAATTCAAAATGCAGCCTATAATTTAAGTTCCATTAATAATTTTTAATAATGATAACCCAATAAATTATCTATTAGACTGATATAAAAACATATTGTTGATACTTATAAAGATAATTTTAAAAGATATCAGAATGTATTCTATCTGCAGTATTCGGAATTTTAAATTATTCATTTTAAAAAACCAATTGGCTTTTTTGAGAAAAAAATCCTATTGGTTTAAACCACGGTTTAAACCATGCCAACCATGTTTTTAACAGCACTGGCACCTCTCTAAAAACTGGAAGAATGCTGGATGTAGAACTGGATGTAGAAGAACAACTGGATAGACTGCCCGATGATGAAAAATAGGGCATACGTTGCCATCGCTCGATTTTACTACCAGCAAGATGGCGGCCGATCGACCAGCAGCAGAAACCATTTTTTGGCACAGCTAGCTGTGCCAAAAAATGGTCTCTAGATCTGTGGCACGCGATGAACGATTCGATCCACCGCCATCTTGCTGGTAGTTAAATCGAGCGATGGCAACGGATGCCCTATTTTTCATCATTGGGAAATGGTTGCTCTTCAAAGGGTTTAAAACCTTATAAAAATTGTCTCACAGTGAAAACCCGACTACCAGGCTTCTGGGAGATAAAAACAAAACCATTTCCAGCAGTCTCCCCCTGATCTCAAAGCAAATACTTATTACTTCCCCCCTCTTCGAAATACGCACGTTTGAGGTAAGAAAACATGCCTTAACGGAAACCATTTACAAAGATTTTCTCCCCTGAAACCCAACTCCAAAATCCTTATTTTCTCCTGCTAATATCCTTTTGCCTGGGTTTATCTCTCAGATATCAGACCTGGAGGAGGAACGTTTTAGCCGAAAAGTCATTCCGGTTTGATAGTTTTCCTCTCCCATCATTAAGTGGGATTGGGAGGAAGGCGGAAGGGGAGGGGGGGGGGTGATCGTCAGCTGCTGACTTCGCCCTATCCCCCAACCCCCCTCTCTCTCACTTCTTCATAGAATTCATTTTGTGCCCAAACTTTTTTTTTTTTGGACAAAACTCTTACAAAAAAATCTGGAGTGACTCCACTCGACTTTCCGAACACTTACGATTAAGATCATGACCCAGCATTTCAATCAATTTGAATCGATGAATCATTCAAACATATAAACCCAATGGAAGGTCCATCGAATTCGCCGTTTAAACGCTAGCGCACTTTCAAGAATGTCTCCCCATAGGCCATCCTGTAAAAGAAATCTGTGTCGTAGCCCTGTAGAAAAAACCATCAGCACTATACACACCCAAATCAATACCGTTATTACGACGGTGGTTTATAACCTATATACCCAATTGGAGCTCCATCGAATGTACCGTTTAAATGCTAGCGCACTTTCAAGAATTTCCTCCCATAGGCCATAAGGTAAAAGAAATCTTGGTCGTAAACCTGTAGAAAAACTATCAGTACTATACACATCCCAATCCATACCGGTATTAAGACGGTGGTTTATAACATATACACCCAATTGGAGCTCCATCGAATGTACTGTTTAGGAGCTATCGTGTTCACTCCCATACACACACACACACATACATACATACATCTCGTCAAAATAGCATCCATGAATTCAGAAGACCACCAAACGTGTCCATACACCCAAATCTTGAAATCGAGTTTTTTCGTGATGGCAATACTTTCCTTACAGGGTACATGTTCGGAAAGTAAAAAGGTTGAAAAGCGTTTATGATTTCGTTTTGTCTGTAGGTTTGTCTGTTACGTTCGTCCGTCCGTGCTCGAATTACCGTGCGTAAACATGCATCGATAACTACGAAATGTCTATCATTTAAGTTTGTATATTGCACCGTCCGTCCTGTTTGAAATGGCTCACGTGCCATTTATACTTCTTGAGCAGGAGCACGTAAAAGAATTCCCGTACAGTAAGCTGTATGGGCAATGCGCAGTCATTGTTGAACCCTTCCTTCACAAAATCACGGACTTAGCTTTCCTCCTCTATATCTCGTTCCGGGACATTTCCGGTTAATAGTGCTCAAAAGTGATGCGCCAGACAAGATAAGAGCATTTCCATTCTTATGCACGTATTTTTTTATATCTCATTCCGCTCAACAGATGGCAGTACCAGATTAGTTTCAACTTCATTTTGAGATCGTTAATTTTTAAATAGTAGCACAACTCCGATACGTGTATTGGTGACACGCATTGTGCCATCTTACTCGTCTTTTTTTACTTAGGTTCCAAGAAAACGTCGCAACTATTTATTTATGTTACGAAGTTTAATAAATATCCCATTGAGTGCTTTAAATACATATTTTTAATGATTCCCTGATGACTAAAAAACGAATATTTAATCTCGATAACCCTGAATGTTGGTTTTTCTTTGAAATTTAAATTTTCTTTCGAACTCAAAAAATGCCCAAAACCTTGAAATGAATGCATATAGTATGCATGCACTTATTGTTATTCGAGTTTCAAAAATTAAAACTTTTATAAGTGTTTTCTTGAAAATAATACGACCGTTAAGGGCTTAAAGCGTACTTTAGGGGTATGGGTGGATTTAACCCTCTCAGGCCCTGCGTTCGCAAACGAGGACATAAAATTTTACTGGTACTTACCGCTCACGATGTATGGCCCTAATGTGCACACACAATGAAGAACCAATTTACCTCTAACAAATGTTTAATAATCAGGATTATTTAATTTTATCAATTACAAAATTAAACTCTGTTATCAGAATAAAGATTATTTTATTCAAGAGAAGAATTTATCAGGTTTAAAGGGTTAAAACAGATCAAAATGGATATACAGAGTTTTCCAAAAACATTGACTTAGGCATTGACTCCTCAAATAGTACCTATCATAGACAAATACAATAAATTACAAAGCTACGTAAAGAAAGGTACGGATTTTAGAGTATTCAATAAATTATTCAGGAGATTAAATCTAATAAACACGAAATTTAAATTTTTATACGCCCCCCCCCCCACACAAAAAGAATTCTAATGAGTAAAGCGTACCCCATACTCTAATAAGGGAGATGAGAAACATTTGAGAACTTTACAGTAAAAGGTGTGGAAATATGGAAATAAGTACAGACTAACTTAAACCATTTTTCACTATTCTCGAAGGCAAAAAAAAAAAAAAAAAAAAAAAAAAAAAAAAAATCACGTCAGATGTTCGCGTTTAGGAGCCGTACAAAAATTGCAAAAGCAAACAATGATTGCATATTTCTTTTGCTATTATATTACGGGTATCGTATCGGGGCGGGGGATATTACGGGTATCGTATAAGCCCTCGCTAACTTTGTTTAAACATACCTGCTGAAGTCGTGGTAGCCCAGCGGTTAAGACGCTGGAATCGTAAGTTTGAAGGTTAGATTCTGACGTACCACTGAAGACCTCCGTGTACATGCAGTGCACGTGCACGTTAAATCTATGGTTCCGAAAGTCCTCTCGGCGGTCGCTAGCCGTTTCTGAGGGGGTACCAGTATTTAAAAGTTCCCTACCTTCTGATGAGGATCCAAACTGTAGCTGGAAACTCTAGGAAGGACATAAATACTCCTAAACAACACAGTCAGTGGAATGAGTTGTCCTCTCCTGGCAAACAAGACAACAAACATCACCTGTACATCTAGACACCATTTTCTTGTTCTTGAAATCTAGCAGAAATTCAATTTTGCTGTGTTTAATGTTATGAAAAGACATCGCTTTCCCATACACCCCTAATGTAACATGGCGTTCCGCGTTAGAAAGTGCTTCATAATCGATGTGCTTGCAACGGTTTATCTCTCCCCTGTTCTCCAGAACTACCTTAATGCTCTTAATACCTGCAAAGTACCTCCTTACCTCGTAATGAAATCCCACTCATCCTGCGAGCTAATACAGATAAAAGAACACCCACCATCGAGGAGAAAAACTACTCAACTCAACATTTTAAAGCAAACACTTACAGCCGCGATAGGAAACATGTTTCGGGAGGTAAGACACAATAAAAAAAAATCCTTTTTTTTTTCTAAACGACGCCATTTAACAAAGATTTCCGGAAAACGCCGAGCACAAAAATTTTCTCTCTTTCCTAATCCCCATTGCAAGATTGCAAGGGGGAGGAGGGACTATTACGGGAAAAGTTCCGGAGAAAGACGATTCCCGATTTGTCGTTCCCCCCCTTCCCCCCCCCCCCCTCGACCGTCGTTTAGGGAGTGGGGTGTGGGCTGAAATCGTTTCTGCCATCTCCAGATACTGCTTTCCCTTGAGGAAATTAATTCATACCTCCGACGTTTCTGAAATACTCGTTTTGGTATAATAGTCAGTTTATGGATATATATATATGAGACGTCAGATATTTCAGTAAAGTTCCACACTTAAGGTAGGTAAAACGGTTTATTAAACATTATCTTTAAGTTACAATATAGAGTGAGAAGAGGGGAGGGGAGACGGGTACAAAAATCAGCGTGGACTCATTAAGCAGTTCCAGTGGCAGAAGTCTCTCGATTTTCGATGTGCGGGTGTATTTACGTTCACCACACCACGTGGTTTGCGAACACATAACTCCGCCTCTCTCTTATCTCTGATCGAACCACACACATTTACCAACATGACCCGCATCCGGGGCTACAAAGGCGTGGGGACACGTGTACACTCTAAAGAACTCAGAATCGACGGCCTGATGTCTGACAAATAACAAAATAAATAAAACATAGCTCCAGAGCGCGCGTGGCAAGTAAGACAGAAAAGCAAAACTTACAGTAAAAGTACCCGCTTGAACAATACCCAAACTAGTAAAACCCAAAGTACCTTTTTATACACTACATATATATATATATATATATATATACCCAAATTACCTTTTTATACATTATATATATATATATGTAATGTATAAAAAGGTAATTTGGGTTTTACTAGTTTGGGTATTGTTCAAGCGGGTACTTTCACTGTAAGTTTTGCTTTTCTGTCTTACTTGCCACGCGCGCTCTGGAGCTATGTTTTATTTATTTTGTTATATATATATATATAGTACCTATGTATACATGTATATGTTACAGTGAAAACCCGAATTAACTAGGGAAAACGCGTTCTGACTGACAGCGCCCGGGAATATCCGAATTAACTAGGGAAAACCTGTTTTATTCGGCTAGCGCAAGCACATTTTCGAGGGCCCCTACAGCAAAGGTCGGACCCACTGATGTTTTTTTTTTGGGTCTCGCAAAGGACCAGCGTTAGTATATTTTCCAGGGGTGCCCTAAAGCGATGACCGAACCCAACGATGTTTTTTTTTTGGGTCTCGCAAAGGGCCAGCGTTATCATATATTCCAGAGGGTCCCCTAAAGCGATGGTCGGACCCAATGATGTTTTTTGGGGTCTCGTAAAGGGCCAGCGTTAACATATTTTCCAGGGGCCCCTCTAAAGCGATGGCCAGAGCCACTGTTTTTTTGGGGGGGTCCGCAAAGGGCCATCGTTAGCATATTTTCCAGGGGGCCCCCTAAAGCAATGGCCGGACCCACTGTTTTTTTTTTTTGGGGGGGGGTTAGCAAACGGCCAGCGTTAGCATATTTGTGAGTTGTGAGCAAGATCCAATTTTTAATGCATAAAGCATTAACATACCGGAATTCACTTGGGAAAACGGTTTTCCCGAACGCTGTCAGTCAGAACGCGTTTTGCCTAGTTAATTCGGGTTTTGACTGATTTCGGGTTTTCACTGTAACGTAGTAACATAATATACTACAAAGTGTCCTAAGAAACACTGACACATTCCTTAAATATCGATATTAGGCATATATATAATGAACTAAAAAGTTACATTACCCCCCCCCCCAAAAAAAAAGTGCAGAATTTTATGGTATCGTTAAAAATTTTTAGGAGATTCAATTTAAATAAATATAAAAATTATAATTTTTGTACGCCCCCCCCCATAGAAAATTTCTCCGTTAGTAAAATGTTTTCTATTTCGAGGCGATCAGGTACCTAAAATCTTATTGTTACGAGAGTTAATATGAATATTTCAAAATAGATGTTTTAACCCTTTAACGCGCAGTGGTTTCGCTCTGAGACCACCAAACTGTTGACGTTTTGACTGTTGCCAGTCACGAAGAATAGCTTTGATTTCTATAAAAATAGTTGCGGGTGACATAGCTCCACGAGAATCCTTTACTTTTTAGCACGTCATTTCCCGTAAAAAAAATTGTCACGATTATTTTTGACACCACAGACATCTGCCGAAAAATGGAAGAACGCGAGAACAGCCGGATAGATTGCCCAATGCTGAAAAAAGGGCAGCCGTTGCCATCGCTCGACTTAACTACCAGCAAGATGGCGGACGATCGAAACGTTCATCGCGTGCCACAGATCTAGAGACCCTTTATTGTCGACAGCTGGCTGTGCGCGAGCACAGCCAGCTGTCGTCAATAAAGGGTCTCTAGATAAAGGGTCTCTATGTCAATAAAGGACCCTTTATCTAGAGGGTCTTAGGTCCAATAAAAGGGTCTCTAGGTCAATAAAGGGTCTCTAGATCTGTGGCACGCGATGAACGTTTCGATCGTCCGCCATCTTGCTGTTAGTTAAGTCGAGCGATGGCAACGGCTGCCCTTTTTTCAGCATTGGGAAAGGGTTGCGCCTCAAAGGGTTAATTATTGCTTTGCTTTTTCTGAGGGGTCCCCCTCTCTTAAATACGCTCTTATCATTGGATGATGGGTGAACGTTATAACAACCTTACCGTGTCACGTAAACAACTGCCTGAATTAAATCCGGTGTTAATCTCGCAGAGGATTGAATACTTTTATACAAAGCCGTGGGAACAATATTTCCCACCAACTTCATAAAGTTTTAAATGTCGATTATAAGCTATATTCCTTGCTTTACCATCATAACACATAAAAAATACCAATGAAGGGTTTGATTTGTATAAATGTGGATAACAGTGATCTTTGAATACCTCTCAGCAGGCTGTGGGAAACATACTACCCACACACAAAAGAAGAGGTCCTAAGAATCAAATAAGTTAAAGGTAATAAGCCAAATGAGTTTCTTTTTATAAACCAATATCAATCCCAAATATACTTTAACTTATCATTACTAGAAAAGCTTTTCCGATACAGGGTTAAATCTAAATTCTCGGTTTGCAAGAGACTGCGAGACTTTCAACTGAAAAGTTTACAGATAGTGTTCCAGGGTGAGAGAGGGTCAGCAGTGGTCCTTATAGAGGGAAAATGAACGCTGGGATCACAGGCATAAATGACAAACCTGAAACAAACGGTCTTTATAAGAGGTGGCCTCATGATAGAGGTGGTTTTTCCGAGAGGTTTCAATATATCCGTTTCATTGAAAGCAAGAGACATGACTTTGCTACATGGCTTGAGAACGACCCTCATACGTTCAATGGTGTATGTAATCTTACAAGGAATTGCACAACAAAGCCGTAGTACCCGTTATTCAACGAGGAAAGATATCGCCAAAGACAAAGCTCGCCAAAAGAAGTGCTGGCGAAATTCCTGAAATAGCAAAGACAAGCAATCGAAATAAAACCGGAATTCCGGAGATTCCTAAAAAAGAGTCACAAAAATCCTTTTTCTCCCCCTCCCCCCCCCACAAATGATCTCACCAGCGGTGGTATGCGAATTGTTTCCCCCGATTAACCGACCCTCCCCCTTCCCTTCACACACACACTCCTCCATAAACGGCCATTTTCTCGTAAATGACCACCATTTTCCTACCGATAAAAAGGGGGTGGGGGGTGGTGGAAGTATGTTTTGGTTTGACATTCCCGACCCCTCTCCCCTTTCAGGGACTTTGTGTCAGATATTTTTGTTCCCGTTCTAGAGCAAGAGCTCTCATCCCAATCTCCGGGAAGGGACGGGGAGGGGGGGGACAAAGAAAAAACGGGAGATAAGTAAGAAATACAACTATTTGGGATTCCGTGAAAATCTGGAAAAGGCGGGAGTAACACACCGCCGGTAGTGAGTAAATATAGTAAATCGAGTTGAGACAGCAGCGTAGACAGGGCAGGAGCCAAAGTAGATAGCACTTCATTTTATGGGGGCCGTGTATCAAATTTTAAACTACACTCTCTAAGAAAATCGTCCTTCATAAACTAATTTTTTTTCTTCATGTTTTAACGAATAATTTCTTCCTTGGAAACGTAAATTTTTCCCGAAAATCTCAAGACTGACAAAAAAAAAAAAAAAAAAAAAAAAAAAAACGTTTTATTTGAAGAAGTTTTCTCAATTGGCAGCAGAAAAAAAAAAAAAAAAAAGGAGTGACTCCATTCGACTTTCCGAACACTTATGAATTAAGATCATGACCAAACATTAAAATAAATTTGAATCGATGAATCATTCAAACATATATACCCAATTTGAGCTCAATCGAATGCGTCGTTAAAAAGCTACAGCACTTTCAAGAATACCCCCCCACACACACACACACCCAGGCCATAATGTAAAAGAAATCTTGGTCGTAGCCCTGTAGAAAAACTATAAGTCCTATACACATCCAAATCCATACCGGTCTTGCGACGGTGGTTTATAACCTATGTACCCCATTTGAGCTCAGTCGAATGCTCCGCTCAAGAGCTATCGTGTTCACTCACATACACACACAAACACACATACACACACAAACATACATACATCTCGCAAAAACAGCATAAATGAACTCAGAAGACCTCAAAACGTGTCTATACACCCAAATCTCGAAGTCGAAATTTTTCACGATGGCAATACTTTTCTTACAGGGTACATGTTCGGAAAGTAATAAAGGTGTATTCGTCTAATAACGGGGATATTCCGTAAGCACTGTTGCCAGTAAAATGCCCGTGAATGGAAGAAATAATTTTTGAGAGTGGGTCTTTATACACTAATTTATGTCTCAATTTCTGACGAATCATTTCCATACTCCCTGGAAAACGTAATATTTCCGTGAATTGAAGAAATAATTTTAGAGAGTGCAAGTTTTAGCTTTAAGCTAAATATCAAGTTGCAAGTTTTTTTTTTTTTTTCCTCCAAAGGCGGAAACAGGTTCATCAAGCATTTGCCACAACTAAGACCCTAATTACAATAATTAAAAACTTTGTAAAACACCACACACACACATAGAATGACCTTTAACAAGGTACGATCGTTTGGACTGAAAATTTATCGAGTCTTCATCAGTCAAAGCTCTTCGTCTCACAAAACAGTGGGAACTGAAAAAGATAAACAAACAAGCATGTTGCCACTTGGAAAAAAGAAAAGGCGAGAAACCACACAAATGTTACAAATTTACTATTATTTGTGTTTTTGTGTTATTTTTGTTTTTTGTTCTTTTGCTTGTTCTGTTTTCTATTTCCCCCCCTTTTTTTGTACGTGTGTTCTTTTTCTTTTTATTATTATTGTTTTTATGATTTATTTATGTATTTTAGTATGTATACATCCTTTCCCCCCCCCTCCTTTAATCTGAGTGGTTTCTCGCTTTTTATTTCCAAGTGACAACATGCTTGTTTGTTTATCTTTTTCAGTTCCCACTGTTTTGTGAGACAAAGAGCTTTGACTGATGAAGATTGAATAAATTTTCACTTGAAACGATCGTATCTTGTTATAAGTATCATTTTATGTGCATTTTTTCACAAAGTTTTTATTTATTTTAACGTTTAACGCCAGTTTTTTGAGTGTTTTTTCCGTAAGACCCTAATTATTCGATATTTCATTATGGGGGGCGACCAGGGGGCGGCAAAGGTTACCCCCTATAAAGGGATGGACAAGTATGCACCCAAGTTCCAAGCCTGGTATTGAACCCGGACCCAAGGTGGATCAGAACTGCAGAACTGTTCGTCAGTCACTACACCACCTGAGCGGCTTGCAAGCTAATCAGTCAGATTTAGGAAGGGGTGGGGCTGCAACCCCCCTTAGGCCCTCCTGGATAAGCGTCTGAGATCAGATTATATACACTCTCCCCTCCCCCTCTCAACTCAAAAACTTCATGCAATGAAAAGAGGCCCGGTATTTACGCGGTTCGCAAAATTCACTGGAATAGCCACTAGAAATGTGAAGCTCATCGCAAGGCATGATATAAATAAAACTTTGTAAATTAACACACATAACAAGGTACTTATCTTAACCAGAACGATCGTTTCGGCAGAAAAAAATTTTCGACCTTCACCAGCTGTCAGCAAACTCTCACAGAATAGTGAAGACTCATAACATAAAGTACCATGTTATGTATGTTAATTTAAAAAGTTTAATTTGTTAGCTTCTAACACCAGTTTTTTTGAGTGCTTTTTGTTAACTGTAGGGCACTTGAAAAAAATTTAATTCCAATTAAAACAATTGCTGTCATTGGTTCTATAACTTCAAACTAGCGCGTGAACACTAGATCCGACTGAGTTGAATCCAATTTATTTAAACGCTTGGTAAAAATCTAGTGTTCAGAAAGTTCGAGTGGAGTCACTACAGATTTTTTAAAATATAATTTTAGATTTATTTTTAAATATTATCACATGAATTTTTATTCGCAGTGCTAACCCTTTAACGCGCAGTGTTCCCGCTCTGGGTGGGAACACCCAACTCGGACGTTCTGACTGTTGCCAGTCACGAAGAATAGATTAGATTTCTATAAAAATAGTTGAGGGTGACATAGCTCCACGAGAGTCCTTTGCTTTTGAGCACGTCATTTCCCGTCAAAAAATGGTCACGATATTTTTTAACAGCAGTGACATCTGCTGAAAAATGGAAGAATACGAGAACAGCTGGATAGCTCACCGAAAGCTCACATGTGTTAGCTTTAGTTTAGGAGCGTGCGTTAAGTTTATTATTTATTTATTGCCCTACATTTTGTAACTTAAAAATGTAGTCGGGATTTTTTATTTAAGAATTAGGGAGGTAAATACACCAACATAAATGCACTGACGGTTGAAAAATGAAAACAGGGTTTCACGCATCAAAATGAAAGGCGTCGAAGGGCGACGCCAGAAAGGCACAAACAAAGGAACCTTGGACTTACTGATTTTGCACGGATGGGAACAAACAGGTGCTAGGCACATAGTCCGGAAACATAAATCCATAACGGATTCATATTTTATTCTCAATCCAAGAAAGCACTGAAAGACCACTTACAAGCATTTCTCAAAAACATATGAAATCGCCTCTAAAAAAGAAAGGGGGGGGGGAAGAAAGAAAGAATTGCGGAAAGGTATCGGTCAGTGAAATGAAATACTTATAATATCTATTGGTTTACAAAATATTGATGTCCTAAACATGAAAGTTTATCGAATTTTGTACTGCATTTCTTTTTCTTTAATAAATTTCTCTCCATAGAATAAAGCCTCCAAATATTGAGTTATTATTTTTAACAAAGCCCATTCGTGAGGACTGCGGCAGTGAAATTTCTGGGTTTCAAGATCTTAAAACTCAGAAACATACTGAACGTGTATCAAAGGAACATACTAAACGTGTATCAAAGAAACATACTAAACGTGTATCAAAGGAACATACTAAACGTGTATCAAAGAAACATACTAAACGTATATCAAAGGCAGCTGTACGGAATCGATTATGAATAAAGTAGATGTGCTTTGATTCTCAGTCGCATTGCTCGTTTTATTCGATTATGACCAAGGAAGTCAGCGGACAAGCATGTTCGAAGATGGAATGCTCGTATTGTATTTGTCAAAAGTGTCCATTTCATACACTTTCAGTTAATAAAAGGGCAATGAAGATGCACGCGAAAGTTTATAGTTAACAGCGGAAAGGAGTTTTAGTGCTACATACGTTTCGAATTCTTCTATGAAGAAGCGCTTCGTCAATGCTTGTTAGAAGATGCTGCTTGTTTGCTCCAGCATACACCTTTTTAAAGATATTTCGTCTTCTTCCAATAAGTTCCACTTATTACTAAAAGCTCATTTCAGTTGCACCAACAATGATCCTTCCAAAAGTGTAAGCCGCTGGTTGCACTATTTGACATTTTCTGGTTCGTCTGTCGTCATGGAAATACCGTCGGATTATCTGAACTGCACACTGTTTTAGCCACAAAATTTCCTACTTGGAAGAATGAAGTACCTTATTTTAAAAAGGAAGGCAGCTGAAAATAGGTATTTTTACAGTTGAATTTAATGATATCTGCTGTAGAAAATCACTCATAATTCTAAACTCTGAACAAATGAAAGTCGTGGAAAAATCAAAATACAGAATGTTTTATTCATTTCTTCGATTCAACAGGCAGTTCTTGGAGGAAAAATAGATATATTTTTAATTTTCGTTTAATTTTTTCATTTCGTTGTCCGTATGTACAAATCCTTCTAAAATAAATACTTTGTGAAAGCTTCTGTTAAAACATTCACAAAAGAAGAGAAATTGCTTTTATAATCGCAATAAACAAGAATTTCTATTAACCGTTGCTAGGCTCAAATGTGCATGCAAGATTAATTTCACACTCAAAAAGAATGAGTGAAATGATAATTTCCCTTCGCGTAAAATTTCATGGATTGAGACAAGGAAATTATTAGGAACTATGGAGAACAATCGACCCAATGTACTTAAAGTGGCAAGTTTGCCCCAGCCAAAATTACCACAAAACGGCATAGTGAATAAAGACGGAAGTACGATTCATGTCTTGGAAGCCGGACTGATACGCCTTCTTTCGGAGAAACTTCAAGTCCAGTGCGAGATACTCACGCCTTCTGACGGAGCATTCGGTACCAGGCAGCCGGACGGAAACTGGACTGGACTCATGGGAATGATCGTCCGTTCCGAAGCTGACCTGGCCATGGCTGATGTATTTCTTACAGAAGACAGACACCGGGCGGCCAATTTCACTTTTCCCCTCACGGTGAACAGGATTACGTTCATGACGGACAAGCTGCAACCCGTGTCCAAGAACTTGGCCATATTGCAACCGTTTTCCTGCGAGGTCTGGATCGACGTCTCCCTACTCTTCGGGGCTGTCGCCCTCCTCCTGTACCTCTTGATGAACAAGAAGGTACCTCTGCAGAGAGTGCTGCTGGTCATCTTCGGCAGCATCTTCGGACAGCCGATCGATTTCCAGATCAAAGCAAACGCACTCAGGTTACTCACGTCTGCCTGGATTCTGGGCGTCATGATTCTGAACTACAGCTACAAAGCCGTCCTGCTGTCTTTCTTGTCGTTCCCCACTCTCGGTGGAATTCGAGACATACCGGACTTGGCCGCAGCGGCGTCGACCGACCGATCTTTCAAGTGCTTCACGTACAGAGGCAGTTACCTGATCGGCAATTTCCTGCAATCCCAAGACGCCTCTTGGAAGGCCATAGGCCAATGCCTGAACCGCAACCAGGTGCAGGGGACCGGAGATGTCTTCGAGGCGTTCCACTTGAGTGCATCCAAGAAGGCTTTCGTGGGCAGTTCGTACGGGATGACATCCTACTCAAAGGACTACTTCATATCGGAAGACACCTTTTCCATCGTGTTGGGTGGTATCCCGTTTTCGAGAAAGTTCTGCTGTCCGGATCGCTTGAATGCAGTCGTACATCGAATTCTCGCTTCTGGACTGTTGGGTAAGATCACGGGCCAGAAAAACTTCTTAGCTCAACTCCGAATGAAGTCTCTTGACTCTGACGTATCCGAGAAAGAAGCCAAGATACAACTCGGTGATATATCGGGCGCGTTTTACATTCTGATGTCTGGGTGGCTTATGTCCTTCATGGTATTTTTGGTGGAAACCTCAATTGCAAAGTACCAAGCAAACTAATACATCTTAAGTATTTTCTTTATTTAACAAATAGTACACACCTTAGCAATGCATTACGTTAACTCCACTCATGTCGTTGGGAAGTTTGTTGCCATTTTGTCTTATTACATCCAATTTTTAAAACACGTGACTTTATTTCGTTTCGTTTGAGCTCCCTTCTAATGGTGATCACATAGGGAAACAAAGTGCAACTACTTGAAAGCACTGGCGTTATACCTATTGACGTTACTACTTGAAAGCACTGGCGTTATACCTATTGACGTTACTACTTGAAAGCACTGGCGTTATACCTATTGACGTTACTACTAGAAAGCACTGGCGTTATACCTATTGACGTTACTACTTGAAAGCACTGGCGTTATACCTATTGACGTTACTACTTGAAAGCACTGGCGTTATACCTATTGACGTTACTACTAGAAAGCACTGGCGTTATACCTATTGACGTTACTACTTGAAAGCATTGGCGTTATACCTATTGACGTTACTACTAGAAAGCACTGGCGTTATACCTATTGACGTTACTACTTGAAAGCACTGGCGTTACCCAACTGAGAGCTTTTCTCTGCAAACAGAGCCTGATTATAATCAACGGGGGGCCCCGGGCACGGATGAATATTGGGGGCCCCCCATCTATGAAATTTGTTTTATTTTTCATAAAATTTTGATACAAAAAATATATTTCAGAACAATATTTGAAATTGGGGGCCCTGGGCAAAGTCCCGATTTGCGCATGCGATAATAAGGCCCTGTCTGCAAATGCTTCTAAAGTGCAAGTGCTTCATTATTATTATGTCATTAAAATTCTTCGTTGCAAATGTAGCAAATACTTAAAAATCATTGTCACATTTTTTTTTTTTTAAATTCATGCCCGGTAACAGAAAAAACACATCTGCTTCATACATTTTCATGTTGAAAGAAAAAAAAATGTCATCGATGTCATTCTTGTAGGAAGACTTTTCACGCATAACTACGGAAATTGAAAAAAAGAACTAATTGTTCCATTTAATCAAAAGGATTTTCCGAGATGTCGCCAGCACTGTCATTGACGACAGGGTTAAAGCAGTCGCTCTAAAATGCAGCAAAGGCTGGACTGAGGTGTAGAACTTGTGGTGGTGATACCGTTTTCGTAACTCAATGTGTCATATTTGAGATTCCGTGGTTCCTGTAAGTTAAAAAGGAACGAACACTCATGACAAATTTTGGAGTATGCCATCATAGCGTATTGAGGCGAGGATTTCATCTTTGTTTAAAAAAGTGAATTTATTAAAAATGGTTGGCGTAGCAATTACGTTTGGGTAACGTAGACAAACCTTTCGAGTTGCGCAGCGGTACAAGGAAGGTATGCAAGTGTCTTGCAGAGTTTTCAAAGAACTCTGCTCGCTGAACACAGCAACCACCATAGAAATTACGTTTTCATGACGTAAGCAAATACGTAAGCAAACTCATTGTTCCATAGCTGTCGAAGAAAGTATATGAGTGTTTAGAGTTAACAGACAGACCCTATTTAAAAGGGGACAAGGGACGTTGAAATAGCCGAAAATTGACCAAAATTTCGAAAAATTAGAAATGCCTCTCCCGTAAAAAAGCCCATTCTTAGCTTTCCATGGCAAGTTGAATTTTTAAAATCGGACAATTCTAACGTTTGCTACTTATATTTTTGGGAAGCGCCATCTAAAGGATTTCGTCGTTTTTTTTACTTTAACACCGTTTTTCTCAGTTTTGCGTTTTTCAGTTGATCTGTACTTTTGAAATGTTCCATGCGCATAACTTTTTGTCAGAATTCTTTGAAATTTCTCATGAATGTTTGGAGAGTTACTATGAATAAGATTTCACATGTTTTTCTGCAATAATAATAATAATTTATCGAAAGATATGGTCACAAAAATTAAATTTTAACGCGTAAAAATTCTGAAAATTTGTGTATTTTTATGATTTTTCTTTTTTTTTTTTCTCAACAAAATTTAGATTTACTTACAATTTATGCGAAATTACATTTTTATACTAGTTTTAAACATGTATACTAAAACTGACCTTTTTAAGTTGATATGAGATGCGCATGGAGCATTTTGAAATTGTGTTTTTTTCCTCAAAAAATGACTTTTTTGCCCAAAAAATAATTATTTTTGAGAGTTAAACTTGATAAGGGCATTTAAAAATATGTTTTAATTATCATTAGATTACGTAATGTGTTCTAAATTGAAAATTAAAAAAATTCGAATCCAACCTCCCTTATCCCTTTTAAGAACACTATCGCTGACCGCAGCATCCACCACAGCCACAGATATATAAACAAACAAACAAACAAGGTCCCCGTTGTCAAGATGGCTTCGCTACTAGTTTCATACACCCGATCATGCTGAAGGGTTAATCAGCTATCCTTTTATGCATACTTGAACTAATTAGAAAAACATTTATAGACTACAGACACCAATGTGGAAGTGAAATTCTAAACCACAAAGAAGTGAACTGAACTTCATTGTGTCACTGTAAAATATGCATCCCGGAAGCTTATAAAGCAACTACACTGTTATAAAAAGTTACTGAAATAAACGGTCAAACCGGTGTCGGAGAAAACGGTTAATTTCCGTTCACATGTTATCTTACGAAACGGGTTCTTACCGTTATTTTCAGTCACAGAATCAGTTTTTTTTTCCGTTATTTTCAGGCAGGATATTTTTTCCCACTGTTAGACTAAGGTATTTTCTTTTTCCCTATATCCCAGAGATGGATTTTAAGCATTATTTAAAATTATGGAATCAGGTTTTGTATCACATTTGAAAGATATTTTTTTTAATAAGCGACATTATTGGACAAAACCGGGTACCTACACACTTCCAAAAATAATTTACTTACCCTAGAATATAGTTTTTATGCATTAAAAAATTGTTATTTTTGAAAACAATTTTCAAATGCATTGTAATATATTCAAATAGAAATTGACGCACTTAATTCATGTAATTATTTTTATACGTGAGAAAAACTGCCCTAGTCCAACTTTTCCATATATATATATATGTGTGTGTAGATAGATGGATACACAACGTCAACAACGTTTTTACGCATCCTTAGTTGTTAAAATACAGAATTAATTTTTTGTAACTGCACCACTAGCTTCAATAACAATAATTTTTTGGGGGGGAGGGGGATGGAGGTGGTCAGGTTCTAAAACATCAGAGTTGTTTTAAAAAAGTGTACATACATGTGCATATAATATTATAAACAGTGCACTGATAAAAATATGTTTGAATTATTCGTTTTCTTCAATTTTTTATCATCAGAGTTGCAATCTATGATTATTGGCCCGAGAAAATAAATTTTAAATCAATGCAAATATATTGCATATATCTTAATACACTATACAAAAAATAATTTTTTTAATAAATAGAATATAATTTCATTACAGTCTTTAGTTATAAAACGAATTAACATACTGCAGAGACCGTAAACAACGAACACAGAGCAGAAAAATTAAATGCTGTTTCAACTTTCTCCATCTTTTGCATTTCGCTTTTGTAGACACCAAACAACTTCAGTCGTTTTCAGAGAACGACATAGGTTTAGTGCATTCAGTACAGGGCTTCATTTGCATGGGAACTCACAGAAGCTTAGTTTTAGTAATTCATTCCCCTCCCCCATTCTTTAAATTTATTAAATTTCGAAACTGATTTGATTACTATTGTAGTTTACACGCGTTTTATATTCTATGCTTAATTTTTAAAAAATAATTGTTGCGTTAAATATTTGCATATTTTTTTTCTGATATTCAGTCCTGTCTAGTGTTCTTACCTTCTCGAAAAAAAAAATTATGCAAAAAGTGCAATTCTTTCTTTATTTCCATTTAAAATTATCATTAACTAGCTGTACACACCCACGCGTTGCTGTGGCTCAGTCTGTATAAATGGAAAAGAAAGATAAGAGAAATAACACGTTTCTACTATATTTAATTTCACAATGCTTGCAGGATTGCAATTTTTTTTGTTGTTCCATGGTCTGTGCAGGTATAGATTGTCTAGTTGGCCGACTCTAGAATCCGTGCCGGGTCTACATCTAATCCGATTTATATTTCCACTGGCAAAATCACAGATCTAAAGATTGGCCCTGAGATTTATGGACGGTGATTGCAAACGCCAATCGAATTGGAAATTTCTATCTCTTAAATTGAAATGGCATATCCGTTGGTAGGGTTGCCAGGTCGCCAAACCCAATAGCCCGACAGACCCGCCAGTTTGGCCGGACATATGGGTAACAAGGCCGGACAGCCTACACTATGGAGGATGTTGTCTCGGTATTAATAGATACAACAAAGAAATTGTATGTAAAATCGAGCTTTTTGGATGATTACCATGAATCTTGTTCAATTCTAATGAAATATAAATAGCATCGAATGCCAAATCAGCTCAAGTTCTTTATTACTAATCCGTCAAAGTCACCTATGACAAAAATACGGTCTATTGAAACGACCTTTTGCAAAACTCGAAGTGTAACTGTTCCTTCGCAAAATTCCAAGCAACGCAATCAGAGATTTATCATCAGTGGAACTAGGATTGCCAGGTCGCCAAACCCAATAGCCGGACAGACCAGCCAGTTTGGCCGGACATATGGATAAAAAGGCCGGACAGCCTACACTATGGAGGATTTTGTCTCAGTATTAATAGGTACGACAAAATAATTGCATGTAAAATCGAGCTTTTTGGATTATTACCATGAATCTTGTTATATTCTAATGAAATATAAAAAACATCGAATGCCAAATCAGTTCAAGTACTTTATGACTCATCAGCCAAAGTCACTAGTCAAAAGCCTAACAAAAGCCGGACAGCGTTCAGTTTGGCCGGACACGCAATCGAAAAGCCTAACTATGTCCGGCTTTATCCGGACGGCTGGCAACGCTATTTTTACGAGTCAATTTTCTACGAGACGAGACAGCGATTTACAGCTTTTTTGCGAGACGAGACAAAGATTTTTATCATTACGATATAGGGATTTTGCGAGACACGAGACGCCTATTTTCCGTCTTGCGTACACCTCTAAAGACTGTTGCTCATTAATTTTTTTTTTTTTTTTTTACTGCATGCCACGTGCTGTCGCTAAATTTTGGCTGGTTGATAATTTGAAACTTGATAATTGGCACATGCCAATTGGCGAAAGATTCTAAAAAGTGGGTTCAAACACACACGTCCTAACTTAGAGTTATCTCAGAAAAAAAATTAGATCTTATAACTGAAATTTTTTTCTCAATCAATTTTTAGTTCTGCTCAGAAACACGAGCTGGCATGATTTATTACAAAAGTTTCGTGTAAATATCCTTAAATTAAAACATTTTGGCCACAAATGGTTAATTTTGGACATCCCTTATGTTAACTGGTGTTCCTGTAACATCAAGAAAAAAAAATTCTACCGCTTTTTAAAGAGTTTCATAATAAAAATATTGAGTGAATACAATAAAATGATGATTTTTTTTTCTATTTTGGTCAATAATTGTAATAATGTAAATTGCTTTTAAATAGAAATAAATGTGTTTCTGTTTATTTTTCATTCTCTTAATATATGTTAATTGTTTAAAAGAAACTGCAAGTTTGATACTTTTAATAATGAGTCAAGTTGAGACCAAAAACATTTGTTTAAATGCATATAACATGAATAATTGAAATTAAATAGGTTGCTTTGTTTATAGTATTTTTGTTTATATGTAACCCAAGAAAACCAGTTTATCAAGACACATATCAGACTTCTAAAAAAAAAAGAAAAAGAAATATTATACATTTGATTAACAATATGCAATTATATAGAACCTATTTTAATGCACATTTAGCCCCTAGTATTTTTTTTAATGCACACATCCTAAAAAATCCAATGTCCAAATATCTGTAATCTACAAATCAAAGATCTCCGAAATTTGTGTGTGTGTGTTATTATGGCAATGCTACACTAGGGCGATCTGCCAAGGGTGGAGTGTGCTTTGGTAGGAGGACTTTCTAAGGGTTCTAACACGTATTCACGTTACATCAGGTAAAAACCTACCAAAACTCCAGACCGTTAGATCGACAGCCACGCGATGGGACCCGAACCCGGGACCTTCACACTTCGGCCGTCTACCATTTTCAGTGTGCATAACCACTGTGTCATGGTGAGGCCTCCGAAATTTGTAACCTACTAAGTAAGATGTGAAAAATTTGTAACCTACGGATCTGATAAGTAAATGTTTTAATTAGCAATTTTCCATTCCACTTGCTGTCTGTTTATATTTGTATGCTCTATTCTAGCATGTATAGTATAACGTGTAAAAAAAATCTGGAGTGACTCCACTCGACTTTCCGAACACTTACTATTAAGATCATTACCAAGCATTTAAATAAATTTTAGTCGATGAATAATTCAAATATATATACCAAATTTAAGCTCAATGGAATGTACCGTTTAAACGCTAGCGCACTTTCAAGAATTTCTCCCCATAAGCCATAATGTAAAAGAAATCTTTGTCGTAGCCCTGTAGAAAAACTATAAGTCCTATACACACCCAAATCAATACCGATCTTGCGACGGTGGTTTATAACATATATACCCAATTTGAGCTCAATCGCATGCCCCGTTCAGGAGCTATCGTGTTCACTCACATACACACACACACACACATACACACATACATACATACATCTCGTAAAAATAGCATAAATGAATTCAGAAGACCCCAAAACGTGTCAATACACCGAAATCTCGAATTCAAATTTTTTCATGATTACAATACTTTTCTTACATGGTACATTGTTCGGAAAGGTCGGTTCGAAAGGTACTCCATCACCGATTATTGTAGTGAAAAATGAGGAAAACCAGTTAAAAATATGTAATGAAAACCAGTGACCCCCATGGTAAACAACACAGCTCAATTCCCAACGCAATAATTAACTCAAGATGATACACGCTTAAACCCAAAGAGCGAAAAAAAACCGATACATTGCGGAGCGATCCGTTTCCATGGAAACCTACCGGTATGTCCGCGAAAGTGCTCTTCAAGTAATCTTTTTTCAGAGAACTCCTCTCCACGCTTCCTCCTCTTTCCCGAGAATTCCGTCCTCGCTTATCGTTATATTCCGCTCCGCTCTTTGTGATCGAAAAACGCTCCTGAAGGAGAAGCTCACTTTTGAAAACTGGCCCAAAAATCGCTCCGACGGATCGAATTTCGCTCGTTTGGTTTAAGCGTGGTAAATCTAAATTTATGAAAATTCACGATTTTCGCCTCGTTTTAGACAACTTCCTTTTACCGTTAAGAACTTGTGCATTCTTTCGCAGTCCCGTGATCGGACCAAGGGGTTAATTGCACCTTGACGCACGCCAAAGTACTAAACAGAAGGCGACAAGAACTCTTTCAGGTAGTCAGTTGGAGTTTTTTTTTTTTTTTTTTTTTTTTTTTTTTGGTAAATAAAGCACGTTTTTACCGAGGAATTCCCTCAACCATCGAAGCGATTAAAGCAAAGGAAAGTAGTAAAAGCGTTAATCTCAAGTATTGAAGGTCAAGGGGAAATTTTACAAAAACGAATAAGAATTGAAAATGAAACTTATGATGGGAAATAGTATGAAAACGAAACACAAAGTAAAAACAAAAAACAAAGTAAAAAATCTGGAGTGACTCCACTCGACTTTCCGAAGACTTACGATTAAGATCATGACCCAGCATTTAAATAAATTTTAATCGATGAATCATTCAAACATATATACCAAATTGAAGCTCAATCGAATGCACCGTTTAAACGCTAGCGCACTTTCAAGAATGTCTCCCCATAGGCCATCCTGTAAAAGAAATCTTTGTCGTAGCCCTGTAGAAAAACTATAAGTCCTATACACATCCAAAATCAATACCGGTCTTACGATGGTGGTTTATAACATGTATACCCAATTTGAGCTCAATCGAATGTATCGTTTAAACGCTAGCGCACTTTCAAGAATTTCCCCCATAGGCCATAATGTAAAAGAAATCTTTGTCGTAGCCCTGTAGAAAAGCTATAAGTCCTATACACACCAAAATCAATACCGGTCTTGCGACGGTGGTTTATAACATATATACCCAATTTGAGCTCAATCGAATGCCCGTTCAGGAGCTATCGTGTTCACTCAATACACACACACACTACACACATACATACATACATCCG